>OZ057399.1:96352357-96906692 GCA_964056695.1 Melieria picta
AATAGAGGGACGGAACCGACGTTCCTTACCGCTACTCGGAGGGAGGTCCTGGACGTCACTCTGACCAACGCGCCCTCTGGGCACCTGGTCAGGGAATGGCGTGTTCTGGAGGAGTGCTCCTTCTCCGACCACCGGTACATCAGCTTCTGTCTGGACCTGAGTGTGCCGGCCAGGCCCCCCTTCCGCAATAAACGTAGGACGAATTGGGATATTTTCTGTTCGAGCCTATCCTCTAATCTTAACGCATCTCCTCCGCGTCTCTTGTGTCCAGGGGACATCGAGACCGCGGTGGCTACACTTACCAACTCGCTTAGTCATGCTTCAGCTGCCGCTTGCAAGCCTAGGGTCCACCGGGGAAAACCAAAGCCACCCTGGTGGAACACCACAATTGCAAGCTTGCGGCGATCATGCAGGCGCTCTTTCAACGCGGCCAAGAGGTATAACACCTGGGACGCGTACAGATCCGACCTTAGAGCCTTTAAGCACGAGGTCAGGAAGGCAAAGAGGGAATCGTGGGAATCCTTCTGCGGCGGTATCGAAAAAGTCTCGGACATCGGCCGTCTCCGCAGGATCCTCAGTAACTCTCCATCTATTCCCACCACCATCCAGAAGGCAAACAATGTCTGGACGGAGTCCAATGGGGAAACCCTGGAGGTGTTGGGTGACGTGCACTTTCCGGGGAGTACCCCCACCTCCGCTGACGCGGTAGTTCCGGAGGAACCACTTTCCTGGTCCTTAACGGACGTCCGCATCGATAGCACCATGGTCACGTGGGCCATTAACTCCTTCGAGCCTTATAAATCTCCGGGACCGGACGGCGTCATTCCAGCCGAGCTACAGCAAAGCGCGGAATTGACGGTGCCATGGCTTGTCGCGATCTTCAGGGCATGTTTGGAATGAAGACAACATCCACCTCCCGCCATGGGAGGGGGATGTGTCCCCATATATATATGGGGCTCAGCGGCTATGACCACGCAGTCCCCGTCGCAGAACCTAGGGAGAAAAGAGACATTAATGGAGTCCTTTACAAGGATGCAGGCCCTGATTTTACCTGCGCCATGGTGGGATACAGTTCTGTACCCGTTGAGGCTCAGCCCGCGAACCCGATCCTTGAAGATCCATGGCTCTTGGACGAGCACGAAGTCCTCCCTGCTAGCCGACAGACGGAGGAGGAGGGCAGCCGAGGCCGCCTTAGAGTGGTGGAGATTAATCTGAAGAATCCCCACCATCTCTAGGAGCGTCGACCACCGTGATGTCGCCGTCCTCCTTCCCGACGAATATATCGTCCAGGTCGGACAGCGAAATATTGTCGTCCTCGGGGTCTCCTTCGGTCCTTACTTCAAGACCCTCGAAGAAGTCACCGATAAGTTCCGAGGCGGAGACGACACTGTCGGCGCCATCCTCGGAAGCGGAGTCCCGGACGGGGGGCACAGCAGAAGGCCCCGGTGTTGCACCTGTTAGGTTCTGCTGCCCGTGTAAGACTGAACACCAGTGTAAGACTGAACAAATTTTTATTAGCAAATGAACCGCTATCTTATAGACGTTTATGCATACATAATAATATTATATACATATTATGTATGTATGTATACACTGGATATAATGAAAATATTTATGTACATATTCTTACTGATATGCTTTTATGTAAAATAATCGGTAATTTACCCTGCGAATATTTGTTTTTTGACATTTCTTTTGATATTTCTTTTTTCCATTTCGAAAGCGACGTTGAAATGACGAAGCGTGCGTGTTGAAATGAGGTAGATAGCTAATAAAATTGAACTCGTAAAAATTTGCCAGTGCTGCTAAACGAAGTATTTTTCATACAAATCAAAGAAAACTTGCTCAAAATCAGGGCTGTTAAACGGAATAGTGCAGCTAAGTGAAATGCAGCTAAATGTGAAATTTTCAAAGAAAATTCGGTTTGCGAAGTAGTATTTTGGCCAAATTATGCAGCTAAGCAGAAAATGCTCCTAAGCGAATAGGCAGCTAAACGGAATGTACTGTACATTGAAATTTTGTTGCTGCGCTAACGCTATCACCTGTATGAATTCGCCTTGGCTGCGGCCCATAGAATCCGTTGCGTACGTGAGAGCGAAGTATTCAACTGTCAACTTAGTTGAATTGGTTGAATGTATGAAATTGTATGTGGTGTGACCCATACGCAACGGATACGTTGAAGTCATAGTGAAATAAATAAAGTGAACCAGATACTGACAACTCTCTTGAATCGGCATGCTTATTTTATGTCACTATGAAAAAACATGTCAAATGCTTAACTTCTTTTTATTAAAAAATTTTGTTTTCATGGTGAAATATGCTGAAAGCTGTTGAACAAACAAAACGCAAGCAAAACGGGAAAATATATGAAGAAGTTGAACAGGTAGATTTTGCAATTTTATTTTTTATATTGTAATATGTTGTAATTCGTATGAGCAAAGGTAGGTTAGGTTAGGTTGAGGTGGCTGCCTCTGTATGAGACACACTTAGGCCTCTTAATGGGCCCGTTGTGATACCACAGATTCCACCCGTTTGAAATGCGCATGCAACACTGTTTTTTTCAACATGTGATACACCACACATTTCAAACGGATGGGGAAAGGGAGGGGAGCGGACCTACAGTTTAACGCCGAATCCGAACGGCGAAGGGCAGTTTTTCTTTCACACTTGGAGGTTTTGCCATTACCTGCCAAGAGCGCACTTGTGCGATTCTTGTAATTCTCATTCCCTTCATGTGGATAGCGACAGAAGTAGATGAGTGTTTTTTCCAGCCCAAGCCAGGAATCGAACCCGGGGCGCTCGGTATGAGAAGCCAGCGCGCTACCCGCTGAGCTATCGAGGCCGACATGAGCAAAGGTAAGTTCCAGCGAATTTTCACATTCAGCATATATACATATTTGATTTGGTAACATTTCGGGAACAGCAAACTCAAACGGGTAAATTCAAAACGAATTGACGTGAAACAAATTTTCAAAGCAATTGACATTTTTTTAAGCATGCCTCTCCCTAGCTGGTTCACTTTATTTATTTCACTATGCGTTGAAGTAACGCACAAAGTTAAAGAGCAACTTTTAACTTTTGCCGTACGTTGAATACTTTGACAAATAACGAATGATTGTTTTCTTGTCATTTAAATTTTATTTCTATTTTCGTTCGAATAGAAATTTGGTTTGTTTTCAATTTTGCCAATATGTTTGAGGAAAAATTAATAAAAGCGGTGCAGCAGCATGTCTGCTTATTTGATAAATCGACTCAAAGACGTCGTCAATTTCCATTTTTATTAAAATGTTTGCCAAAGCTAAAACACAATTTATGTTTACTCACATAAACACAGAATATTTTTTGTATCCGTTGACAACGTTCATTGGGTCGGGTCTCTCCTTCATTCCGTCGCTGTCAGTTGAATACTTCGCTCTCACGTACGCAACGTATTCTATGGGCCGCAGCCTGAAGTCGACGTGTCAGAGCCAGTGCGGTCTACACAGCTAAGATTACACTAAATTGTAAAATTCACAAAGTTCGAAAATAAACGGTTTGTTCTACACCAATCTCAGTTCAGTTCAGAACATTATGGTGCCTCCTATGAGGAATTGAAGTTCACGACGCGATGGCAGACTTGAATTTGAGGGCTTCCGCGAGAACGGCGCTCGAGCGGGTGGCCGGCGTTGTGGACGCCGAAGGCTACGCACCAGACCAAGTGGAAGTCGAGCAGATGGTGCGGATGATTGAATTACATTTCAATCGATTTACAGACCATCATTTAGCGCTGGTGTCAGCAGCACAAGAAGGGGAAATTCCCTGTCATAACGCATTGTACGCTCGGGTGGAGGAAGTTTACAGCAAAGCTTGTGTAAAATTGCGTCGGTTTATGTTCACGTGGGCCATTAACTCCTTCGAGCCTTATAAATCTCCGGGACCGGACGGCGTCATTCCAGCCGAGCTACAGCAAAGCGCGGAATTGACGGTGCCATGGCTTGTCGCGATCTTCAGGGCATGTTTGGAATGGGGACACATCCCCCTCCCATGGCGGGAGGTGGATGTTGTCTTCATTCCCAAAGCTGGCAAGACCTCGCACGCCAGGGCCAAGGACTTCAGGCCAATAAGTCTGACATCTTTTCTCCTAAAGACCCTCGAGAGGATACTCGACGTCCATATTAGGAGCCTCATTGACCCAGATCTTCTCTCGGATTCGCAACATGCCTACACAAGGGGCAGGTCGGTCGAATCCGCGCTGCACTCTCTGGTCGACTACATAGACAAGTCGCTGGCATTCAAGGAGTACACCCTAGTGTCTTTTATAGACATTGAGGGCGCATTTAACAATGTCTGCCCTCGAGCGATAGGGGTGGCTCTCTCTGAACTTGGCGTTGGTCGTAATCTGACAGATTTCATCAGCGCCCTTCTTAGCAGCCGTTTCATAAACTCCACGTTAGGGACGGCATGTATTCGCAGGTCAGTCACTAGGGGTACCCCTCAGGGGGGCGTTTTGTCGCCGCTCCTGTGGAATCTAACCCTGAACAGACTGCTTGTCAAGTTAGAGGCTGTTGGCTGCAGGGTCGTCGCCTATGCCGACGATGTTGCAATGGCCATAGCTGGAAAATTTCCAAGTGTACTCTCCGAGCGGATGAATCACTTCTTGGACATACTCTCCTCATGGAGCAATTCCTGTGGCCTTACGGCCAACCCGGAAAAGACGGATCTTGTTCTCTTCACAAGGAAGTACAAGGTTCCGCCTTTCAGACTCCCCGCCCTGAATGGAACCCAGCTCAATTTGAGTAAGGAGGTTAAATACCTGGGGCTGATATTAGACTCCAAGCTAACCTGGAGCGCAAACATCGCTGAGAGGGCAACAAGAGCCTCCAGGGCCATCTACTGCTGTAGGCGGGCGGTGGGTGCCAGATGGGGGTTCCAGCCGCGCGTCGTTTCCTGGCTATATGAGGCAGTGGTTGAGCCTATCCTTCTCTATGGGGCTGTTGTCTGGTGGCCCGCGGCAGCCAGCCGAGTCAACCTGAAGCAGCTCGATAGAGTCAGGAGACTTGCTGCCACCCTCATAACTGGAGCCATTCGTTTTACGCCTACTAAGGCGCTTTTCGCTATCCTTAATTGGATCCCCTCGAGTCTTCTAGTTAGACAGTCCGCCAAGATTGCCGCTGTACGGCTAAATGCCATACGCAGTTGGGCACGAACGGACCTGGGCCACACTAGAATACTAGGGTTGGATCTTCCAACCCCGACGAATATCGACTATATAGTCCTTCCTCCTAGCTTTGAGCGTAAGTTCACTATAGGGATCCCCAGCAGGTGCGACTGGACGGAAGGCCGTCGCCCGCTGCTAAACGCTATCGAAATCTTCACGGACGGCTCTAAACTTGATAACAGGGTCGGATGTGGGGTTTTCTGTTATCAATTAGGGGCCAGTATTACTGCTCGTCTCCCTGACCACTGTAGCGTCTTCCAAGCGGAGACCATGGCTATACTGCTAGCAGTGGGTCGGTTGCAATCGCAACCCTCTCTTCCCTCGGCTATTTGTATTTTCTCAGATAGCCAGGCAGCAATAAAATCTTTGATAGGTACATATACCTCCTCTAAACTGGTTGCAGAGTGCAGAGCAGCTCTGAATGACATAGCGGAGCATGCCAGGGTTCACCTGAGTTGGGTCCCGGGGCATAGCGGAATCGCTGGCAATTGTGCGGCTGACGAGTTAGCCAGAAAAGGCACTCTGCTTCCAGTTCCTATTACGTTGTGTAGCACCCCCCTTGCGACCGTCAAATTGATGGTCAAGCAGGCCTATTCCCGCCTGGCTAACCGACTCTGGGCGGAGGAGAACCTATGTAGGATCTCCAAAGAAACCTGGCCGTCGCTCAACCAAGGCAGAACACGCGAATTGCTCCGACTGAATCGGAATTCCATTTATTCCACAGTTTCTGTGCTAACGGGACACTGGACGATCGGCGCACACGCCAGGAGACTCGGTCTTCCGTTCAATGACTTCTGCCGCAGCTGTGACGATGCGAGCGAGGAGGAGAGCGTCGAGCACCTGATGTGCCACTGCCCAGCACTAGCGAGGAGACGTCTCCGGGTGCTGGGTGCGCCGTTCTTCAGCAGCTTGGCCGACCTAACAGGACCCAGCATCGGCCGCCTCGCCCGATTCATTGTAGAATCGGGATGGATCCTGCCTAACACCCGGGGGGTTGTGCAAGACTGAAGGGAGGCCACGTCCTTCACGTGGTACCACAACGGGCCGCAACGTGGCCTATGTGAGCTCTTCAAGCTGCCACCCTAACCTAACCTACGCTGGTGTAATCTTTTCAATAATTCAATAGATTCGTTCATGCAAAATTTTGATATATATAATATATCAATATTGATAAAATATATGTATATTATATATATTTTGATATATTTTGACATTTTTATATAGGTGCGCTAAGGACCTGCATCAAGAAAATTTAGCTGTTTCCAAAAACTTTTTTAGATATTCCGCTTAGCTGCATTTTTCGCTTGCCCCAAATCATGTGCATCGAAGGTGAATGCAGCTAAACGGAATGTACTGTATTTTGTTTTTGTTTTCTGAGCTTAGATTGTCAAAATCAGCCAATCAAAACAAAGCTTGATTTTTTAATTTTTAAACTGTCACAGTTTTACACAGGCGTTTTGACAATCTAGACCTTTTCCACCACAAAAAAAATCAAATCAGCTGATTCAACGAGGTCACCTGTATTAATTCGCCTTGGGCTGCAGCCTTTCAACCGTCCCATGGTTCAATTATAAGGTTGTAGCAAGCCACCGGCTGATTGTTTATCGCTTCTGTCAAAATCGTCGGTGTGCTGTGTTGCCGCATCGGTTGAAATGAAAATACCTGACTGATAACACCTGACCTGAGCACTTTTCCCGTTTTTTCCAGTGTTTGAATTGCTACCTACAAAATAGCAAAACACATGAGTTTTTGCTCTGCTCCCCGACAACTACTACCGAAAATGAAATAGCAGTAGCAGGAGCCGGAGTTTAGAAACGAACTGCAAGCACTCGGCTCTGCTACCGAACCGCGTTAGCAACACGAGCGACTCCGTAGCCGTAGCCTTTTTTTGGAATGAAATGCTTCGGCTCTCAGCAGTAGCATTTCGTTTCTGAAATTCGGCTCTCGGGTACTGCTCTGCTCTTTCATGCTCAGTAGTCGGTAGTCGAGCAAGACTACTTTTGGAGCAATACTCCTCGGCTCTTTTGGAGCACTGATCATGAAAATAAATGCAGCAGCAGTAATGGTTTGCTTTCAGTTTATTTGCACAAGTACAGTTGAATACGTTTGTTTTACGCAGTAAAAATGGCTATGCAAAAAGCTAGGCGTGCAAATATTCTTAAATATTTTGATTCTAATGAAGAAAATGGTATAGCTACGTGCAAAATATGCAAAAGACAGTTATCAAACTCACGCACTTTTAAAGTGCATAAAATTATTGTGACTGACGACAACTCGAATGAATCCATCGGCAGCGGTTCTTCGATGAATATACGAAAACAAACAATTAAAATAGAAATAAGTGAAAAACAATTATTTCGTTCGTACATTGGACTTGTTACAGAGGATAGCATACCATTTAATATTCTAAACTCTGAAAATATGAAAAATATCATAAACCCGATATGTAAAGGGCTCAGTGCTAAGTATGACAAAAATTTCATTTTAAATGGTAATATTTGTAAGACGGTCTTACAAAATGTTGCCGAAAACGTTAAATCGGAAATAAAAAATGAACTCAAACAAAGACTATTATCTCTGAAAATTGACAGTGCAACGCGTTTATCACGAAATATTTTTGGTATAAGTGCTCAATTTATACATAACCATGAGATCCAGTCCCGTATACTTGGAATGGTCGAGCTTGAAGGCGCCGGTGCCAGTTCTTCCCGAAATTTGGCGAATAAAATTTTGAGTTGTTTACAGAAGTATGAAGTGAGCTTAAGCCAAATTGTGTCCATTACTTCAGACAACGGCGCCAATATGATCAGAACCATAAAAATATTATCACAATGCAGCATATTTAGTGAAGAAAATGATGAATCGGAAGCAGAAAATGCAAACGAATTATATTTGGAATATCTTAATTCCATTGAAAACATGGCGGATCTTCGTCTTGGGGACATACAAATTTGCAGATGTGCAGCACATACGGCGCAGCTGTGCGCGTTGGACGTTACTAAAAACACAGAGATCAGAACGTATTTACTTAGCTGCCGAAATCTTACTAAATACATAAGAAAAACTTCAAATGGGTTTAGAAAGATTTTTCAACTGAAAAAATTAAAAATTCCCCAACTCGACTGCCCTACAAGATGGGGTTCCACCTATGTCATGATAGAAAATGTAAGGAATGCGAAGGATGATTTAACCCATATTGAGTCCGTGACGAATAAAAATGCAGAGGAGAATTTTGATGCAAGTGAGACTTTGTGGGACTTCATTGACAGTTACTATACTGCTCTAGGCCCTCTTCAGAAGTCAATCATAAAATATCAAGAGGAACAATTACACTATGGTAATTTCTACGCACAATGGCTCAAATGCAAAATTTGACTTGGACAAATTTTGAAAAGTCATGCAGAAGGTGAACACACATTAATCTTCAAAATTGCACAGAGCCTTTTGCATAGTATGGAGTCGAGAACGACAAAATTATTTTCGAATGAAAGCTTTAACGCATGCTTATATTTGGATCCACGATTCAACCACACCTTGTCGCCATCCCACAAAAATGAAGCAATTACATATTTGAAAAAGTTGTGGGACAAAATAAAAGTTCTGAACTCAAAAATGGTGGGTTTGTCCAGTACATCCAATACCGCCGTTCCACAAAAGGAAAATGTACTTGCGGAAGACGACGATTTATTGAACGAGTTTTTAAAAAAAGGCCTAATGCAAAACGATGACACCGCCGACGCCTATTCCAAAATTGAAAATGTAAAAATACCATATTGTCGCCTCGACACAAATGTGCTACATTTTTGGAGAGAACGCCAATTCAGTGACCCAGAGCTTTACGCCCTCAGCAACATATGTTTCGCAATACCTCCAACACAGGTAAGTCATAATTGAACCAAGATTAAACGTGACTAAAACTTTAGCATGATTGTGTAGAATACGCAAATACTGTAACATACGCAGTCGCTAATCGAAACGATTCAGTATATTTTATTGAACGTTACCGTGTGTTTTGTGTCTGGTTTTTTTAGGCATGTCTAATCATTGTTTCATTTCTAGGTGACAATTGAACGTGCATTTTCGTCCTTAAAATTAGTTTTGACTGATCATCGGAACAGACTCAATCACGAAACCCTTGAAAATATTTTGCTCGTAAATCTGAATTCCCCTCTTTTGGAGAAAGCAATAGACACATTACCATTATTTGAAGAACATGTAGATGACGACAACAACTGATAATACACATACATTTTTTTTAAATCTTTAATTTTAATTCCTATGATGTTTATAATTTATATTTTTATTTTTATATTTATGTTAAAAACCAGTTATCATAGAATTTACAGTTATTTTAGAATTTACTTTTGTTTTACTTCTATTTATGCAATTCCTCTTGAAATTTTATGATGGACTTCTGAAGAGCTGATACAAATAAACTGAAAGCAAACCATTAGCCTAGGCGTATACGGAGACGCAGGCCGCGCAAAACAGCACAAGACAGCGCAGCGAAAATTAAACTTTGTGAGGCAGAAAAAATGTGAACTGCGTATACGAATCTCGTAAAACCAGTACACGTGTTCCGTATTCATTCCATAAACCCAGCAATACGAGTTATTTGTCTGAATTAGACTTTGAAATAGAACCTATATAATATAATATGGGTGTAATATCGGCTGTTCACGCACTTTTTCAATTAGTTCTTCAATTTTTGCAAGCTAACGTGTCAGCTGCGCGTAGGAAACTGTATTTCAACTACAACGCGACGCAGTTATGCGCAGGCACGTCTCTCCGCCGCACGCGGCTATGTCGCTATATACGCCGTTATACGGTACTGCGTTATTTACAAAAAACTAAACTGCGTTGAGTTGTGCTGCGTGTGCGGCCTGCGTCTCCGTATACGCCTAGGTTTACTGCTGCAGCATTTATTTTCATGATCAGTGCTCCAAAAGTAGCCGCAAAAGAGCCGAGGAGTATTGCTCCAAAAGTAGTCTTGCTCGACTACCGACTACTGAGCATGAAAGAGCAGAGCAGTACCCGAGAGCCGAATTTCAGAAACGAAATGCTACTGCTGAGAGCCAAAGCATTTCTTTCCAAAAAAAGGCTACGGCTACGGAGTCGCTCGTGTTGCTAACGCGGTTCGGTAGCAGAGCCGAGTGCTTGCAGTTCGTTTCTAAACTCCGGCTCCTGGTACTGCTATTTCATATTCGGTAGTAGTAGTCGGTAGCTGAAATCAATGCTCCAAAAGAGCAGAGCATTTTCAAACACTGGTCAATCACTTTTGTTTGTTTTCAGTTTCTCCCTCTTTCGTCTGACAATATCAACTGATTTTGACAGTAGCGATAAACAATCCTACCAACAAAATACATGTGGTTTTTGGTGTTGCGGGGATGCTATAACCTTATTATTGAGCCATGAACCGTCCGTTATTTGAAAACGAGAGAGAAGAAAAAGCTCCGTCCCACGCCACCGGTCATCGATAACCCTGTCAAAGTTATCGGTCCGATGTGCAGTGCTGCCAAGGCCCACTGTTCAATAGTGGGATCGTGAACATTCCTGATATCACAGAATAAACAGTATACAGAAGGCGCATCTGAAATAATTTTGCGATTTCATTTCAGACGCGGGCGGGAAGAGCAAAGATGAGGAAAATGTATATGGAACCGAGAGAGTAAGCGCAAGCGAGCGGAGAGCTGCTTTGCGATCCTCTCTTGCATTCTCGCATTCATTCGATGGATTGGTTTATTCTCATTTCATTAATCGTAGTATTGTGAGTCGCTGAGCTCCTTACAAAAATCAGCCAAAGCAAAAATTTATTCTAACTCCAGTTGTTAGCCAGCAACAACAACAACCACAGGCTGTCGCCTTTCCCCTGTACGCGTTTCCTCCATCACCGTGCATGCGGCACATCGCTTTGTTGGCCAACAACAACAACCACATATATGGCGCGTTACTGTTTTGTACACCGGCATGCGTTCAATACTTTTATCTGTTTGCTCTCCGAACATTTGATTTTGCGCTCTCACAGCTTCTCATTTTACGCTCTCGCGCTCTGTGCGTTCTCGTCCCCTTTACTGCTTCCCCCCGCATCAACAAACGGGCCCTACCGCTGGAACCCGCAAAGAAAATTTTCTTTACACCAGATGTGCATTCTGTATATTGTTTGTTCTGTGCTGATATGCAAGGCTGCTAAGTCCCACTGCTCAATGGTGGGATCTGGAACAACAACTGAATACATACGTACACATGTACGTATGTGTCAAAAGCCTTTTAATTGTTCCTTAAATCTTGAAGTTTATGTATAAGCACAGAATAAACAGTATACAGAATGCGCATGTCGACCAGCGAAGCAATCTGAATTTCAGGTTCGGGCCGAAAGCAGCAGGGGGGAGATAACAGAGTTTGTTGATCAGAACTTTTGTCTCTGTTAATTTCTCGTGCGACGATGATCTCTGTTATTGTCAACTTCGGTAAGTGCCGAGTGTTGCAGAGCGAGTTCGTGCGCTCGATGCCGGCCATAGAAGTTACTGTTATTTTCAATGAAGCGAATGAAGGGCGATGTGCTATCGTTGTTGTTGTTGTTGATCAGCGAATGAAAATTGTAAATTTTGAATTTTTGTTTCTGGCTGACATTGGCTGGCAATTCCCGACGTGCGTCGGTTAATAAGAACAAGTTGTTTTCATGTTATTATGCGATCGACTTTCTGCGTGAAGAAATTTGTATCTCCTTATGAGCACTTGAATTCTAAGGTTTCGCTAATTTTGGCGTAAATGACTTCTCGCCGCGTTAATTATTTTATCCCTACGCCTTTTATCCCACTCTAGGCCCCCAGTTTTTTGGCCCAAACATTTGTTTGTCAAACCTTAAAAAAAAATGAGAGCTTCCGAAGAATCGTAATTACGAATTTGTGCATTTAATCATGTCGAATGTATGTACATATCTATTGTAAAGCAAAAAGCTATGAGAAAAAAGTAAGTAAGCAACGACGATCCCGAATGATGCAGAATACATTTTTTGTTTTGCTTTTTTTCGATATATGTACGTACATCCACCATGTAAAGGATATTTCGTACATAACGATTGTGCCACATCGTTTAACTATCATCAATATTAAAAATAGTGTGATATCTTTATACCGTAGTGACTTTTTAAGTCGATAAGTTACCCCCTTTTGACATTCGTTCTCATATATTTTTGCACGCTACACTCCGTCGTAAAATTGCTACCGACAGCGTATGTACGCACTGCGCTGCACGCAGAATGAACCACAAAGCAAAAAGAATTCAAATTCAATGTTTCAATTCCTAGCCGGCAACAATAACAACAACCATACCTTATTGCTCTTCTCCCCATATATGTAAGAAGCAAGTGGCACTTCGTTTTGTTGGCCGACAACAACAGCAACCACAGCCTGACGCTATTTTCCCTTCGGAGCTGCATGCGATCATTACTTTCATCTTATCTCTGTGCTGTTTTTTCTGTGAAATAACAGAAACGAAAGCTGTCTAGTGCTGTTTGTAATGTTAATAGCAGAGGACGTAATGTTAAATTAACAGTGGTCGTAATATTACGACCCCTTAACATTTTGGAATTTGTATGAGATGCGCGTTCTGTATTACTGTTTATTCTGTGGTATAAGTTATTTATTTTGTTTATGTCGAATAAACATTTTGGTTGTTTTTGTTACATTTTGGGTATTTTTATTTTTGTTCCTGGTTATAAATTGTTTCTTCTTGTGGCAACGCTGACTACGTAGTACATTTTGGCAGCGGCGAAAACGAATTTTTAAAAATCTGAAATATTATTTCTGTTTATTCTTTATTCCTGCTGTGAGTTTGTCAACGAAAGTTTGTTCAGTGTAGGACTTTCACAAAGAGCTTTAAGCTTTGAAGTATGTTCGGTTGATTCCCTTTGTAGTAAACTGAAAAATCCCATTCCTGTTCGTGGTATTCTACTGGATTTTTTTACTATGATTGTAGCACAAAAATGCAGTTGCTTTCGAACAAAAGTTGAAAAAACTGGTGACAGACATTGGCTTTTTGTACTGACAGGATTTTTGTACTAGATGTCTGTCACGGGTATAAGAACCGTCTTCCTCTTATCTCAGAACGTGATACTGCGAGCCCAGCTTGTATCATCACATTCAGATTTGTGTGAGCTATTGCACTGATGGCATTGTTTAGCAGTTTCAGCAACAGTAATTACAGTTTGCATTCTGCTTTTTCACCAACAGCACAGCCGCGAATAGTAATTTTTGTGATCTTTCCGTTTGAACAAAACTCGCATGTCAGCTGGCAAACAATCAGCCGTTTAGTAAATGCACAGTCCGTCAGGATAAAATGGATTTTGCAGCTGTTTGTGAGCTCTTAATGCTTCTAATACTACGTTTACATTGAGCCCAAATGCGTGATTTGGGCAATAATTCGCAAATGCGAAGTCAATTCACGCATTCCCCATACAAATTCAAATCTACGAAATCACTCATTTCAACAAAACGATGAAGTAAATGCGATAACACATGACCAACTTTATCGAACGCACCACAAGTTGAAGGCGCTTTTAAAAGCTTTTGCCTCTTTTTGACAGTTCAAAATCAAAACAAACAAAAATTATCAAAATGGAAATTTTGAATTGAAATTTTAGTCTGCTTGAAATATATAGAAAATTCTTAGTATGTAAGGTATGTAATATATTTGTATTTAAATATTGGAGTGTGTAGAACATAGAGGCAGCAAAAAAGCAACAAATTCTTTAGACAGCAGCCGGAGAAGAGCTGATCTATGAGCTGCTGCACGAGAACATGAGCATTGAGCATTTGACATTAGCTACTAAACGAAATGCAAATGAGGTAATGTAAACACTTTGAAATTACTCATTAAAAATTACGCATTTGGGCTCAATATAAACGTAGTATAAGCTATAAAAAATTTTGGGGAAGGATTCTGGTACTTAGTTTACCTTGTTTATACTACGTTTACACAGACGAGATTATCCCGATTTGCGCGATTAAGTCGTTAATCTCGTATCAAAATACGCGATTACCCATACAAAGTTAACCTCGCAAAAAGCGCGATTAAAATTTAATCTCACAAAGTAATCTCGTATTTCCCCAAAGCAACTCTGCAAATTTGGCTGAAATCGATTATTTTTGTATCATCACTAAGCGAATGTCATGCAAAAATAAACAAAAAAATGAATTGTAGCGCGGAAAGGTTTGTGTGTTGGATTAATCATTGCAAGGAATAATGCGTTTCTTTGTTAGCGAAGGGCATGTAGTGCGAAAAGGTTTGTGTGTTGGATTAATCATTGCAAGGAATAATGCGTTTCTTTGTTGGCGAAGGGCAGCAATTCTGCGCAAATGGGATATTCTTTGCATTTGCAACTGATGTAGCTCAGATTTTCTTGCATTCGTAGAAGAAGTGAAAAGCATTAAAACATTTAGAAAGTCTTCTTCGATATCCGTTTTTATATTTTTATTAAAAATAATAACAAAGAGAAAATGTGGAACGTCAAAATTAATCTCGTATTCAAGTTAATCTCTATGTAAACGGGCAACGAGATTATCGTAATCTCGATGAGTTAATCTCGCTGTGTAAACGTAGTATTATTGTGTCATGGTTCAAAGCAAAGCACATTAATAAGGTAGTGGTGGCAACAAAGCTGATTAAACTTTTCCTTCTGATTTTCTTTTGATTTTTCGCGAATGGGCATGCCAATTGTCAAAATGGCCGCCCACCGCTGTGGGGTTTGATTTGATTTTGACAATGAGCATGCCCAAAAGCACTAACAAAATACATGGGGATTTTGTTGTTGCAGTAATACCATCACCTTATTAATACACCTTGGTTCAAAGCACGATACAATAATAGAAGGTAGAACCGCTGTCAATTGTTTTGACACTAAACGTGCTTATTGACGTTTTTCGTATTTGTCAAAAGCTTGAGCCCTGATGCCACTTCGATGTAATATTAAATTAGAAATATTTAAGGTTCTTGGAATTTTAAGATCTTTTTTAAAATATACACGGAATGGACATTTCACTGTGACTAATACATTTTGGGCGAAAGTTTATAAATGTTAATGCACATTCAAAAGCAGATAATATATTAAAGTATTAAAAAAATGTTCAAGGGATTTTCTAACAACAGTACGGTAGCACATTTTCAAAGAAGAACGTCAAAAAGACCTTTAGTGTCAGATGCGCAGTATGGCGGCAGAGAAGAAGCATCGGCTCTACCTTCTATTTTTGTATCATGGTTCAAAGCATGGCACAATAAACAAGGTAGTGTTACGGGCGGACAGACTTTTATTTTTTTCTCGTCAGAGCTCGGTAGGTTGTCAAAAATTTTTGTTGGTTTTGTTTACATTAGTCGAACAGCATTGCCAGCCAACTGTTTTTCTGTGCAATTTGAGGAATTTTTTCAATGATGAAAGAAAATTATTTTTCCAATTTTCGTTATGATTTTCTTTTTTAACCCTCCATTACTATCGTCTATTTCACTAACGCCATTACTATCGTGGGTGTAATCCACCCACAACTTTTTATTATCCGTTTTACTTATCCATGGAGGTAAAATAAACAAAAACCAAATTTTGTCATAATCAGAACATAATAACATGTAAAAACAAAAATAAATTGTTTAATTTTGTTAATTCATTTATTTAATATAAACATTTGTTTATGTGCATCTCATTTCAAGGAAAAAAAAGATGAAATAAAAAGTTGTATTGGGAAAATAGCCACATCTTGCACAATATTTAAGTTATGTTTCTTGGGCTTAGTGAGTTAGAAAGCTAAAAAAATAAGTAATAAATATTTATTTAATAATTTTTTTCGGACCGAGGTAAAATTTTGCGTAAAACTCAAACAAAAATCAACAATATACCTGCTACTTTTTAAGGTTACACCGTGCGACAAAAATCAAAAAATTTCCAAACACACGAAAAAATCGATATACTCGCGAAACTAGGGGCCAAATGTAGTAAAACTGCGTTTTTAGTTTTTCTCTCTGGCGTCAGGATTTTTTTTTAAAGGCCTTTGAAATTTCAAGGATATGTTTATTTCAAGGAATTATTTTAAAAATTTAGCGCATTGAAGAATAACAATATTGGTATCACATGAAAGAGAAAAATCCTTAGAATCTTAGAAAATTTAATGTTTTGGTGCAAAAGGACAAATGGGTATTAAAAATGTCCTTTTGAAACTTTATCCTTGAATACCCTTGGAAATTTCCAAAAACTATTGGAAAAAAATTTTCAAAAAATATATCTTAAGGACTAATATGTACACTACTACATCCTTGAATTTCGTCCTTCTAACTTTATCAGTTTAAGATATAACAAATTTAATGTTATAAAAATGTCATCCTAGAGCATAATTTTTAAGGATTTTCTACTAAGTAAATGGTCTATACGTTATTAAAAAAAATTATCGCCAAAAAGTGAATACAAATATGTAAATGTAATTTATAAAAAATAAAACTTCATTACTAATAATGGGTGTTAAGCATCCAGCAATTTTATAACGCCACTACTATCGTGGGTGTAATACACCCAGTTACTTTTTAAAGCAATTGTATAAAAGCATCAGCTTTATTTATGCAACTGCAATGTACTCTAAAACCTTCAGAAATATGCAAATGTGGATTACATTATAACTTTATTTTGGTTTTGGTTAAAAAATCTATATTTTATTAAGAAATTGAACTCACAGGGTGGATTCCACCCTGACGATAGTAATGGAGGGTTAATTACAGATGTGTTCATCAGGATTATTTTGCAGTTACGTAGAAGGCTCGGCGTTTTGAAACTACGAGCAGGAATCTGGAATCAATAAAGTCTACTTCGTGTATCTTTGAATTTCTGAATGCAAATGTAATGGAAACTATATTTGAGCATTTCGTCGGCTTAGAGTAAAAAGGTGCTAAGTCCAGTTTTTCACATATTCCAGGAAGGACAAAAACGGTGTAAATGAAATATGAATTCAAATTAATTGTTTTATTTTTTATTGTGTTATTGATGTTATTAGATTTCACCTTAAGGTAATGAAAAGCATATGAAGATGTATAACAAACATTTTCGGCCGATTTATATTAACTTTTGTGAATTAACGCAAAATCGGCGAACTATAGACTTAGCACTTTTGCCCCTCATTGTAAAACAACAGATAAAAACAAGAAAGCTATGTACTTTTGCTGTTAATTGGTGTATTTTTACGTTTTCTTTTATTAAAACCTTTCATTAAAATGTAATATTTGTAAACCAAGTGGTCTTAGCCCCTTTCCAATCTAATTGGCTTCCGTAGACACTTCATAGTTCCATGAAATTTCACTATTTGAATTTGGAAACTTCTGTTTGTGCACAATAAACTACAAATAACAACATATTTGAATGTTATTATTATGTATACGTTTATTCGATGCTGGCAATACTGTTGGCAAGTGAACCGGCCGTCCGATTTTGACAATGAACCGAACGAAAACACTAACAAAATACACGTGAATTTTGTTGCTTTTTTCCTGCCACTACCTTGTTATTGTGCCATGGTTCAAAGCTAGTTTATTTCGTTTTGTGGCAACATTGGACATGGTAAACATCAAAGCTTGAGTTCCTTCTCTAGTTTTTGCCATTACTAGTATTTGGCAGAGAAGCAATGTTTAATCCACAAAGTCACGGCCTGGATAGGCAATTTCATCTGACGAAATTCTCCACTTTACGAGGGTGAGGTTGTAAGATTCCCCAGGAAGTACTCAACAGGTATTTGAAGGGAGCAGAAATTGTTGAGACGATGGGTGGCCACGTCCCGGCTGTTGGAAAGAGGGACGAGAGAGATGATTTCGTTGGTAAGCTGATAAGCATATGTTTACAGACATGAATTGGTAGTTATTGTGAAACTTTGTATTTGTGTGCAAAGTAATTGTGGCTTATAAAAGCATTACTGTAGTACAGATTCGGGTCACGTGCTAAATTTCTGCGGGCTTAAATGCAGAATACCACACCCGCTTAAAAAATTATTTTTTCCTTTTATCGCAAAGAGGGATATTTTCTTAGTCTAACAAACTTAAAATTTTGCTGCGGAAACATTCACAGAGGGCTTGGTCCAGGAACAAGTGCAGAATACCACACCCTCTTAAAAAATTTTTTTTATTGGAAAGGGGTATTTTCTTATTCTAACAAACTTAAAATTTTGCTGCGGAAACATTCACAGAGGGCGTGGTCCGCCCCCAAAGTCCCAGTTATATATCCGAATTTCTCAAGAAATTAGCAACCGATTCTAACGATATAGTTGTCATATGAAAGGTATTTTCTTCCCCTTTCGATTGATGTATAACATTAAGTATGTAATATGTACCAACAATGAGTTATAAGCGAAATTTTTTTTTACAAAAATGTTTAAAAAACGTTTTTTTTTCTCGAAAAAATCCATTATTACGCTATTATAAGTTTTCTATCATATTATAGCCTGTGAAATTCCCTTTACAATGAAACATAAAACATTCAAAAACTGTGTGATTTTGCTTTTATATTTAAATTTAAGTTGACTTTGGGGGCGGACCACGCTCCGATCAAAAAAAAACTTTTTTTAAGAGGGTGTGGTATTCTGCACTTGTTTCGTTTCTGCGTCTCAGCAAAGGCAAATAGAAAAGATAGGCGTATAACTACAACAAAATCAATGGATTTTTTAGTTTTTCCGTCAGGTTGATTGTTAAAATCAACGAACATGAAGTAATATAGAACGCGCATTTCATACAAGCAGACGCGTTGTATGGCGGGGACTGCTGGTAGTATCCTCTGTTATTGGCAGCAGAACCCTCTGTTACTAACAGCAGAAATCTCGGTAACTTCAGCGTAACATGTGAGCAGAAGTCGCTTCTGTACTCATTCGTATTCTCGCTGCTATTGCGCCAGTTGATAAACATGACGATGAACGCTGCTTTGTTTGTTGGGGGGAATAGCATTACTCAAAGTAAATCCTAAGTAGCGAAACTCTGTGACAACCAGACGTCGATTCTGTATGACAAGAACTATCAAATTGTGGTTGTTCACGTGTGAAACTGGCCACCGTGGTGAGTAGGGATACTAGTGGCAGTATTGCGTGTACGTGAAAAATACTGAAAAAATTGCGGTTTCCATAAATTTCTTAAACGTAATTTAAGACGATTTTATAAACGAATCGCTGACTTTTTATGTTGGTATCGCCAAAGAAAAGAAAATTGAATAAAACTCTCATAAATTAGTTGATTTTCGGCAAAATTTATGAACAAATTTTAATGATTTCGTTTGCTGTTCATAAGCAACTCTGCCTGGACATATACAGTGGCGGACAAAAGTGTTCACAAAAAATTAAATTTCACAAAATGTTAAATTCGCGGGTACTTGTTTAGAGTACGGCAATCGTAGTTTGCCACATTTTTACTTCAAGCTAGCATGTTATACCATGATAAATTAAGCTGTTTATATTGTCTGCAAAGTACCGTTTTGTAAAGAAATATTTGCAGGCACGTGTGAACAGTTTTGTCCGCGATCGGTCACAGCTACGTATTAGAGCATTTATCTCGACAATCGCTATTAGTCCTATTCGGAACCGCGTCGGTGTATTAAGAAGATAAATAATATAAAACATTATACATACTCCAAAAAACTTTTCAAAATACATAACTTCTAATTAAATTTGCTGATTTGAAATGGGTCGAGAATTGTTTTAATTATATAATTTAATTATAATAATTTAAAGAAAATGTTTGCAAAATACATTGAAAGTGGTTTGTCCTATCGGAAAATAGCTCAAAAACACAAAATATCAACCGGTGTAGTTAAAAAATTAAAGACTGCTATAATATAAATCCCAGATCGAGCAGAAATGGTCGGAAGAAAAAGTCGTTTCCGGTGGTTCAGCGCGTTGTTCGCAGATTGATTTTAACTGTTGCCACTAACACTGCTGCAGACATCGCAAAAGTACTACAAGCCGATTAATGTATACAAGTCAGCACTAGAACCGTCCAAAGGACATTAAACGATGGCGGATTTGTAGCCAAGATCAAAACAAAAAAAAACATTGTTGACTGGTCGTCATCGCAAGGTCAGGTTGGCATTTGCTAAGAAGTACGCAAAGTGGTCCGTTGATGACTGGCGGAAAGTGACTTGGTCGGATGAAACAAAAATTAATCGTTTGGGGTCTGACGGTAAACGTACTTTGGGTAGACAAGCAAGTTGGAGTCCAAAACCGCAATATACAACAAACTCTAAAGTTTGGAAGTTGTTTCTCTTATAGCATGCGGTTGTTTCCGTGGAAGTGATGTGGGAATTTCCGCCGTATCAAAAGTAGAATGATGGCAAGTGACTTTATTACGATTTTAGAGGGTTCCTACCTACCAAGCTTAGATATCTTTCATAAAGAGCCGGGTCACGAAAATATTTTTATGCACGACAACGATCCAAAACATACAGCCAGAGCCACCAAAGAGTGGATAGCCGAAAACGGCATACACATTTTTGATTGGCCACCCCAATTGCCGGACTTAAGCCCCATAGAACATTTGTGGCTTGCCTTTAAGAGAAAAATTAAGCCCAAAAAGACTCACCAAAGGATATTGACGGATTATGGGAAGAAACTTCATCAGCGTGGTTGGAAATACCCCAAAAAATACTAGACAATCTAGTACAAAGCATGCCGAATCGCATAAAAGTCATTATAAGGGTCCGCGGAGACCACCCAAAATATTAAGGATAATATCAATAGATTTTTGCGTATATGCGTCAAAACTGTTCACACCACTTTTGTTGAGTTTTAGTGTTTTTTATTTATTATTATATAATTGTAACATTTTGTTTGTTATTTTTCAGAAAAAAAATATTCAATTTAAAAACTATGTACTTAAATTTTTGTTATTGTTATTAAAAAGTAAAAACAATTAATAAACTTTCTAACTCAAGAAAATTCGTGAACACTTTTGTCCGCCACTGTATATTCACCACAAATAAATGTTGGTATTAATTTGAAACTTAAAATTCTGCCTAATACTGGACTTGGTACATGATGAAATGAATTGGTACATGATGATAAATAATAATTTACAATAAATAATAGTTTATTTCATCATGGAATTGGTGTAAATAGTATAATAACAGAAATGACAAGACTCAGCCTAGCTGCTCCGGTGACTGATGCGCAATGTGGCTACAAGAGAGCGACAATACGTTTAAGAAAAAATACATGATTGCAGACTATTTGGCACCGGACCACTGGCGGGTAACGTTGCAAACACTGCGTATTGGGCCAGTTTGCACATTTTTCTTGATTTTGCGCGACTTTCCGTGACATTTTTTATAAACACATGCGGTTATTTGCACACCGTTGGGAATATTTACACATTGTGTGGTGAGTGGTAAAATTATAATAAGACAGGGTTGAAATTTTTTTATCGATGGTGAATATATAAATGTATTATAATGTAATTATTATTATGCAACCTTCAACCTCAGGTGTTGTACTTATGTTTACACAAAATTGTGTTTGCAGAATATGTGTATTAATAATTTATAAAAATTTGTTAGTTATAGTCTTAAAATTGTACATATTTTAAGGATATAAGTGGACATATAGTATATGATATGTAAAGAACATATATTTGACTACTATATTGCAAAAAATTGAGGTGCCCTTTTGTCCCTTTTCTGAAATTTGTAAGTTTTAGTGCTTCAAAGTCAGTGCTAAATTGTGTGATTTCGATTGATCTTTATGGAGTAACGAATGTTGTTTTTATCATGTGTTTTTGTTATTCTATTGCAAGCCACTACAAAAAAGGTTCGGCATATTAGTTTTATTAATAATTTATAAATATTATTTTTAATAATCGTAAATAAATATATTAAATTCTTATAATTTCTGATTTTACTAAATATTTTAACAATTAGGGTTAAACTGACCTTATCATTCAGATATTTGGAGTTCAAACATAAATATTTCCAGACAGATGTTTAGACGTGTGTATAAGGATAAAAGTTGGAATATGCGAATTATATCGTACTTTTGAATTCTTCTTTCTACTGTTTCTGTTCATTTGGTATAATCACTGTTTTGTTTTTGTCAACTCAAAAATGTTACTTATGCGGTGCGTTTCTTCACAATTGGTAGAGGAGCTAAACTGTATTATTTTAAAGGCTAATAACCTGGCTGAAATATTATTAAGTTCGGCTATAGAGGGGTTACAGTTATTACCTCCTTTTTGCCGTAACAAACGTATTTTCCAACTTGTCCTGGTTAAAGGTCTTTGTCATAATAAAAAACTTGTCTGAAATATCTTTTAATATATCATCTATGTACAAGTAGAAGGACCGATTTTAAGAATAGTTTCATGCCATCTAAGAAAACTCGTTTTTTTCATCAACAAATTTCACTTCCTCCAGGTAAAATAAAAACCTTTGGAAAAATTTGTGCAATTCTTTATTTATCGCTTTATTAATTAAAATTATTATTATTATTTATTTATCTGAAGGTGTCTGGTGTCTGAAGAGCAGAACGGTAGCAGTTATCTGCATACAACAATCCACTATTCACGCAATCAAATATTTGGTAAATTTTTGCAATGAAATCAGCTGTGGATAACGCTACCTCTTGCACCGTGCGACAGCATTTTTCACACCGGGAAAAATCCATATGTGCGTGAAACTAGAGACCAAACATAGTAATACTGCGTACTCGGTTTCTCATTTCTACATCCTTTGTCTCTTTAAAAGGACTTCAAAACTTTGAAGGGGATAAAAATAAAAAAAATATAAAAAATACTTAACCTCGTTAGAATATGGCGATATGTATATCAAATTAAAGAGGAAAGGCTCAAAAATTGAAATAAAATTAATTCTTTATCTATTTGTAAAAAAGGAATATGAAAAAGGTCATTGGAAAATTTTAATCCTTTATATCCTTGAAAATTTACATCGAATTTTCTTAAAAAGTAAGTATGTTAAATGTCCAAGTCTCCTTGATCACGTGTCAACATTTCATTACTCTAACTTTATTCGTTCGAAAGTTATTAAAAAAAAGGCGGAAGCTGCAATTCTAATGAAGTACAAAAATTCGAATTTATTTGAGTATCAGAATTTTAAATAATAAAAAGATACAAAATCAATGAAGCGAGAATAATGAAATTTTGACACGTAATCGAGGAGATTTGGGGTTTTAACATACTTACTTTTCAAGAAAATTCCATGAAAATTTTCAAGGATATAAAGGATTACAATTTCCAAAGGACCTTTTTCATATCCTTTTTTTACAAATAGATAAAGAATTAATTTTATTTCAATTTTTGAGCCTTTCCTCTTTCATTTGATATACTTATCGCCATATTCTAACGAGGTTAAGTATTTTTTATATTTTTTTAATTTTTTATCCCCTTCAAAATTTTGAAGTCCTTTAAAAGGACAAAGGATGTAGAAATAAAAAAGTGAGTACGCAGTATTACTATGTTTTTAATTTTTGTCGCACGGTGTTGTGAGGAGTTTTTAAATCCACTTATGTTTGCAATAGTTCTAATAGCAGCTTCAACTGTTTTACTGAACATTTGGGTGGCAAATTCAACACGCATTTTTTCAAATGAATTTGGAAATATGTCTAGTCAATTTTGGACACATTTTGGTCCAATCCAAAGCCCTTGAACTATGTTAAAGCTTACTAAACCATCAGGCGTTTTCAAGTCGCATTTAAGCCAACCATTTCGCAATGACTTGATTAAATGTGGGAGATCAAACATGCAATAAATTTTTACGATTTTGAAATTGAAACTATGGCTTCTCTATACGTACGCCTAAGTTGGAGAAACCCTTTCTATTAGAAGACCCCTGATCCAAAGACAATTAAACTATAAGATGTCTCACGTTCATACAAATCAGTGGCGCTTCAAAAATTTGCCGTGGCTTTTTCAATAAAGCCACGTGAGAGTGGTTTTTACAGCAGAGCCACATCCGGAGAGCAAAGACGAAGCCACGCAAGCAACTCTCTCTGCTTGCAGTCGGCAGCGATATGAATATGCGTGTGATGTCTATGTGCTCTTGTGTTGATTTTTTTGGTGGTTGATTGTTTCAATCAGTAGGGCACACGGGGTGGGAACATTTGGGGATTCAAACCCCCTCAAATACAAAAATTAGTAGTGAAATATCCTTCCAAAATGAAGTCCTGCCTGCGCCACTGATTTCATGGCGTCTGAAGTGAGCGCACACAATTTTGCTTTTGCTTGGCAGCGATCAAAGCCGTTGTGCTTTGTGTGAGCAAAACAGAGAGCGTTAATATTATTACGCTCTCACTGTACCGACGCTAGCTTGGTCTCGATAATGAAAATATTGCAAGTTCGAGCTCGCCCTATGCCATTCGGTTGTATGAACGTAAGACATCTCATTGTTTAATTGTCTTTGCCTGATCACATACCAAAACCTTAACTACGATGCCAAAATTGCTTACAATTTTAGGATTTTCTTTAATTATTTTGCACTATGTATCTGCAATTAATCCATTTTCTAACACAAAATAGTTTAAAATTGAACTCCACTAGAGAACATGGAATTCAACATAAAGACACATATTTGCTTACCAATATTTCTTGTTCTTTCGAAGCCTGTGCATTAGATTAGTTTAGATTTGTTGGAAAATGAAGTTGGCAACGCTAACAACGTGCATGTTCTTATTCATCAAGCAACTTTTGTTCCTTTTCTCTTTTTGAATAAAACCTCACTCGTGTTTCAAGAAGACTTATTGAGGGGTTAATTGCACTGAGACCATTACTGATCTATTGTATCCCCTACAGATCGTCAGAGATCATCCTTTAGACCCACCGACCAAATGAAACTTAGTAACCCACGGGGGTCCAGGTGCTTGACATTCTCCTCTGCAAGCCAGTATTGCAGACTGCTTCACAGCGCAGTATGATGTGCTCCGGCGTTTCCTCTACAGCTCCGCAAAATCTGCAGATGCTTACCTGTTCTATACCGATTGTATTCATGTGTTTTCTCAGTCTGCAATGTCCAGTTAAAAGTCCGGTAATCTGTTTAAGCTGGTTTTTTCTCAGCCTGAGGCAATCCTCGCTCCATTTGGGGTTATAACCCTTAATGAAGATTCTGGATTGTCGAAGACCCGGAGCACTCTACCAGTGTTCTGAATTCCTGGTTCTTTCCTCGAGTCTTAGTGACTCTGATAGGGTGTTCCTGCCCAGACCAATGAAAGGCTCTGGTCCAATTGGGACAGTGGCCGCAGCGGTCCTAGCAAGGCTGTCCGCCTCTTTGTTTTCGTCTATCCCCCTGTGTCCTGAGACCCAGACGAATTTACCTGGTTGTGTATGCCCAGCTCATTCAATGCGTTAATGCATTCCAGCACTAACCCTGAGGTTATCTCATATGAGATTAGTGCCTAGATGGCTGTCTGAGCAGATGTCTTGGTTCCTGTATCCGCGTTCGAGGTTGAATTGCACGCAAAGCCTGATAGCATATATTTCAGCTTGAAAAATGCTGGGTGTATTTCCCATAGGCTCGTAGTGCTTAAGGCGAGGTCCAAATACCCCGCCCCTGTTCCCTCAAGCGTTTTGGAGCCGTCTATGAACCACTTGATGGTGTGTGGTTTGAAATGGGGCCGGTGTTCTTCCCAGTTCCATCTCGACTGGTTGCTCATATACTTAGTAGGGACATAAATATTGTTACAACATTGAACACACCCATTGTAATAGTTGAATTGAACATACCCCGTTATTTCCACATGGTTTATGAAACATAACCTGTAAAGCGTTAGTCTGCACCGGGAATTCTAAATTGTTCTAGCTTTCACCATGGAGTGGTCAGATAACGAGAACCGTATAGCTGTTATAGCGCTATTTAAGTGTGAAATGAAAAAAGGTGATATTTTCAAAACGCTCCGCCCGCTCGGGATTAGTCGCATGTTCGTCTACTGGTGCATAAAACTGTTTGAGGAGACTGGAGATGTTATAGACCGCCACCGGTCGGGCCGTCCGCGCACAGTTCGAACACCACAAGTCGTTAAAGCTGTCAAATCAAGAATTCAGCGAAATCCGCTCCGAAAACAGAAAATCATGGCCCGGGAGATGAATATCTCGCAAAAGTCCATGAGTCGAATTATTAAAAAAGACTTGGGGCTTTCAAATGAAAAAAAAATAATGGAAAAATGCAAACGTCTTTTGGTGAAGCACGCTGAGAACTTGCACAGAAAAATCTTGTTTACCGATGAAAAAATGTTTACCGTGCAGGAAAAATTTAACAGGCTCGAAAAGGCTCATCACCCAGCTTCAGTCATGGTTTGGTGGGGTGTCTCTTACGATGGGGTCACTGACTTGCATTTCTGCGAACAAGGGGTCAAAACATCGGCCACAGTTTACCAAGAAACAGTTTTGAAAGCTGTTGTAAAACCACTTAACCATTCTTTGTTCCAAAACCAGCCGTGGACTTTCCAGCAAGATTCTGCGCCGGCCCATAAAGCTAAAACGACTCAAACCTGGCTCCAAAACAATTTACCAGCATTTATTTCCTCTGAAGAATGGCAGTCCTGATTTGAACCCGCTCGATTACAAATTGTGGACAGTTTTAGAGGACATGGTTTGCCACAAAAGATACCCCAACATTGATTCTCTTAAGACAGCTTTGATTCGTGCTGTGGCCAATTTTCCGATGGACGAGGTGCATGCGGCTATTGATGATTGGCCAGTCCGACTTAAGTCGTGCGTGAAGGCCAAAGGCGGACATTTCGAATGAATGTTTGCTTTTTGTATACAATATATATCAATAAATATGTAAAAAAAAATTAGCCCAAAAACATTCATTACTTTTAATTTTATAGCATAAAACGTGTGCAACAGTATTTATGTCGCTACTAAGTAGACTTCGAAGTTATATGTCCTTACTACTGTGTCCATTGGATAGCCTTAGAATATTATCCTAACGTTTGTTGGCTTTTGCCAGCCCGAGGATAGTGCGCTTGGCCGCCATCTCAATTGCTATATGCAATGGTGATATATTAGGGGTATTCTCGATGTCTTGCATAACCCTGACATCGTGCACGAAATGCATAATTGACATGGCTATGCATTTCGAGCAACGACACAACAACAAAATACAAGCAAAAACAGTTTGCATTTTTTGCATGTCATGCTACGCAAAAACCCTTGTTTTGTGTGTGACATCGTGTGTGGGTGCAACCCTGCGTCAGGTGATTGTGCGACAGCCATTTAATTTTCTTCGTGTGCGCAAGCGTATTTTCTTTATATTTGGTTTTATTTCAATCTTTTTATATAATTTGCATATATGTATTGCTTGCAGGTGGAAATGGATCAACCGAAAACCAAATTAAAAAGAAATGGAGAAAGTTTGTGGCTGTTTGCGGCATTTTTGCAATATTTGCAATGTGTGCTTTTTTGTGCGTTCTCGATGTGTAGCATTTTCCAGTCTTGCACGGTTGCATTTTTACGAATTCTTCCTCCGTGCAAGACATCGAGAATACCCCTATTGAGTATCACCTCCAGTGCCACCGTGGGACAGGTTCTCATAGCCCCTGTAATGCACGTGCACGCCAGTCGCTGGACCTTATTTAGCCAATTCCTCATTAGTGAGTTTGGTTCTTGGGGCCCATACCACTGCTGCATATGTGAGTACTGGCACCACTATCATGATGGACACCCATTTCAGTATGCTTGGTTTGCAACCCCAAGTTCTACCTGCTAATGATCTGCACACCATGACTGCTTTCGTTGCTTTGCGAAAACTGCCTCAGCATGTTTATTCCAGAGTAACTTCAAATCTACCTAGATACTTTACCTCCGGCTTGCTTGCGATGCCAAGCAAGCGTATCGCCCGCACGTGCTGCAGTTTTCTCAGGGTAACTGGTACTATGGTGGTTTTATCCGGGTTTATTCGTAAGCCTGCCCGGGCGCACCATTCTTTGGTTAATTTTAACCCTCTCTGGATTATGTCGCACAGAGTGTCTTCGAGTTTTCCTCTGGCAACAATGACATTGTTGTCGGCATAACCTTGACAGATTATGCCATTGCTTGTCAATATTTCATCCGGCCCTGGCGATTTGAAGGGTTGAAAGGTGTTCAATGCCCAGTCAATCCTTCTCTGAGAGCTGGCTTTGTTCGCCAACTCCCACTCCCTTCTGTCTGGTGGGTACTAACTGCACTCGCCGGGTGTGTCCTGAGGGACTGCTCCGGGAAAATGTGTGCTAAGAAGAGCGAGAGCCCTTTGCTCTTCATTTCGTGTGTACCCTCCCATCCGAGAGCTTGAGAGGCATCTTATTCTCCACCCTTCCTTTTGCGAGGGCTTTATGTAGTCTCGCCGCTTGGGGGGTGGATGATATCTCCCCGCAAAACGAATGGAAACTGGTTCTCTTTGCCTTGCGTACTTCTTTTGTGTACTTGGCGATTACAGTGGTGTATTCCTGCCATTCACCTATCCGCTTTATCTTGCTGAAGAGCCTTCGCGCGTCAGATATGAGCTTCACCAGGGTGTTATTCCACCATGGTGTGGATTTCTTCATGGTTTTCGTACTTTCGGGTCATCTTGAGTGATAAGCATTCATTACTGCTCCGTTTAGGATACTAACCGCCTGCTCGATTTCGAGTGGATGCCGCATCCTACCACGAATATCCAGCAAGGGTCAATCGTCTTCTAGTAGTTTAGTGAAATTTCCAGGGACCGTACCGGTTATGGTATCTATCAAAAAAGTCAGATTTTAACTGTTATCTTTTAACTTTTATTTTTATCGACAAAAAAAAGTTATTTTGTGCCTTTTATCATATCAGGCAAACATAACTGTTACTTTTGACTTTTATTTTATCGGTCAAAAATAACAGTTATTTTGTGACTTTTATTTTTTCGGTCCTACCAGCCGAAAGCCTCCGTTGCTAGCGCTGCTCAATTTTTTGTTAGTTTATATAATAAATAAATAAAAAATAAATTTTTTCGGTCAAATATATCAGGCAATTTGAATTTTTTCAAACGCCGTTTGACTGACTAAAAAACTATTGATACCATTTTTTTGCCGCACAAGTCTTATAGCTCAGAATGTGCGGTCTGCTGAGTAAAAGCTCCCAACTCGCCGTTCGGAATCGGATAAAACTGTAGGTCCCTTCCAACCTTGTAAAAATTCGCACGCAGAACACGAATGGTTGCGGGTAGCTAAGCCTAAGTAATCGTAATCGGGCTGTCGTGCCAGTCAATTATTATTATTATTAACGTTGCTCTACGCAAAATCTTTAGCTTTACTAAACTCAAATCTAAGTCTTCAAGAAAAATTCGCCGCTTGTACTTTTTGTTGTGATTCTAGCTGGGATCGACAGCGATTAGTTTTTCGCTTGACGGTATAGTTAGTGAACAACCAATTGGTCTAAAGTGTCAACTACTGCTTTTGACTTATTGTAAAACGATATAATTTCGGGTAATTTTTTGTCACCAACACATCCTGGTTATGATGAAAAGTGCTCAAAGGGGCATCTTCCGCGAAAAGCCAGCAATTGTTTACTTAGTGTGCCCTTTTCATAGCAGTTGTCGCTAAACCCACTTTTCTCATATATCTGTTATGGGTGTTAACGAGCTTCATTCTTGATTCGTTACGTTCTTCGCGAGTGCTTTTGTCACCGACAGAACGAAAAATTGGTCTGCCTGTTTTGTAACTCTACAGATTATCAAGAGATTATCCATTCGACTTATAAACACCACTCAAAATTGAAATACCAAAATATGCCTGAAAACCACCAACGCTGGAAACTCGAAAACTCGGAAACCTTCAACATTAGTTTTGTCAGTTATTATCTTTAACATTGGTCTTCATTGGCATCTTGTATTGCTGACACACGACTTCAAGCATAGCGAGTTATACCAACTTTAGTTGAAATAATATAATTGGATCTTACTTTTCCGTTGAGTTCAGGAGGCCCATTGATCCATAAAAAGGGTTTGCCTATAAAAGCATTTCAAAACTTGCAATCCTGTGACGTAATTTTATGGCACTTTCTGTATGTGTTGCATTAAATTTAAATACAATTTGTATATGGGTGAAATTTCACCCGAACGTCGCCCACGTAACTTTTTTTTTAATCACCGTTATAATGAAATAATCAATATGTTGTAGATAATTTCTAAAACTTATATTGGTTGGCTACAAATGCAAGAAACCTTAATCATTTTGATAAATATATAGTAAAGTTATAGCATCCCAAAGTTGAAAATGGGTGAAAAATCACTCGAACGACGGATTAGGGTTAAAAGATAAAAGTTAATATCTGCCTTTTTTTATAAAAACCATAACCGATTCGGTCCCTGGTTTTGATAAATTATGTCAAAACTTCTACGTAATAGTCATTTTGTGCACCTTAATTAATTTAATTGACTGGCACGACAGCCCGCTTACGCGAGACTAAGGCCTAGCTTCCCGCAACTACCCGTGTTGTGCGTGTGAATTTGTACGCGGGTGGAAGGGACCTACAGTTTTATGCCGGTTCCGAACGGCAGGTTGGGAGCTCTTTCATAAGCAATTTTTACTCTCAGAGGTTTGCCATTTCCAGCTGAGAGGACAGCCACCGAAAGAGAAAACGAGTTTGCCCGTTATTTTTGTTTAGGTGTTATTACAGGCAGTATTTGAACCTGGGTCGCTGCCTTCGACTCGCGGTCCAACGCACTAACCAACTGAGCCACGGCGGCTTTTGTGCACCTTCCTAACTCTAATACTGTTGTTACTAATCTTCGAATACGAAAGCACAACTCGATGTTTTAATCAGGACATGATAAAAATGTGTTCAGAACATTTTGTTATCATTCCTAAATATTGTAATGTGACTGAACTAATTAAAATGAAATCAAAACCAATTTAACATTTCCCATGACAAAAATGTGTTCAGAACATTTTGTTATTCATTCCCAATAATAATTAATTATTAGGAATGAATTATAATTAATAATTAAAATAAAATCAAAACAAATTTAAACATTCCCCATTTTATTACGTTTCCACACAAGTTTCAACGGGTTTCTCAACGAAATCACTGTCTTTGAGTGTCCGACCGAATATTCGGTTTCGGCCCAAAAAAGTGGTTTCGGTTTCAGTTTCGGCCAAAAAATGGCCGAATAGCCGAAACCGAAACTTTCTAGAATATTTTTTACATTTTATTGTGTAGCAGATATATAGTGAAAGGAGGAATAATTTAGATGCCACCAATGTAAATAAACTTCTTTTTTTAGCATATAATATTAAATTATTTAATTTTGAATATTAGCGAGTAAGGTACGAAAGGGTGATTTTTTCATGTTTACGTTTTTAAAAAATGAATAAATTGTTTTTTTTTAATAAGTATTTATTTATTTATGCTATGTTTGTTTGTTTGTTCTTTATTTACTTAATGTAAAATTCGTTTGTTGAAAAAAGTGCTTGATATGGTGATTTTTAGTTCAACTAGAAAGTTTCGGTTTCGGCCGAATATTAAAAAAAAACCGAATATTCGGTTTCGGTTTCGGCCCAAAAAAGTGGTTTCGGTCGGACACTACTGTCTTTGAAGCGACGCAACCAATCACGGCACGTTGTTTCGCTCAGAGTAGCATCTCCGTAGACTTTTTGGAGCTCCCAAAACGCTTCAGCCGACGTTCTTTTCGAATGAAAGAAGAAAATCCTCGCAAATGACGATTAGTTGGCACAAAATCAGACATTTTCGCACAATTGAAAGTATATAACGCAAAAATTAAATCATTTAAAAAAATAAAATCACTAATAGGCTAAGCTTGGTTTATAACGCTTTGGATATGTTAAAATCGATCAGCCGTTATTTCTGGAGCTATCTATTGACAAACAGCGAGAACTCATATGTGTTGCCACTTTTAAATTGCGGGTCAGTCGGTGGAATAAATCGCATAGCAGAATGTCTAGCTGACTCGTGTAAAAATCCAGGAACTGCGCATCGTGTTGATCGGCTTCAATGCAGACGCTACAGGGGACCGCGGCAGGTATGTACACGTAACCTTTTTGGGCAAAGACGGAATACTGCCGCGATCCACTACTTCTAGCGATGCACCATCCCATAGGCCTTGGAGCATTGCTACAGCCCCCTTTACCCATTTTAGGGTCGGATCATCGTTACATCTGACGATCTTAACGCCGTTGTACTACCCGGCACCATCAAAAGATGGCGTCGGCACGTTTGGTTCGGCTTTTGTTCCCGCGGTTAACGCCTATAGTAGCTTCATTTCGACTTTCAGCCATCGCTCTTGAGAGATCCGCCCCAGCGGGTCGCTGCGGTCTATGAGTGCCACGATCAAATGTCGTTTGGTCATTTCGCTCGCAGCAGCCGCTGCTCTTGACGTGCTGGGACGCTCTGTCTTCGCAACTTCCTCTTTTTGCTTTGGCCGCTTGATAGCTGCAATATGCTCTTCGACCCGGGTAGCAAACCCCGGGTCCGAAGAAGCGCACCATGCTTTTGCAGCGTAGTGGGCCCGGCCTTTCTCCACAGTGTCCTTTGCCCAAGCTGGCCTTTCCTTTTCCACCTTTGAAAGGTCTAACCTGCCCTCCAGACGACTGCAGATCTTGACCACCTTACTCACTGGAACCTGCTCCCATTCGAGAAGTTGTGGCAGTAGCATTACAACTGTTGGGACCTGCTCCAGTCCCAGCAGAGGTGTGACCGCTGGCGAAACGGCTTATGGAATCACCGTGCCCGGCAGTGTTAGCATTCACCTCTCCCACCGACGTTTGGACTGAAGTCCCATGGTTTCATATGCCGTCCCTTGGGCACCATGTGAAGCCATCATCCAATCTTTGCTAGACACCATTTTTCCTAGCCGATTGTGTCTGCCGAGGCAGCCGCACCCAGGAGGCTAAATGGTGCCCATTGCCCGGTTGGTCCCCCTTGGAGGGTACAGTTAAGAGGATTTTTGCCAGCCATGCATTCAAGTTACTCGGTATTGAGAATTATTAGGCTTTAATGCCAGTTCAAACTTTTAGCACAAATAAAAAATTAAATTTCAAATTTCAACCGGGAATTGTTTTTGTTGAAAATACTACTTACAGCCCTATTCTGGCACTACCGTCACAATTGTCACCCCCGTAACAATTGAATTGAATTTGATTGTTTCCATATTCTGGAAAAATGGTGACAAGAAGAAAGTTCAAACAATTCACCACTCGAGGTGAAAGCTCTTTTACTGTCAATACAGCTGTTTTTTGTATTTTTTCTGTCAAACTGTAAAAAAATAAATAAACAAAAAATGGCAAATGCAGAAAATCTGGCGAAGTAAATAATTTTTTTGGAGTTTCTTCCCAATATATGTATATATTCTTTTCGTTTCTAGAGTTCCTAAGTTTAAGCGCACGACGCAGGAGCAGCTGAAGCATTTTTTGCAGTTTGAAATTTTAAACTGAATGAATTCGAATTGTTTGAAATTTGAATTTTATAAGCTTTGTGTGCTTGTCACCTGCTCCTACGGAGGTAACAAATTTCGTAACAATTGACGCCTTTTGAGCTTTCGAATTTGTTTCAGAATACCAAAAAGTGACAATTGTTACCAAGTATTCAATTGTTACCGAGGTGAATATTGTTACGGTTGCCAGAATAGGGCTGTTATACATATGTATATGGTCGGTCAGAGTTGCTTTTGAAAAGCATTCGAAATAATATTAAATTTGCTCTTGACTTTTGTTGAAAATCAATTGATTTATTAAAATATTATAAAAATTTCTTTGCCCAAGTGATACCATAATAAAAAGTCGGCGCCACTTAATGATTGAAATGAAATGCACTTAACCTTTTCACTTAGTGCACTCATTCACAACAGTGCCAGTTTTACTCGTGAGTAACAAACATTTGATAAGACCCTTCAGAAAAAATTTACAGCTCGTTGTCAGAGGGTTTCGCTATTTAGTTGTTCAGATGAGTGCTGTATTTAGTGATCCGTCGATCCAATCACTAATCCCAATCTTTCCTTATATTTCAGGTTCCTCCTATTTTCTGCTCTCGGCTTCGGCCGTTTGTATCGTTTAATGTTTATTGTGACACTTGTAACGCGTCATTCGTACTCCGGCGAATAAAGACGTACAACCCGAAATCCAACCGCGTTTCATTTATCCGCTCCGCCGCGAACCGATTTGTTACTTTGTCATACCACAGAACAAAAAGTATACAGAATGCGCATCTTGTGTAAAGAAAATTTTCTTTGCGGGTTCCAGCGGTTCGTCCCGTTTGTTGATGCGTGGGGAAGCAGTAAAGGGAACGAGAACTCACAGAGCGCGAGAGCGTAAAATGAGAAGCTGTGACAGCGCAAAATCATATTTACGGAGAGAAAACAGATAAAAGTATTGATCGCATGCCGGTGTATGAAACAGTGATGCACCATACACTGTTGTTGTTGTTGTTGGACAACAAAGCGATGTGCCGCTTGCATGTTGGTGGTGGCTCGTGCTTGCTCTCCGCTTGCTTTTTTACAAACAAGATCAAGAAGTGTACGGGTAAAGTTTGCATAGAAAAAATGATTGAGCGATCGCCTAGGCGCATAAATAAGGTGGTAACACTACTGAAAAAACAAAAATTCAATGGATTTCATTAGTGCTTTTCGTCTGCTTGTAAAAAAGAAGTTGGTTGTAAAAAGTAAAAATGGCTACAATGAAAATAAATATATGTGTAAAAATATTGGAACAACCAAGGCGCATTAAGAAAGTGATAATAAGTGGAAAACTATTGCTATAATGTCGTGCCAATTATCAAAGAAACAATTTTAATCAGTTCTGGTGCTGCAACTACCTATTGAATTTGCCTTGGCGATCGCTTAGCCAAATCAACCACCATTTCAATGTGCACGAGTAAAGCCAAGCTGGCTTGCTGCGGAAAGCAATAACATTGCGTGTTGTTGTCGAAATGAGAATAAAGCACAAATCCATCGAATCTATGCGTGTACATCAATTCGCGCTTACTCTCTCGGTTCCCTTTACATTGTCCTCACCTTTGTTGCTTCCCGCCCGCGTCTGAAATGAAATCGCAAAATTATTTCAGATGCGCCTTCTGTATACTGTTTATTCTGTGGTCATACTTAATCAAAACATGTCTACAATGCAATTCAAATATCACTACCCGCTCAATAAATATGTATTTTATGTTAAATTGAAAAATTATTGGGACACGCTATACATATATGCAAAAAACGCCCTATACCTATTATACTATTTATCGAATGATTTTCTTTTCGCACGATCACATAGTGGATCGGCTCAGGCTAAACATAAAGCAGTTAGTCACTTTTTTTTACCCCAAGTCGTTGTAGTAAAGCTGTTCACGGTCTGACGTATTTGTTATAAATTAAAAAAAAATCAAATTTTTACAACTTATAATTCTACATTTTCATCGGTTAATTATTTTACATCATCAGTTGGAAGCGATGTTTGAAAATACAGATTACAGGGTTTTTCATAGTATATTGTAACGATAAGACAGTTTGTCGCTGTGCAAAGCAACCCTGTCGCTACGCGCCGTGCTATAATTCGACCTAGCAATGATGGCAACTTCTAGTCCAACCTGGCAATGATGGCAACTTTTAGTCCAATCTGGCAATGATGGTCGCGATCATCATGAAAACCTTTAGTCCACTCCGGAATGTGCGAGAACGATCTGCGCGATGGCCGGACAGGTATAAAAGACAGCCGGGTGCGGCGCAGCGAGTCAGTCTTGGTTTGACAAGTGAAGGTGCCACACGTAGTGGTTAAGCAAATAATTAAGTGCAAAGACAGTAAAGTGTGAAATTGGTGAAATAAAGTGATTGTTGGTTGTTATTGACTGCGTTTGAAACATTAAGTGTGTTTCTATTCTAAACTGCACAATCCAGAGATACGTACTAGCCCACTAGAACTAGCATTCGTAACATTTGGTGTCAGAAGTGGGATTGTGTTACTGAAAAAAAAAACTAATTATAAAACGCAGACATGGTTAGACTGGAGCAACTGAAGGTGGACCAGCTGAAGAAGGAGCTGGCCGCTTGGAATTTGCCAACTGTTGGCGGGAAGGTGGAGTTGCAGCTGCGCTTGCGAGAGGCGTGTGAATCACGAGGCATCGATTGGACTGCGCACGAGTTGGGGACGCAGGAGCTAGAGGCGTCGGGCAAAGTGGAGGAATCGCCTGCGGGTGCTGCGTCGATGCAAAGTACGGCTGCAGCGGCTGCCCCACCACAAGCCATGGACATGAGCCAGCTAATGGTCGCAATGGAAGGCATGTTTGAGGATTCCAACCGGAAAATGGAAACTGCGAATCGGGAAATGGCAGAGCGAATGGAAAACAAGCTTCAGGAAAATTCTGCGCGCTGGGAGCAGAAAGTGGAAGAAATCGCCAACCAGCTAAATGTGAAGGTGGAGCACCTGGGAACTCGAGTGGAACACTTGGATAAACGCGTCGACGATCTTGATGATTCCCTGAACAAACGAGTTGATAGTCTGGAGGACTCGATGAACAGAAAAATGGACGAGCGGCTTAGGGAGGTACAGCCGCGAGAATGGTTGCCGCCGGTTCCGGAAAGTGTGGCCACCCGAGCAGAAGTGCCTACTTATGATGGGACTACGCCGTTCGATACATTCAAGCTACAATTCGACCTGGCTGCTCTGGAAAATCAGTGGACCGATGTAAGGAAAGGTCGGAGATTGGCACTGGCTCTAAAAGGTGCTGCGGCTGAGGTAATAAAATCAGTTCCAGAATGTTTAAGAAGTGAGTACGAGACCGTCATAAGGGCGTTGGCAGCGAAGTACAGCGACGAGCACAACAGAACGCTGTACTACTGTGAGCTGAAGAACCGCAGGCAAAGAGCCAACGAGGCGCTGCAGACATATGCAGCAGACATTGAGCGGCTCGCACAGTTGTGCTACCCAAAATTCGGCGCTGAGGATCTCGAGAGGATGAAGATCGAGGCGTTTATCGAAGGTCTTCATGATCCGGAAACACGTCGCAGTGCGTTGATGATGGGCAAGCCGACATTTAAGGAGACGGTGACCAGCGCGATGACATATGAGGCGACATGGATCGGGGCCACTCGGTATGCACCTGCAAGGATACGCCAAATCCAGCCAGACAGCGACATTCCGATCCAGGCCATAAGCTCTGAGACACCGGGCAGGCCACGGGTGGTCTCCACTTAAGTTGTTTGCTGGGTATGTGGCAAGCAGGGTCACATATCACGAGACTGCCGCCAACGAAAGAGGCGTTCCCGTTCTCGATCGCAATCGCCTGAAGCGAGGAATGCTGACAATCGAGGCTCAGCCAACAAGCGCAGGGCTGAGGACGAGGAGCCGTTAAACTAAAAAGGGTCAGCCCAAAGGGGCGTGAGCTGATCCCCACAACCTGCTGCCCCACCTTGTCTCGCAGTTGAAACGACAACCCAGCAGCTTGACGATTGAGGGAAAGATAGATGGAAAGTTGTTCGTGTTGACACTGGATACTGGAGCGTCATATTCGATCATAAAAAGGAAGCTTCTGAAGAACTGGGAACCACTGCATGGCATACAGCTGAGGACTGCGACTGGCGAGCGTGCCCTGGTAAGAGGGAAAGTAACAAAAACAATTGCTATCGGCACCAGCAGCCTGGAGCATGAGTTCATCGTCGCGGTTTTTAAGGACGACGTGATTATCGGCGTGGATTTCATGATTAGGCACGGTTTTACGCTGGACCTGAAAGAAAATGTGCTGAGGTATGCCAATGTTGAATTCCCCCTGCACACCGGCTATGAGCGAAGCGTGGCGGTAAGGAAAGTTGTCTCGTGTCAACTCCGGAGGATACCAGCGAATTCCGAGGCGGTTGTGTGGGCAAAGGTGGACGAGGACGATGGGACAAGTCGGCTGTGGGTCGTAGAAGCACCGAAACAAGGACACGACAACATCATCATCGGACGTACATTAGTGGAACCTAAGAATGGCAGAATACCAGTCAGAATACTGAACCCCCTGAATGCACCCAGATATGTCGGGAAAGATGAGGTAATTGGCGAGTGTAGAGAAGCCGTAGCAGTGGTCAATTGCGAGAGTAGCCCACCCGGAGGAAATAAGAAGAGCGGTTTTAACATGGACGTCATACCGCAGGAGAATCAGTGGAACAGCGAATTGACGGCCAATCAGAAACAGAAGGCGAGGTCACTCCTGCAGCACTATGGGTCAATATTTGCGGCAGAAGCAGGCGGAAGAACAGCCATAGTGAAGCACAACATCGACACCGGAAGCGCAAAACCGATCCGCCAACCGCCAAGACGAGTTCCTCTGGCCAAGAGAGAGGAGGTCACAAAGTTGATTGAAAACATGCGGAAAGAAAAGGTCATAGAGCCTTCTTCGGGCCCCTGGTGCTCGCCGGTCGTGCTGGTCAAGAAAAAGGATGGCAGTACCCGGTTTTGTGTGGACTATCGGAAACTCAATGATGTGACCAAGAAGGACAGTTATCCACTACCTCGGATCGATGACACCCTGGACACACTGTCAGGCACGCAGTGGTTCTCCACGCTCGACTTACGCAGCGGCTATTGGCAGGTAGAGCTTGCAGACAAGGACAAGGAGAAAACGGCTTTCAGTGTTGGCGATGGTTTGTGGCAGTTCACCGTCATGCCGTTTGGACTCTGCAACGCACCAGCAACATTCGAGCGGCTAATGGAACGCGTGCTAAAGGGGCTGCATTGGCGGACGTGCCTGGTGTACCTCGACGACATAATCGTGATAGGTAAAAGCTTCGACGACCACCTGGGAAAGCTGAAGGAGGTATTCGAGCGGATACAAAAAGCTGGGCTTAAACTCAACCCGAAGAAGTGCTCGCTGTTCCAAAAAGAGGTCAAGTATCTGGGTCATACGGTTTCCGCCCTCGGAGTACATACGGATGAAGGCAAAATCACGGCGGTGAAGGAGTGGCCCCGGCCACGCAATCTACAGAAACTCCGCAGTTTCCTGGGCCTGTGCACATACTACCGCCGATTTGTTCCGGGATTCGCGAACATAGCCAGCAGCTTGCACAAACTGACGAAAAAGAGCCAAGCTTTCGAGTGGAACGAAGAGCAGGAGCAGGCTTTTGCACGTCTGAAGGAAAAACTGTGCACTGCTCCAATTCTGGCCTTCCCCGTGCCTGGAGAGATTTTTGTGCTGGATACGGATGCGAGCGGGCATAGTATTGGCGGTGTGCTATCACAGATAATAGACGGCCAAGAACAAGTGATAGCATACTACAGTAGGATTCTGTCGAAACCGGAACGCAACTACTGTGTGACACGGAGAGAACTGCTGGCGGTATTGGACTGCGTAAAACACTTCCACAAATATCTGTATGGACAAAGGTTTCGCCTGCGCACAGATCATGCGGCATTGAGATGGCTCCTGAGCTTTAAGGATCCTGAAGGCCAATTGGCGCGGTGGATCGAGCGACTGCAGAGCTACGACTACATGATAGAGCATCGGAAGGGCAGTAGCCATGGCAATGCCGATGCCTTGTCACGCCGTCCGTGCAAAGTCGAATGCAGGGCGTGCTCGCGAGCCGAAAGCAAAGAACAGATAGTGGACGTCCGGTTGGTAAGCGTTATGCCAGAGGAAGAGTGGTCTGCGGAGAGGCTACAAAAGGACCAGCGTGAGGATGCGGATCTTGCAAAAATCATCGAAGGCAAAGAGCAAGGCGCACGTCCAGACTGGCAGGAGATGGTCGGTGAAAGCCCGATCGCCAAGGCTTACTGGGCACAGTGGAAAAGTCTGCGGCTGAAGGAAGGATGCCTGTACCGCGAATGGGAGAGCGCGGATGGACGGACCAGCAACTCCCTAATGGTAGTGCCGAAATGCAGAATCAACGAGGTCATCCAGGCATACCATAACGACTCCAGTGGAGGGTACCTAGGCATCACCAAAACCGTCGCCAAAATAAAAAGACGATTCTACTGGGTAGGATGTCAGGAGTCTGTAGCCGAGTGGATTAAGAGCTGCGACCGATGTTCTGCAGCGAAAGGGCCAACAAGAAGATCTCGAGGCCGCATGCAGCAGTACAACGTGGGAGCGCCCTTCGAGCGGATTGCTATGGACGTCGCCGGCCCATTCCCAACTAGTACTCAAGGCAACAAATATGTGCTGGTGGTAATGGATTACTTCAGCAAATGGCCCGAAGTGTACCCAATTCCTAACCAGGAGGCCACTACGATCTCGGAAAAGCTGGTAAACAACTGGGTAGCCAGGTTCGGAGTTCCGTTGGAGTTGCACTCAGATCAAGGCCGGAATTTCGAGTCTGCGGTATTCAAGGAAGTGTGTGAGCTGCTGGGGATAAAGAAAACGCGTACCACCCCTTTGCACCCACAGTCCGACGGCATGGTGGAACGCTTTAACCGGACACTGGAGGAATACCTGCGGAAAGTGGTAGGCAGGAATCAAAAGGATTGGGACACGCATATCCCCTTGTTCCTAATGGCATATAGGTCAGCCCCGCACGACACGACATCACTCACTCCAGCCCGAGCAGTATTCGGCACAGAATTGCGGTTACCCACTGACTTGAAGTTCGGGGTTGTCAGCACGACGGGAGGCGCTAAGACGGACTACGTGGCCAATAAGCGGGCGGAACTGGAGGAGATTCACCAGTTTATAAGGAGCCGCACCAAACTGGTCAGCGATAAGGCGAAAGCCAGATATGATCTACGGGCCAACTCAGCAGGGTTCCAATAAGGCAAGCTGGTAATGCTCTACAACCCGCAGCGGAGGAAAGGTTTGTCTCCGAAACTTCAAGCGTCATGGGAAGGAGATTACGAAGCCGTGACTAGGATAAACGACGTGGTATACAGGATTCAACGTTGCAGCAATAAAGGCGCTAAGCTGAAGGTAGTCCATTTGCAGCGCCTGGCGCCTGGCGAACAAGTCTAAGTGGTGGGCAGTGTAACGATAAGACAGTTTGTCGCTGTGCAAAGCAACCCTGTCGCTACGCGCCGTGCTATAATTCGACCTGGCAATGATGGCAACTTCTAGTCCAACCTGGCAATGATGGCAACTTTTAGTCCAATCTGGCAATGATGGTCGCGATCATCATGGAAACCTTTAGTCCACTCCGGAATGTGCGAGAACGATCTGCGCGATGGCCGGACAGGTATAAAAGACAGCCGGGTGCGGCGCAGCGAGTCAGTCTTGGTTTGACAAGTGAAGGTGCCACACGTAGTGGTTAAGCAAATAATTAAGTGCAAAGACAGTAAAGTGTGAAATTGGTGAAATAAAGTGATTGTTGGTTGTTATTGACTGCGTTTGAAACATTAAGTGTGTTTCTATTCTAAACTGCACAATCCAGAGATACGTACTAGCCCACTAGAACTAGTATTTCGTAACAATATGTAAATAGCTGCAAATGGTTCGAATGATCGAAATTTACTCTTTTGAATAACAGCTGGTTCAGAAAAAAAAATTGTAGTTAAACTTTGATTTTAGTTCCGATTGCTACAAACAAAATACTCAATGCACCATTAAATATACATACAATGGAATAGGGATTTTCCATTGTATTTTTGATAGATATTTTTTTTAAATATCAAATTTATTGCAACACTACATACATCACATCGTGAAGATTCTAAATGAGATATTACAACCCTAATGTGATATGGTAACGCTGGTTTAAATAAACAACTTTTTGTTCTTTTAAGGTTCGGGCATGGATTGTGCTGTCATCCCGCTAATACGTCACAAAGGCTATTCATTGGTACAAACTGTTGATTTTTTCTATCCGTTAGTGGATGATCCTCATGTAATGGGCGAAATTGCTTTGGCCAATGTCGTGAGCGATATGTATGCTGTCGGCGTCACTAACATTGATAAGTTAAACATGCTTATCACAGCTCCCACGGAATTAAGTGAGCAGGAACGCAATACTGTCGTACCTATGATAGTTGAAGGGTTCCTGGAATCTGCGAATGTGGCGGGTTGTCGCGTTGCCATCCGTAGTATTACGATCAACCCATGGTGTATTATTGGTGGAATCGCTAGCTCCGTGTGTGAAAAAGGAGAGATTATTATGTAAGATTATAAATGCGTACGTCTCTTGTCGATAAATACTTATCCCAAAATAGACCCAAGGCCCCAATTCAATATAGGTAATAGCGTAACAACAACAACAAAATTGCAATGTATTTTGCTTGATACAAAAAATAAAAGTAGAACCGCTGTCAAATTTTTTGACACTAAACGTGCTAATTGACGTTCTTCGTATTCGTAAAAAGCTTGAGTCGTGTTGCCACTTCGATATAATATTAAATTAGTGTTATTTTAGTTTCTAGGATTTTAAGATCTTTTTTAAAATAAACACGGAATAGACATTTCACTGTGACTAATTTATTTTGGGCGAAAGTATAAAAATGTCAAAGCGAATTCAACAGCAGATAACACTACTCGACAAAAAATGGGTCAATCGCGTGCACCTAAAAACAAAAGTATTTTCTAGACTAACTTTTGGCCGCTGAACACGAAACTAAAAATCAAAAAATTTTTTTAAGAAGCGTTTTCGAAAAATCTTCGAAAACCCAGTTTTTTCCCTGTTGTTTCAGTTATGAGCACATATCTCGTAAACGAATCATCCGACTAACACAAACTGTCCGTCGGTCAGAAGATAATACCTTAGCCTTTCCAGCGATATACAGGCTGTAAAAATCAGATGAGATTTGTGGAAGTTACTGACGGTGAAAGTTGTAAAAAGTGAATTTTTTGACCAATTTAAAAAATCATAAATTTTCGAATGTTTCTTTATGGATAAAATAAATTTTCTCCTCTGGTTTTAAAATCTAAGATGAAAGATATATTGTTTGAGCAAATATTAAGCCTTACATCAATAAAATTGAAAGAAAAATGACAAAGTTATGATGCACTCAGTGAAAACACCAACTACATTTATTACACCGTCCGAAACAATTTTTTTTTGCCGAGATCCATCCAAATTTTGATATAGAAGTGAAACTAGAGGTCATTTATAGTATCCTGGCATAGTCAGTTTTTCATTTTCTGAATTTTAAGGATATACACTTTTAAAATATTTTTTTAAATATTTGCGGTAGTGCAATGATGAAGATATGGGCATCAAATGAAAGAGGAAAATTGTCTCCTTTTTACTAAATTTTCTATTTTGAACTTTCACTTTTTTCGAAAACTAAGAAGCTTTTTTGATTTTCAGTTTCGTGTTCAGCGGCCAAAAGTTAGTCTAGAAAACACTTTTATTTTTAGGTGCATTTTTCGTGTCGAGTAGTGTAATACATTGCAGCATTAAAAAATGTTCAAGAGATTTTCTAACAACAGTACGGTAGTACATTCTCAAAGGAGAACGCCAAAAAATCATTTAGTGTCAGATACGCAAGATGGTGGCTGAGAAGCATTGGCTCTATTCATGATGCAATTATAATGGTGAGATCTTCCTTGACAGCTCATTTTTGACAATGTCTTATAGAACGAGAGCCAATGTTGTTGTAAAAGCTTCAAATACAAATTAATAAATAGTGAATGCAGCAAAAGGTTAAGGTTAGTTTATTATTTTGTGTATTTTATTTGATTTTTTGTATTGATTATTTTTTATCATGTTATTTAAAAATTGTACCCCTAAAGTGAATGCGACATATAAAACATAATTTTTTAACTTCGCGGGGCAATGCGACAGTGGAAGTTTCGTGAAGAAGTTTATCGCTTATTATTTCAAATAACGCTATTTTACAACTATTAATTTTGATAAAGGCGTGCTCTAATTGTACTATTTTACTGAGAAAGTCTTGTGAGGGCTTCCTCAAGCCACCATGCGAAATCTGGTCAACCCATGTGAACGTTGCTTCAGTTTTGTTGTTTTGACTGATATTTGATTTCTTTAAATGTAGTTATATATTTCACTTATAGAAATGCATGCTGAAAGTGTTTCCCCTTTTTTTAGAAGCAAAAAATACAACATTCTTTTTATCGACGTTTCTATAAGACAAAATGTCAACCAATTTTTTCAGTTTTCTGTCATTGAAGAACTCACCTTTATAATTTCATCATGGGCTCTACTTTTATTTTTTGTATCATGGTATTTTGTTTTTTGTTTGATTGTCAAAATCGGTCAATCAAAATCAAGCTTGATTTTTAAGTATTCAAACTGTCGCAATTGTACACAACCTTTTTGAGAATCAAGACTTTGACCTGTAGGACGATTCCCAAACGTTTTAACGATAATTTTCTCATCGTTAGCTAACGATTGCGACAATTATCGTTAATTGCTATTCCCAATCACACTTTAAACGAATTTTGTCGCTTTGTCAGTTTTCTGGCGATATTTGTCAATAGCCTAGTTAAAAATTTTTTGAGGTAGATAATAAACGCTCAATAAGAAACATATAGCAAAAACTATACTATGTCCATTCATAGATAAGTAAATCGCTAAGGTACCAAACTGCTCGTGGTACAGTTGACGAAGAGGTGATATACGCGATCTGACAAGGGTCGGCTTTAAGACCATTCCTATGGAACATCATGTTTAATCCCATATTCCGATTTCGGCTACATCATTTTTAAAAAAAGTTATGACCTCCGAGACGTAAAGGATATTGATCAGGCGACAGAGGCCGAATCCACGACAGTTGGTTTAACCCTTGCCGAGCATCACACTGAAGCAGTGCTAATAACAAGCCGTGACATGATAGAGCTGATGACCATTAAAGTTGTTGAGGTGAAAACCATGACAGATAAGCTTAGATTCAAGCAAAGAGTACGCGCAAAAGCCTGCCGCATCACAATGACATGTAGAGCTCATGACAAACACTAAGAGCCCAAGGCAGTGGGTAGCTGCTGGCTAGCGTAGTCGGATCGGTAATTTTATAAATCGCATATAAAGTTATCACCGCATCGGAGAGATGTTGCCGCCGCAAAAGCTTATTTGACAACTTAACACACTGAACACACACTAGAAAAACATCAGCAAATTCAGCTGGCATTTATTCAAAACAACAAAAATGCAATTCAAATTTCAAATTCAAATTCAATTCAATTCCTTTAAAAAATGTTTTATTGTGGAATGGAAAATCAATTGCACAAAATATTAATTTAATTTTTTGTAAACAAACAGCTGTCCCATTAAACCTCATTGAGCAGTGTGAACGGTCGTGTTCAACAAAAAGCTCTTTTCACTTAAACTAGTTTTAATGAGTCAGTTTGAACGCGATATAAGAGTGTGACGCGGGCTCTGAACAGTATCCGAGGAAGCACATTTGGTGCTGGCAGATATGTGCGCGCTATATAACATCGGAAATGAACCCAAAGTAAGCCGAACTCTGGTACACGATGAACCATTTGGATCAAAAGTGAGCCTTTTTATTTCATTTGGGCCGCTTTTGAGCAATTTTGGCTTTTTAAACGAAAGTATGTACGCAGAAAAAAAAAAAGATTAACTGAGGGCGATCGGTAAAAATGTCGATATAAAGGTTATGTTTTTTGTGTGTTAAACATTTTGTCGAAAACAATAAATTGTCCTTTCGTTCCCATTTTGAGCCTTTTTTTAGGAACATTTTGGTACCCAAACTTTTAGTTGAGTAACAACCGTGCGAACCAACGCTGGCGGAGTCAAATTGCACAAGACCAAAGAGATCGGATCAGTTGGTGGCATGAGCGAGAAATCAGGGCAATTGGACACACCCGTCTGCTGCTCCACTGTTTTCGAAAACAATAATCGAAAATTTCAAAAAATATCACATTTTGTTTTGAATATTATTCGTCAAATCTCAGTGTTGCCTTTTTTTGTTAGAAGTTAAAGACAAACATCGTTGTTATTGTTAACAATATGCACAACAAAGTTATCGCTAAGTATGATTTTGGGAATAGCTCGTTCGTTACTGCAAGCTTCGAACATAGTTCAATAACAATAACGATTCTCCAGAAATTTGAAAAACCAAGTGACCCATGATACAAAAAGTAAAGGTAGAACCGCTGTCAATTTTTTTACACCAAATGTGTTTATTGACGTTTTTCGTATTCGTAAAAAGCTTGAGTCGTGATGCCACTTTGATATAATATTAAATTAGAGATATCTAAGGTTCTAAAATTTTTAAGATCTTTTTGAAATCACGGAATAGACCATTCACTGTGACTAATGGCGAAAGTATAAAATCTTAATACGAATTCAACAACATATAAATCATTGTAGTATTAAAAAATTGTTCAATCGATTTTCTAACAGTACGGTAGCACATTCTCAAAGGAGAACGCCAAAAATTCGTTTAGGGCGATGTTATGCTGCCGGTCAAATGATCGTCGGTCACGTCACTTTTACGCTCTCGTTTTAATTTCTCTACTCCGTGCCCAAAGCATGTTATGCTAACGGTCATTTGATCGCCGGTCACCACTACGATTTTCGCTTACTTTTCTACTTTTTCCGCACTTTTGATTGGGACTTTACTTTCTCACATACAATTTTCAATTAAAATGTAAATTTATTTTTCGCGCTTGCATCAGTCTGAATAGCACACATTTCTAAAGGGATTCCTACTCCTGGAACATTGTTATCAGCGCCTCAGTATTTGATTGGGCCGAAATTGCACAATTGCATTCTGAGCTAATAACTTATAAATGAAATTAATGTATGTGTGTTTAATATTTGCTAACCATTTAAATTTCCATATTTCTATCTTCTTTTTCTCCAAAAACACAAATTTATACACACGCTAGTAATGAGGGTTGCTACCAACCATTTTCTTGTTCATTCCATACACATTTTCACCAAATGGGAGCAAATTTGTTCCCAAAACACAACTATTGTGAATAATCTCACGACGCAACACTGATTTGGCATCGAAAGCCTCATTATCCGGTGATCGGTGCGGTCAAATTTTATCCTCTCGATCGCTCTCCCAATTTTCTCTTTTACATTGAAACAACAACAATTTTATCCGTGACCGTGATCCGTGACCGGCAGCATAACATCGCCCTTAGTGTCAGATGCGCAACATGGTGGCTCAGATGCAGCATTGGCTCTATCTTTGTTATTTGTATCATGAAGTGATCCAAGTAGTGACAGTAGTCGACACTCTAATTTTGGCGTATCATGTCAAAAGCTATACTTTGGGTGAAACTATTGTCTTTTGTATCTGCTGTATACAGTGGTAATAATTATTACAAATTTATAGTACTTAACAACATCACACAATTAATATCGAAACAGAAATGCTCCTTTTTCATATGGTTTTTCGATTTAATTCATGTCGAACATGAAAACATGTATTGTGTATCATTCTAACGCGTTTTAACCTTACCCAGGCCTTCTAATGCAAAAGATGGCGATTTACTTGTACTCACTAAGCCGTTAGGTACTCATTTGGCAACAAATGCTTTAATTTGGATGCAGGAGCGGAACGAGATGTATCAAAAACTCTGCCCACATTTAACGGACGCAGATATTGAAGCCGCTTTCAGCATGGCGATCAAGTCGATGACATATCTTAATAAAACTGGTAAGGATGGACATGCAAATATTTTAACGGAAGTATATTTTCATTTGAAGAAAAATTTTATTTGAACTTTAGCCGCTCTCTTAATGCACAAGCATGGCGCACATGCCGCTACTGATGTCACAGGCTTCGGTTTGCTGGGACACGCAAAAAATCTCGCTCAGTTTCAAAAGGAAGTCCTCACCTTTGAAATCCAAGCAATGCCAGTTATAGCAAACATTATCAAAATCGGAGAAATAATCGGACAAGATAAAAAACTTAAAGCTGGTACAGCAGTTGAAACGTCAGGCGGTCTTTTGATATCCTTACCTGCGAGCAGTGCTGCTGCGTTTTGTTCAGATTTTAAGACACTAACTGATGGAGAGCAAACTGCATGGGTGATTGGACGCGTTAAGCGATCTAATAAACGTGATGCCGTAGTACTGGAAACGCCGGAATTTATTGAAATACATTTTTAAATAATAACCGACACAGTTATAAAACTAAGGATCCAACCTATGATGAGTTCTCCATAAAGGTGGCTGACATCTGGGAAAGCTCTGATTTTTTAATGGAAATTATCTTATAATGTGTTGAAACGTTTAAAAATGAAATTAATAAAGCCAAAATAAGTTTTGTAAGTGTAACTGCAAAAAATACTGTGTTTCGTGTTGAATTGTTTGTTCGCTTTCTGAAACCCATAGTGAAATAAAACAAGTCATCCAAATTTTGACATGGTATAAACAGAACCATATCGTCGGACAAATTTTTTTGCAACGAACATACGCTGTCAAAATTAAAACACCGCAGTGCATGTGATTAGGAAAATATGGAATCTTAAGTTATACCCTGCACTGGCGCCAAGGTAAATACACTTTGGTATGGGGTTCGTAAAGCCCAAAAGCAAGCAGTGTATAAAATATACAGTGCAAGGTACAAAATATGGTTGTTATTCAACTTACTGTTGTAAACGCTTCTAATTCTGGTTGCATACTTTTTCTAGATTCTTGGACGGCACCACATTGAATTGGAGCCGTCGCACGTTGGGAAAAAACAGGCAAAAACGCTCGCATTGGACCAAATTCAAAAGTTGTGAACCTGCTTTGTTTTTTACTTATCGTAATGTAGATACGTTAGCGATATAGAAAATCAATTTTTCAAGTCCCTTTATCCCATAACCTGGGCTTTAAGGCCTTTCAAAGTTGAGCGTTTTATTATATTAATTTTCACTTCCAGCAAAATATCGTTAACAAGGCTTCCCTTTGATGCCCTTAGAATCTACATTTTTTAATGAAATCCAATAACTTTTCACATGTGGGGTTATGATATTTAAGCAATTAATATTAAAAAAATGTATTTAAAAATGTTTATTTTGACAGAAAAATTCATATCTAACCCATGCCAAATTTATTTTTTATAAAAATGAAAAAATTGTGATTTTCTATGGGCTATAACTTTTGAGATTCCAAATCATTCTTAGAAATACTTATACACTGATTAGGTGGGAGCCTACATTTGTCACCAGACGATGCAGGCAAGTTATCGACATTACGGTGGCCTCGGCAAACGTAATGAGGTTCCTCAGGGACTGGAAAGTGCTTCGGGAAGAGTCGGACTCAGATCATAGATATATCAGTTTCACTTTTGAAGCAGAACCTGTGATCAGAGTCAAGACACGTAATGTAAGAGTTACGGATTGGAAGGACTATGAGACTCCCATCTGTAGTCGCTTTGGAGAATTCCAGAGCAGGATCTACGGTGGTAAGTCTCTTGATGAGGTCGTCGACGCACTGCACGACGGCTTCACCACCGCCTTCCATATCAGCTGCCCACTTAAGGATGCAGTGCCTCGCAAGTCCACCAAATGGTGGAATGTGAAGCTTTCCGACCTCCGCAAGTTGGTTCGGAAGCGCTTCAACCGAGCCAGGAAAACTGGCTTATCTGCTGACTGGTATTCCCATATATGTAATACTTCTATATTGGCACTAACCTATCTTCACAATGTGTTTTCATTCGGAAATCAAAGGGAGACAAGCGATGAGACAGAAAACACGAAATTTTGCGAATGTATTTCTATGCGTGTATACATGTGCACTTCTGCACATGAACAACTGTCAAACTGCTCCAGGGGCGGTTGAAGAAAAAGGTAGGCTTTTCAGTCAATTTCGACAAATTTTTATTTATTTCCAGTAAATTTTCAACGCACCTGACTTTTGACATATGTCAAGGTACATTCGTTTATACGCTTTCTCGCTCATATTTCACTATTGCCGTACTGTAATGTTGGCGAATGTACCTTGAGCTTAGTGCCAATATAGAAGTATTACATATATGGGTATTCCCATGCTGATGCGCAAATGGAATACAAGAAGCAGATCAGAGCAGCGAAAACTGCATCATGGAGGAGCTTCTGTGGCGAGATTAATGGCGTTAATGTCCTTAGCCGGCTACAGAAAGCGTTATCCAATGATCCCTGCGCCCGCCTCGGTGTACTTCGCAACCCGGACGGGATCTTTACCTCCTCTGAGGAGGAGACTCTATGCCTGTTGATGGACACGCATTTGCCTGGGGACAGGCAGTCCTTGGGTTGCATCTGCGTTCCTCACAATCAAAGAGTCGGTCACGAGAAGTGGAAAAGGGCCGCGAGAATTGTTACGGGAACAGGGTGGCAGCAGTCATCCAGTCTTTCCAGCCGTATAAATCTCCGGGGCTTGATGGTATTTACCCAGTTCTCCTCCAAAGGGGTCTGGTTGCAATACTTCCTCATCTCGTAAATATCTATAGTGCTCGCGCTAGGCTATGTGCCGACAGCATGGAGGACGGCCAGAGCGGTGTTCATTCCCTAGCCAGGGAAAAACTCGAAAAACTGGTGGACATTTGGCTGAAATCGGGGACGTTGGTTCACAGCCAACATGCCTACTAGAAGGGAAAGTCGAGGGAAACTGCGTTAGCTGTGCTGACTGGACGGGTTCAACGAACCCTGATCAAGAAGCAATTTGCTCTCGTAGTTTTCTTAGACATTGAAGGCGCCTTCGACAGTCCCCTATTCGGCAAAATTGAGGAGGCACTCAGGCTTAGGGGGATTCACCCAGTAATGGTTGATTGGATCCTCTCAATGCTTGAGTGCCGCATTACAACGGCCACTCTTGGCGAATGCACTACCTCGGTGCGATCCGTAAAAGGATTTGCACAAGGAGGGGTTTTATCCACCACCCTCTGGAACCTCCTTGTTGACTCTCTTCTAGCTTCAAGAAGGTGGTTTCCCGACTATGGGGTACGCTGACGACCTGTGCATAGTCGTCAGTGGTAGTAACCCACAACTGCTCTGCGATCGTATGCAATCGGCATTGAGCGATGTGAGGGACTGGTGCGTGGAACAATCATTATCTGTTTACCCCGTTTAACCCGTGAAAACGGAAATGATATTATTCACGTCAAGAAGGAAGTTACCGACAATCAGGTTGCCCTTCTTCTTGGGCACCAGGCTGGAACTACCTGGGTGTGTTCAATGTTGTAACAATATTTATATCCCTACTAAGTATAATAGTTGAAACGGTCAAGTACTTAGGTATTTGGCTTGATTCAAAGCTCCTCTTCACCGATCATATTGAATCGCGTGTGGAGAAAGCAACCAAGGTACTATGGCAATGCAGAAGGATGGTTGGCCGGTCGTGTGGGCTTAGCCCCCGGCTTATCCACTGGATCAACATTTGCATTGTCAAACCTTATATCTTCTATGGAGCCTAAGTATGGTGGTCAAGGGCGTATCCTAGGAGGCGACGGTTAGACGAGCTTCAACACCTTGCGTGTCGCTGCATAACTGGCACCACCAGGGGTACCCCAACGGCTGCCATGGAGGCTCTTCTGTGTCTTCCTGCTTTATTTCTAGCTGCAGAAAATGAGGCCCGTCGAGCGGCATATCGCTTTGAAGTGCTGTTTGGCAGGAAACTTGTTCTTAGCTCTGCAGACAGGGGGAACCCGGAAAAGACCTTAAAACTCTTCCATCTGAGAGAGGGGAGCAGTTGACGCCCAGTGTGCTGAGCTTATGCCTCGCCGCAGGTATCAAACCGTTGTCCCCGATCGATCGGAATGGACGAACAACTGCTGGAAGGGCTTCAAGTCTGATTCAGCAGTGGTGTACACGGATGGGTCACTGATGGACACTGGCTCTGGTGCTGGAGTTCACTCTGACACTGATTACATTCGACTTTCCATCCCACTTGGCAGTCACACTTCTGTCTTTCAGGCGGAAGCGTTTGCCAAATCTATAGCAGCGCTTGAGCTGCGGCGGAGGGGAAGGTCTGGGTGTGACATATATATTTGCTTAGACAGCCAAGCGGCTGTTAAGGCTTGCTCAGCAATGCAGACAAAATCCAAAATTGTGCGGGAGGCTGTCAGCAGACTGAACGAGCTAAGCATTGACAATATCGTCACGCTTCTGTGGGTGCCTGGGCATTCTGATGTCGAAGGCAATGAAAAGGCGGATGAGCTGCCAGAGCTTGATCTTTGGCCCGTTTCTTAGGACCTGAATCAGCGATTGGCTGCGGCTTATCTGAGCACAAGCCTGCATTCAGTAGCACATTAGCACGCAGACACCTCGACTACGTAGGCGTAGTCTTACGACATGCAGGCAGTCGAGGATGTTTATTGATGCGCCTAGGCCTAAGAGAGGCCTATGTGCTTCGGCAGTATGATCCTCCGCGAGGATGAGCTCAGGAACCTCAAGTTGTCGGACGTGCTCAGCCTTGCTAAAGCCACGCTCCGTCTAACTGAGATCCAGAGCTTATAGGAACCTTCTTAGGGCTACTGCAAACCTGAATGAAATAGGTCACTGGAGACAGGTTCTGTCTCGTGACCGGCGAATGGGGGCGCAGTTGAGTATTTCTCAGAAATGGCCCCTTCTGGCTTGGCGATGAGAGTCGCCAACGGAAGTTGCCTCCCTCCTTGCTCGCAAGGAGGGAGGCGCAACCCAGGGCACAAAAGGCAGGCCTTTCCCTACGCGCCCGCGTTTCTGGACGCTCCCTACACTTTAATAATAGGTGGGACATTCAACTAAATGATAGTACCAAACTTATCTGCAGAGTTCTGCGTCAGCGTAAATGCGAGCAATTTTCGCATGCCAACTCAATCAGTTTTTGTACTCAGCACTCAGTGAGCAACGATATATTTGTAATTGCTGAGAAAAACTATAACGTATGAAAAACAGCAAGGCTGGTATTGAAAGGAATAAATATGAGGAAAATGTATACGGAACCGAGAGAGAGCAAGCGAGCGGAGAGCTGCTTTGCGATTCTCTCCTGCATTCTCGCATTCATTCGATGGATTGGTGCTTTATTCTCATTTCGACAACAACACGCAATGTTGTACAAGGCATAGTGAAATTAATAAAGTGTGCCAGATAGGAGGAACTCTCTCTTCATCGTACACTTATTTTCTGACAGTTAATGTCATTTTGCTGACAAATATCAGAGTTCATAACCCGTCTGTGCTGTATGAAAAAATTTCAAAATAAATTGTTGTTTGAAAATACGTTCTGCACCAAAACCGACACTAAAAACGCAACTACATCGCTGCTGCTTAGTGATGTTGGGCTCACAACTGTTGGGAAACTACACGTGCATGAAAGCCTCACCAATATCAACAGAGAACTAATGCGTTCAGCACTGCAGCTGAGAAACAAAAGAGATTAGTAGCTGTTTTCTCAATTCGTGGGTTTGTGTACGTGCGTGTTCATCAAAAAAGCCAAGCTGTCAGGGTGTCAAGCAAAGAGAGTTTAGAGAATATTGTTGCTGCAGACTAGTGAAAATGTGTTAATACAAGATCATTGCTTATGTTTTGTTTGTGCTTACTTTTTACTTGCTCTTGTTCATTCTTTCATTTCTTTTGCTGTATTTTTCATTTCTCGTGCTTATTTCTATATCTCAGTTACTCACTCTCTGTTCATCTCCTAAACTGTCTGTCTTTGGTTGTTTCTGTTTTGTTCCTTTTCTGTGACGATGGGGCTGACTGATAAATCAGACTCTGGCGTTAGTGAAAATCAAAAAATTCTTTTAGACATTTTTGGTAAACAAGTTGTTGGTCTTAATGTAGTGCATTTTAATGCGAGAAGTTTAAGTCATGACAAACTTGATCAGGTTAGGTATGTTTTTGAGGGGTCTTCTGTGGACATAATTTGTGTGTCTGAGACCTGGTTTCAAAGTGATGTCCCTGATTTCAACTTGTCTCTTGATGGGTATAGCGTACTAAGACATGATCGCGTGCACAGGAAAGGGGAGGGAGTTGCAATATATTGCAAAAAAACACTTAAGTTACGACTGCTGTCTAAGTCTATTAACTGTGACACGGAATTTATTCTTAGTGAAGTGTCTGATGGTGCATCTAAAGTTTTAATTGTGTGTGCGTACAATCCTCACAAATGTTGTTCCCTTGATCCCCTTTTTGTTGAGTTGTCTGAACTGTTAGTTGAGTATGAACGTATTCTGATTTGTGGTGATTTCAATGTTAATTTATTAATTAATGACCCCAGCAGAAATAAACTATTTGACTGGTTAGAAACTACAGGACTATGTGTGATTAATAACACAATACCAACTAGGTATGCAAATAATGCCTTACCCAGCCTCCTTGACTACTTCATTACCACCGACCCGTCGCATATCCTGAAGTTCGAACAAATGTCTTTCATTTCTGACCATGATTTAATATTTTGTACTTGGGATGTTATGATGAATCGTTCTGACCTTAGTAATACTTTTGTATACCGTGATTTCAAATCGTTGAATGTCAACTACTTGCTTTCTGACTTGTGTAGTGTGGATTGGAATAAGTGTTGGTCTCTTGAAACTGTTGATAAAAAACTTGAATTCATTAATAACAACTTGACTTTTTTGTTCAATCTACATGTTCCTCTCCGTACTTTCCATGTTGTAAATAGTTCATGCCCCTGGTTTAATGCTAAAGTACGTTTATCTATTAGAAAACGCAATAAGTTGCATGCAAAGTGGCGTAAAACTAGGTCAGATACTGCTTGGTGTCATTATAAAGCTGCCCGTAATGAAGCAACAGCTACAATTAGACATGCAAAGCGTTGCTACAGCAATTCAAAGCTTGACCCTTCACTCCCATCTAGGAAACTATGGCGCAATCTAAAAAATTTGAAAATTCATGGCAAGGAAAACTCTGGTTGTGACTTAAATCCTAATGAGCTAAATGATTTCTTTATTGGTGCCAATGATAAGGAGAGTCGCACGGTTTTGCCAAAACTTTTATCATCTTGTGGTGTTAAAGAGAAATTCGAATTTATAGCAGTAAGTGAGGCTGATGTGTTCGAGTCAATAATGGGTATTAAATCTAATGCAATTGGTGAGGATGGCATATCTTTAAAATTTGTCAAGCTTGTGTTACAATTTGTTATTGGCCCACTTACTCATGTAATAAATCACTGCTTCACTAGTTCTTGCTTTCCTTCTGCGTGGAAAAGAGCAGTTATTTTGCCTGTTGCTAAAAAGTCGAATGCTTCTTGTCCTGGTGATTACAGGCCTGTTAGTATATTGCCAGCCTTTTCAAAGGTGTGCGAAAAGTTGATGGCAGTGCAAATCTCTACTTTCATACAAAAACACAACCTTCTTTCCCCTCTACAGTCTGGTTTTCGGCCTAGGCATAGTTGCTCTACTGCTATGGTAAAAATACTTGACGACATTAGACTTAAGTTTGACATTGGAGACTTGACAATTCTTTGTTTGCTTGATTTCTCAAAAGCCTTTGACTCGGTTGACCATACTCTCTTGTGTGCAAAGCTTGAACATTATTTTGGTTTTAGTGGCAGTGCGTTCAAGCTTATAGCCAGTTATCTAGAGGGACAGACGCAAAAAGTTATATCTAACAAATCTATGTCTCAGTCTCGATTGGTATGTGCAGGTGTTCCACAAGGATCAGTCCTTGGGCCTCTGTTGTTTAGTCTCTTTGTCAACGACGTATTCTCTGTGTGCCAGTATGTGAATGTTTATGCATATGCAGATGATATTCAAATGCATCTGTCTAGCCGAATTGGCCTTGTTGAGGATTTGTGTTTCAAAATGAACAGTGATCTGTCTGTAATCTCTAAGTGGGCTACTGCCAATTATTTGTGTCTAAATGCGTCTAAGTCCTATGTTTTGCCTATTTGTCATAGTGTAGTTCACCTTGACAGTATTCCTAAGCTATATTTAGGCTCTAGTGCGCTTACATTTACTGAAAAAATAAGAAATCTGGGATTTATTGTAAACCACAATTTAAGTTGTCGTGATCATATAAATGGAGTTGTGAGCAAGGTATATGCTACACTGCGTAAACTGAGTATTTCTGCTTCGTTTACCCCCTTGGAAACCAGGCGTAAGCTGGTTGTTCAGCTTATTGTGCCCCTTATCGCCTACTCAGAGGTTGTGTATAGTAAGCTTGATTCTGTGTCTTTGCATAAAGTTAACGTAGCATTTAATAATGCCACGCGATATGTCTATGGACTCAAAAGGTATGAGCACATTTCCCTTTGGCAGAATAAGGTACTAGGCTGTAGTATTGAAAATTACCTATCTGCTAAAAACTGCATATTTATCTACAGACTAATGGAGTGGAAAACCCCTCACTATTTGTTCGAAAAGCTCATACCTTTCAGGTCCAGGAGACACCACAATTTGATTGTCCCAGAATATAACTTCTTAACATCATCAAGACTATTTTTCATTAATGCCGTGAGGGTCTGGAACTCGGTTCCTGAGGTCATAAGGGCGGGGCTGAGCAGGAACAACTTTAAGACCAAAATTTTACTTTAATTACTTTTGTGTTGGATGCAAGTCACCTCTTCTTCTTCTCCTTCTTCTTTATGTATTCTCCTCTTTCATCTCTAATTTTCCTACTATATTTGTCTTCTACTTTTAGATGTAAGGTTAAATATAATATTATTGTTATTAGATTTAAGTTTTGCTTTCATTCCTGTTAAATTTATTAATGATTGATGTGCATTTAAAAGACTTAGTTCTTATATTGTACAAATGTGTAACTTTTCTAAATAAATAAATAAATAAATAAATACATGCCAGAAAAAACGTGCTGTCGCTGCAAAAAAACGCACGGCAATGCAGTTTCTATGTTTTTCTAACATAAAATACATTACGGAAATATATATTTCTGGAGTACTGAAAGTAAATTTTAAATTTGACGAGAACAAAAATAGTTAATCGAACTGACACAAATAAATTGACACATTGACATTTGCTACTCAGAGAAATCAGTGTACGTCATCTACCTGGTACACTTTATTGATTTCACTATGGTCCAAGGCAAATTAATAAGGTAGTGGTAGTACAACGGCTGATCAAACTTTTTCTTCTGATTCTGTTTTATTTTCTTCTCGTTTTGTTTTGATTATGGGCGAATGGGCATGCTGATTGTCAAAATGGTCAAAATAGCCGCAGCATTTGTGGGTGCTGATTGGCTCATGTGTTTTTTTACTAGCCGATTTTGACAAGCAGGATGCCCAAAGTACTAACAAAATACATGGAGTTTTTGTTGTTGCTGTAGTTCTATCACCTTATTAATACACCTTGGCTCAGTCATTTTTCCTATGCAAATTTTGCCTGTCCGTTTCTTGTTCTTGTTAGTAAAAAAGCAAGCACAGAGCGAGCAGGAGCCGGCGAATTTGTTTATTGTCATTTTCAATCGAATCTTCGAGCTGAATGGTAATTTTTTGATCGTGCTGCGCTTAGATTAATTGATATTAAGTTTTGCAAATATTTAGAAGTGGTTGATCCAAAATAAAAGGTTTTACAAATATATTTACAAGGCTAGTTCCAAGTTAAGTAATTATTTGTCTAAAGTTTGACGTGATTTTGAATTTTTTGCAATTGTTTTCGACGTGGTTGATCCAAATTTAAAATTTTTACAGATATATTTACGAGGCTAGTTCCAAGTATAATTATTTGTACGTGGTTGATCCAAATTAAAAATCTTTATAGATATTTTGACGTAGTTGATCCTTTCTGGTCATTATATTACCTTTGATTTGGCATATTCATTGACTTAACTAGTATACGAAAAATGGATCCTGCTCCGGGTAAAAATTTACTACCCCGGGTGGGTAAAAATTTAGTGAAGTCAGGGCTTCAATGCTGCATAACATGTTGCCGAAAATCCAGACGGGATGATGAAAAACGTAAGATATTTAAATTTCCGCCCTATGACTCAGCTATGGTCCAAATTTGGCGAGAAAAATGTTGCATTAAAACTAAAGAATACACCAAACCATTATTTATTTGCGTTAATCACTTTTGGTGGAGTTAGTGTCCACCAGCACATTCACCTTTTTAATTAATCACACTGCACTTCAAACAACAACAAAATTTTTATTTTATTTACACAATATTACAAATTCACCGCTGCCGGTGTCGGGTCCTGACTATGGCTGATGATCGCTGGTATCAGGACCGCTTCTTATATAGCAGCGAGCCTCGCAGGCTGCCCGGCCGTTATGCCGTCGCTGCCGTAGACCGCTATGCTGTCGTCGTGGCACAGCTGCGGTCCGCTATGCCGTCGCTGCCGTAGACCGCTATGCTGTCGTCGTGGCACAGCTGCGGTCCGCTATACCGTTGGCGTCATCCGCCACGCTGGCACCGTTGCTGGCTTGTCGAGCGGTACGGTATGTGCCGCTACAACTTCTCAAGTTCTGACATTGGGAAAAAATATTTAAAATCTGGAGCAGTTCCTGTATTTAACCCTTGTGTGCGCACCCACTTGAAACCTCATAGTTGAACCCCCATGGTCTGGCCAGACCATGGTGCAAAAAAGAGGATATTCGAGGATAGTGCTAGTTAATATAATTTTTTTATATTTTTGTTAATGAGTTTATATATATCTGAGTATGTAGGAGTGTTTGTATGTGTATGTTTGTGTGTGTAAGCCTGTCAAAAAAATAGTAAGTGTGAACAAAATAATTTCTCTTGCTTGCTTACTTCTTATTTAGGTAAAAAGGTAAAAATATACTTCATTTATAAAATACATGCCGAATTTCAACTTCCATAAATACATTTTGAAATTAAAAATATACGACTAGTAAGGAAAAAAAATAAAAAAAATTTAAAAACGTAAAATTCGTTCGTCTAATGACTCAAATGACTTGAGATTTTACACATGGACATATACAAATCGTGTTTTAAGATATATCTATTATTATTTCTGGCAATTATGCTTTGAAGTCGAAAAGGTAGCTGATTAATACAGAACACTGGGAATAAATAAGAAAAGGCTATAAATAACAAAAAAGATCTTCTATTGGCCACTTACCTTCTGGTTAAATTTGACCGGGAAATTGTAAAAAAAACACAGTAAATTCATTTATTCTTCAATATTTATTTTATCTCCTTCAAAATAATCACCATCGGATGCAATACACATAGGTATGCCAACGTTTTTTCCACTCTTCGATACACTTTTCATAGGCCGCTTTCGGTATGGCTTTCAGCTCCCTCTGCGAATTCTCTTTGATGGTTTCAATCGAATCAAAACGCTTTCCACGTAGCGGTAATTTGAGCCTAGGGAACAGGAAAAAGTCGCATGGAGCCATATCTGGCGAATACGGTGCTTGCGGAACGACATTCACGCTATTTTTGGCCAAATAATCGCGTACAACGAGTTTCACTTTTTGCAAAAAATTCAACTTTTTCGGAACAAGTCGCGCTGCAACACGTCTCATTTCCAAAACATCGTGTAAAATGGTTTGAACTGATGTTTTTGATATTTCAAGCTCTTCAGCTATCTCTCTTTGACTCACACGACGATTTTCAAGCACTAACGCCATCACTTTTTCGATGTTTTCGTCATTAACCCTCAAATGCATGAATTATTTTCACGTTTGTTAAATAAACATAGGTTTTTATTTTTAACATAGAAAGCCATTGAAAAGTGAATTAAATATTAATGAACTACTAAATATAAGCAAACAGATTTCGAATGTGATTATCGTTTCAAAATATTATATCGGGGTTTAATTTGAAAATATACACAAATATGTTAGTGTGCCTAAAGGCATCAATATGCATTTGAGGGTTAATTGATGTGGATGGACGAGAGGCATGAGGCAAGTTTTCGACCTCTGTACGACCAAAGACAATTAAACAATAAGATGTCTTACGTCCATACAACCGAATGGCATAGGGCGAGCTCGAATTTGCAAAATTTTCATTATCGAGAGCAAGCAAGCGTCGGTACAGTGAGAGCGTAATAATATTAACGCTCTTTGTTTTGCTCACAGAAAGCACAACGGCTTTGATCACTGCCAAGCAAAAGAAAAATTATGTGCGCTCACTTCACATGCGTTGAAGTCAGTGGCGCAGGCAGAATTTATTTTTGGAGGGATATTTCACTACTATTTTTTGTATTTGAGGGGTTTGAATCCCCAAATGTTCCTGTCCCGTGTGCGCTACTGATTAAAACAATCAACCACCAAAAAAATCAACACAAGAGCACATAGAGATCACACGCATATTCACATCTCTGCCGACTGCAAGCAGAGAGAGTTGCTTGCGTGGCTTCATCGTTGCGCAGAGAGAGTTACTTGCGTGGCTTCATTGTTGCTCTCCGGATGTGGCGCTGCTGTAAAAACCACTCTCACGTGGCTTTATTGAAAAAGCCACGGCAAATTTTTGAAGCGCCACTGATTTGTATGAACGTAAGACATCTTATAGTTTAATTGTCTTTGGTACGACCCTCTTTGAACGATTTGTACCATTCATATGCCCGTGTTTTCGACATAGCAGACTCGCCAAAGGCTTTGTGCAACATTCTCAACGTTTCGGCACAAGAAATTTCGTTGGAAAGACAAAATTTAATGCAAATTCTTTGATCAACAGATTCAGACATTGTAAAATTCGCAGAACAAACTCGAGGTAGACTTGTTTACACAGCTGTCAAAAACATACTAATGCACATATCGCGCTAAAAATTGACATGGAATGCTATAACAGTGCTACCAACCTTATGCCATCAGAAATTTGACAATATTTGGTGCGCGCTTCATTTAAATTGAAAATTCCCGGTCAAATTTGACCAGAAGGTAGTTCCATCTGTCCAAGAAACAAAAACATTCCGTTCAAGCATAATATGCTCAACATGTAATTGTTCATGCTGAACTGGTCCGATATCGCCTTCTTCATCGCTATCTCCACTTTGAAATATCATATTTTCCATCAGCATCGAAGCTTCGGTTTGTTCAGGGTCCAAAAGATAATTTGCAGCACCGTTATTATTACCTCCAGCAGCAAACAAATCCTCCATAAACTTTAGAAAGTGCAGGTGGTTCATTAAATCATCCCACAGAACTACGTATTCATTCAATGAGCCAATTGCGAGAATTATTTGCCTGTACAATTTGTATGCTTCCGAGTAAAACTTTAGTGATAAGTATTCAACATTTAAGTTGAGCTTATTCAAACTATTTAATTAATGACTTAGACAGAATAAATAAATAAATAAATATCTTAATTCTGTTGCTCCAAAACATTGGTTTTCGCTACTGCTTAGACTATTTTTTTAGAGAAATCGTCCTCTCTGATTTAACTCCAGCGTTGAAGTTCAAAAATAATGTACACCTTATCCTCAAAATTGCATTTGCTTCCTTCCATCTCTGTCACAGAAAACATACAATCCAATTGATAAAAAATCAGACACGACAAGAGCACAAATACTTCCTTCTCTTCAGAAATGTAATTGAATTGACACCAAAAACACGGATATAACCACAAATACAATGGATAAATATTAATTTTAACTATGTTCACACATTCTTTTCCAACAAAAATTATAATTTACTAACCCAAAAGAAAATAAAGGCCAAAGTGAATGAAAATCACTTGGACCACGTAAATTTTGCGCCTACTAACTTATGTCACAATTAACGGAATGGCACGGAAAAAGGGCTCCAAATCGGGTCAGATGGAAAAGTCTAGTTGAAGCCCTTTGCTCCGTAGGGGACTGGATAAAGAACAAACGAAAAAACATATTTATAAACAACTCTGACAATAATTACGTCGAAAATAACAAAAAAAAATACTATATAATATACTATATTGTAACGATAAGACAGTCCGTCGCTGTGCGAAGCAACCCTGTCGCTACGCGCCGTGCTATAATTCAATCTGGCAACGACGGCCGCGATAATAAGGGAAACTTTTAGTCCAACCTGGCAATGATGGTCGCGATCATCATGGAAACCTTTAGTCCACTCTGGAATGTGCGAGAACGATCTGCGCGATGGCCGGACAGGTATAAAAGGCAGCCGGGTGCGGCGCAGCGAGTCAGTCTGATTTTGACTAGTGAAGGTGCCACACGGAGTAATTAAGAAAATAATTAAGTGCAAAGACAAATTAAGTGTGAAATTTGTGAAATAAAGTGACTGTTGGTTTTCATTGACTGCGTTTGAGAAATTTAGTGTGTTTTTATTTATATTGCGCAATCCAGAGATACGTACTAGCCCACTAGAACTAGTATTTCGTAACATTTGGTGTCAGAAGTGGGATTGTGCTACTGAATAAATAAAGAAAAAAAAATTAAATAAAATTGCAAAAACGCAGACATGGTTAAACTCGAGCAACTGAAGGTGGACCAGCTGAAAAAGGAGCTGGCTGCCTGGAATTTGCCGACTGCTGGCGGAAAGGTGGAGTTGCAGCTGCGCTTGCGAGAGGCGTGTGAATCACGAGGCATCGATTGGGCTGCGCACGAGTTCGGAACGCAGGAGCTAGAGGCGTCGGGCAAAGTGGAGGAATCGCCTGCGGGTGCTGCGTCGATGCAAAGTACGGCTGCAGCGGCTGCGCCACCACAAGCAATGGACATGAGCCAGCTAATGGTCGCAATCAAAGGCATGTTCGAGACTTCCAACCGTGAAAATCGCGAAATGTCGGCGCAGATGGCAGCAAAAATGGAAACTGCGAATCAAGAGATGGCAGCGAAGCTGGAAACTACGAATCGAGAAATGGCAGCGAAAATGGAAACGGCGACCCATGAAATATCGGCGCAAGTGTCAGAGCGAATGGAAGTAAAGCTTCAGGAAAACTCTGCGCGCTTGGAGCAGAAAGTGGAGGAAATCTCAGACAGGATTAATGGGAAAGTCGAGCACCTGGAGACGCGAGTAGAGCACTTGGATAAACGATTCGACGACCTGGATGATTCCCTGAACAAACGAGTTGAGAGTCTAGAGGACTCGATGAACAGAAAAATGGACGAGCGGCTTAGGGAGGTACAGCCGCGAGAATGGTTGCCGCCGGTTCCGGAAAGTGTTGCCACCCAAGCAGAAGTGCCTACTTATGATGGGACTACGCCGTTCGATACATTCAAGCTACAATTCGACCTGGCTGCTCTGGAAAATCAGTGGACCGATGTAAGGAAAGGTCGGAGATTGGCGCTGGCTCTAAAAGGTGCTGCGGCTGAGGTAATAAAATCAGTTCCAGAATGTTTAAGAAGTGAGTACGAGACCGTCATAAGGGCGTTGGCAGCGAAGTACAGCGACGAGCACAACAGAACGCTGTACTACTGTGAGCTGAAGAACCGCAGGCAAAGAGCCAACGAGGCGCTGCAGACATATGCAGCAGACATTGAGCGGCTCGCACAGTTGTGCTACCCAAAATTCGGCGCTGAGGATCTCGAGAGGATGAAGATCGAGGCGTTTATTGAAGGTCTTCATGATCCGGAAACACGTCGCAGTGCGTTGATGATGGGCAAGCCGACATTTAAGGAGACGGTGACCAGCGCGATGACATATGAGGCGACATGGATCGGGGCCACTCGGTATGCACCTGCAAGGATACGCCAAATCCAGCCAGACAGCGACATTCCGATCCAGGCCATAAGCTCTGAGACACCGGGCAGGCCACGGGTGGTCTCCACTAAAGTTGTTTGCTGGGTATGTGGCAAGCAGGGTCGCATATCACGAGACTGCCGCCAACGAAAGAGGCGTTCCCGTTCTCGATCGCAATCGCCTGAAGCGAGGAATGCTGACAATCGAGGCTCAGCCAACAAGCGCAGGGCTGAGGACGAGGAGCCGTTAAACTAAAAAGGGTCAGCCCAAACGGGCGTGAGCTGATCCCCACAACCTGCTGCCCCACCGTCCTTGTCTCGCAGTTGAAACGACAACCCAGCAGCTTGACGATTGAGGGAAAGATAGATGGAAAGTTGTTCGTGTTGACACTGGATACTGGAGCGTCATATTCGATCATAAAAAGGAAGCTTCTGAAGAACTGGGAACCACTGCATGGCATACAGCTGAGGACTGCGACTGGCGAGCGTGCGCTGGTAAGAGGGCAAGTAATAAAAACAATTGCTATCGGCACCAGCAGCCTGGAGCATGAGTTCATCGTCGCGCATATAATGGACAACGTGATTATCGGCGTGGATTTCATGATTAGGCACGGTTTTACGCTGGACCTGAAAGAAAATGTGCTGAGGTATGCCAATGTTGAATTCCCCCTGCACACCGGCTATGAGCGAAGCGTGGCGGTAAGGAAAGTTGTCTCGTGTCAACTCCGGAGGATACCAGCGAATTCCGAGGCGGTTGTGTGGGCAAAGGTGGACGGGGACGATGGGACAAGTCGGCTGTGGGTCGTAGAAGCACCGAAACAAGGACACGACAACATCATCATCGGACGTACATTAGTGGAACCTAAGAATGGCAGAATACCAGTCAGAATACTGAACCCCCTGAATGCACCCAGATATGTCGGGAAAGATGAGGTAATTGGCGAGTGTAGGGAAGCCGTAGCAGTGGTCAATTGCGAGAGTAGCCCACCCGGAGGAAATAAGAAGAGCGGTTTTAACATGGACGTCATACCGCAGGAGAATCAGTGGAACAGCGAATTGACGGCCAATCAGAAACAGAAGGCGAGGTCACTCCTGCAGCACTATGGGTCAATATTTGCGGCAGAAGCAGGCGGAAGAACAGCCATAGTGAAGCACAACATCGACACCGGAAGCGCAAAACCGATCCGCCAACCGCCAAGACGAGTTCCTCTGGCCAAGAGGGAGGAGGTCACAAAGTTGATCGAAAACATGCGGAAAGAAAAGGTCATAGAGCCTTCTTCGGGCCCCTGGCGCTCGCCGGTCGTGCTGGTCAAGAAAAAGGATGGCAGTACCCGGTTTTGTGTGGACTATCGGAAACTCAATGATGTGACCAAGAAGGACAGTTATCCACTACCTCGGATCTATGACACCCTGGACACACTGTCAGGCACGCAGTGGTTCTCCACGCTCGACTTACGCAGTGGCTATTGGCAGGTAGAGCTTGCAGACAAAGACAAGGAGAAAACGGCTTTCAGTGTTGGCGATGGTTTGTGGCAGTTCACCGTCATGCCGTTTGGACTCTGCAACGCCCCAGCAACATTCGAGCGGCTAATGGAACGGGTGCTAAAAGGGCTGCATTGGCGGACGTGTCTGGTGTACCTCGACGACATAATCGTGATGGGTAAAAGCTTCGACGACCACCTGGGAAAGCTAAATTAGGTATTCGAGCGGATACAAAAAGCCGGGCTTAAACTCAACCCGAAGAAGTGCTCGCTGTTCCAAAAAGAGGTCAAGTATCTGGGTCATACGGTTTCCGCCCTCGGAGTACATACGGATGAAGGCAAAATCACGGCGGTGAAGGAGTGGCCCCGGCCACGCAATCCACACGAACTCCGCAGTTTCCTGGGCCTGTGCACATACTACCGCCGATTTGTTCCGGGATTCGCGAACATAGCCAGCAGCTTGCACAAACTGACGAAAAAGAGCCAAGCTTTCGAGTGGAACGAAGAGCAGGAGCAGGCTTTTGCACGTCTGAAGGAAAAACTGTGCACTGCTCCAATTCTGGCCTTCCCCGTGCCTGGAGAGATGTTTGTGCTGGATACGGATGCGAGCGGGCATAGTATTGGCGGTGTGCTATCACAGATAATAGACGGCCAAGAACAAGTGATATCATACTACAGTAGGATTCTGTCGAAACCGGAACGCAACTACTGTGTGACACGGAGAGAACTGCTGGCGGTATTGGACTGCGTAAAACACTTCCACAAATATCTGTATGGACAAAGGTTTCGCCTGCGCACAGATCATGCGGCATTGTGATGGCTCCTGAACTTTAAGGATCCTGAAGGCCAATTGGCGCGGTGGATCGAGCGACTGCAGAGCTACGACTACACGATAGAGCATCGGAAGGGCAGTAGCCATGGCAATGCCGATGCCTTGTCATGCCGTCCGTGCAAAGTCGAATGCAGGGCGTGCTCGCGAGCCGAAAGCAAAGAACAGATAGTGGACGTCCGGTTGGTGAGCGTTATGCCAGAGGAAGAGTGGTCTGCGGAGAGGCTACAAAAGGACCAGCGTGAGGATGTGGATCTTGCAAAAATCGTCGAAGGCAAAGAGCAAGGCGCACGTCCAGACTGGCAGGAGATGGCCGGTGAAAGCCCGATCGCCAAGGCTTACTGGGCACAGTGGAAAAGTCTGCGGCTGAAGGAAGGATGCCTGTACCGCGAATGGGAGAGCGCGGATGGACGGACCAGCAACTCCCTAATGGTAGTGCCGAAATGCAGAATCAACGAGGTCATCCAGGCATACCATAACGACTCCAGTGGAGGGCACCTAGGCATCACCAAAACCGTCGCCAAAATAAAAAGACGATTCTACTGGGTAGGATGTCAGGAGTCTGTAGCCGAGTGGATTAAGAGCTGCGACCGATGTTCAGCCGCGAAAGGCCGGAATTTCGAGTCTGCGGTATTCAAGGAAGTGTGTGAGCTGCTGGGGATAAAGAAAACGCGTACCACTCCTTTGCACCCACAGTCCGACGGCATGGTGGAACGCTTTAACCGGACACTGGAGGAATACCTGCGGAAAGTGGTAGTGGTAGTGGCGTATAGGTCAGCCCCGCACGACACGACATCACTCACTCCAGCCCGAGCAGTATTCGGCACAGAATTGCGGTTACCCGCTGACTTGAAGTTCGGGGTAGTCAGCACGACGGGAGGCGCTAAGACGGACTACGTGGCCAATAAGCGGGCGGAACTGGAGGAGATTCACCAGTTTATAAGGAGCCGCACCAAACTGGTCAGCGATAAGGCGAAAGCCAGATATGATCTACGCGCCAACTCAGCAGGGTTCCAAGAAGGCGATCTGGTAATGCTCTACAACCCACAGCGGAGGAAAGGTTTGTCTCCGAAACTTCAAGCGTCATGGGAAGGACCTTACGAAGTCGTGACTAGGATTAACGACGTGGTATACAGGATTCAACGATGCAGCAATAAAGGCGCTAAGCTGAAGGTAGTCCATTTGGAGCGCCTGGCGCCTTATCACAGCGGAACCTCGGCACTTGTTCGGGACGAACAAGTCTAAGTGGTGGGCAGTGTAACGATAAGACAGTCCGTCGCTGTGCGAAGCAACCCTGTCGCTACGCGCCGTGCTATAATTCAATCTGGCAACGACGGCCGCGATAATAAGGGAAACTTTTAGTCCAACCTGGCAATGATGGTCGCGATCATCATGGAAACCTTTAGTCCACTCTGGAATGTGCGAGAACGATCTGCGCGATGGCCGGACAGGTATAAAAGGCAGCCGGGTGCGGCGCAGCGAGTCAGTCTGATTTTGACTAGTGAAGGTGCCACACGGAGTAATTAAGAAAATAATTAAGTGCAAAGACAAATTAAGTGTAAAGTGTGAAATAAAGTGACTGTTGGTTTTCATTGACTGCGTTTGAGAAATTTAGTGTGTTTTTATTTATATTGCGCAATCCAGAGATACGTACTAGCCCACTAGAACTAGTATTTCGTAACAATATATTATATAATATACTATATACTATATAAATACAAACTGAAAATAACTGGCAAATTTGTATGAAAATACACCATGGTCTGGCCAGACCATGGGGGGCTAATCTAAGGGGTATAAATACGTTTTGCACGATTCTCGCCGTGTTTTTGTAAAAATTTTGTTCATGTATTGGTTTTTGTGCTTAGAAAGGATCAGTTGAGGATATCATGAAATATGAACCCGATAGCTTTACTACAACCTTACTAAAAGTGGACCCAAAGTTCAATATGGTCTGGCCAGACCTGGGTGCGCACACAAGGGTTAATTTGGAAAATGTTGAAGAAACATGAGTTTTCAGAGCCCGATTGTTCAACTAAAAAGATACGAAGAAGTGAGTCCGTAGATGGGTATTGTAATAATTGCGAATCATATGATAAATCCGTAAATTTTTACAGGAAGAAGTATTACAACATTTTGGCAAAATACAGAAGAAGAAATTACCAAAAAAGTCAGATGTGCTCCAACATATCGACTCTTTTAATAACGTGTTATGTCTCGCAGTCGACGTACCAATTTTTAAGAAATAAACTAAATCTAAATTTGCCACATATCTCGACTGTTAATCGATTGGCCCCTGTTAAATTCCTGCAGCCAGGTTTTAAGAGCTCTGCTTTTGAGGTTTTAAGAAAACGGTGCTTGGATTTGACCCAGAGCGAAAAAACAACATGATTCTATTAATGGATTAAATGGCAATTAGAAAGGAATTACGATATAATCCTAAAGTAGATTTGGTGGATAAAGAGGCCCTTAATTTTTTAAGGAAAAAGTATGAAAAAATGATGAAAATGACTGTGGTACATATTTGCTATTATTTCGATGAGAATGGAAATCACACCAAATAATTTGGCTGTGTTGTATTACTTGATGTTTCCGCTTTCATTTAACACCTAACTCGTTATTTGATTTACGAAAATTGTGCATGTTTTTTAACATTAAAGAAAACGCCATGAAATTCCATATTTTTCGACTTTGAGGTCCAATTACCGCGGAATTTTAAAACTTATAAAAATAAATTAAATTCGAAAAGAAGTCGTGGGGTGTTGTAAATGTCGTGAAGTTAAAATCATGTCACCCGGTTTATTGGTTTAGAAATTACAATCGAAAACGTGAAAGAAGTCAGGGAACAGCAGAAAAAGTGACACGCCCATTTTTTGCGAAAACGGAAATTAAGTTTTAAAAACGGTTTGCAGATTCGAAATCAGCGGTCCCTAATTACCCTAGAACTGATGTCAAAACCAGAAAAGCCATTTTGCTGTTGATCAGTGTTATTATTATTAAATTATTAAATTTAGCGTCTTTAAGATATTTTTTGGGTTATGTTGTTTACAAAATACTTCCCAAAATAAACTGTGAAACATGTGCAGGTGAATAGAGAAAAGAAGATGAGGTATTAACAGTTCCTAGTGAACTTTTCATATTTCAAAAAAACTACAACTCTCTCAAAGACTTCGGGAATCTTATTAGTCCATCGCAAAATCTTTTAGAGATAAGCAAAGTACACATTTCAATTTTCCGCAGCATTTTTGAAAAATAGCCACAAATTGTAGGCATAAAAAATGTAACAAAAGTTAAATGTAAAAATTGTGGACACCACAATGGTTGTCCACATGTCCTGATCATAAAAACACAATTTTGGATTTTATGATCTTAGTTCTTCTCAGAAAGCATTGTTCATGGGCCTCAGAAAAGAAAAATGTAACTAAACCCCAAAAACTTAAAATCCTAAAATCGCAATAAACGTTTGGTTATTTTGACCAAACTTATTCCCTGATTTATTCCCACAATTGGCGGTTTTTATTTTTATCGTAGTATTGTGAGTCGCTGAGCTCCTTACAGAAATCAGCCAAAGCAAAAATTTATTCTAATTTCAGTTAGCCAGCGACAACAAAAACCACTAGCTGTCGCCTTTCCCCTGTACGCGTTTCCTCCATCAACATGCATGCGGCACATTGCTTTGTTGTCCAACAACAACAACCACAGTGTGTGGTGCATCACTGTTTCATACACCGGCATGCAAGGCACATTAATAAGGTAGTGGTGGCAACACGGCTGATTAAACTTTTTTCTTCTGATTCTCTTTTGATTTCTTCTGATTTTCTTTTGATTTTTCGCGAATGGGCATCCTCATTGTCAAAAATTGGTAAAATTGTTTTTGTGTTGCTTGTGTTTTGATTTGATTTTGACAATGAGCATGCCCTAACAAAATACATGGGAATCGTAGTGCCATCACCTTATTAATACACCTTGCCGGCATGCGATCAATACTTTTATCTGTTTGCTCTCCGTACATTTGATTTTGCGCTCTTAAAGCTTCTCATTTTACGCTCTCACGCTCTGTGCGTTCTCGTCCTCTTTACTGCTTCTCCCCGTGTCCATAAACGGGTCGTACCGCTGGAACGGGCAAAGAAAATTTTCTTTACACCAGATGCGCATTCTGTTTACTGTTTGTTCTGTGCATATATGTAATACTATATGTAAGTATTACATATATGGTTCTGTGGCACGACTCACAAACATGCTACCAATTCTCTTGTATGTAGTTGCTTAATAACATTCCCAGTCGGAAATGGATAGAACAATGCATTACAGCATGCTTATTTTTGGTTGCGGAGTACTCCATATTTCCTCAATGAACTCACATTACTTTTTTATTAAAAAATGGCCGCCTGATGTAAGCATTATTTCGTAAAGTATAAAAAGGATCACATACATATGTTTACACTCTCATTTACTATTTTAAATAGAAAGGAATAAAAAATGCTCGGAATACTTCGTGCTTTCATTCGAAATGCTGTTTACTCTTTAGTATAGTAAGGTAACGCGACTTTATAAAAGTGAGCGCATACCAAGCATGCTTTACACATTGTTGAAAAAGTAAGCATCGCTCCGGAGACATTCCCATTCAAATGTACTTAGTAATGTGGCGGTATGAAAACGGGCATAAATGCAGTATAGCGAACCCTCGTGAAAAAATAAATGAGTATGCTTTTATATAGAGGGTTGGCTCCTGAATCTAACAAACTAAAAATTTTGCCGGGGAAACGCCCACAAAAGGCGTGGCTCGGGGTCAAAGTTCAAAGGTTTTATCAAAAAAACTCAATTAATCTCCAACTGATTTACACGATATGGGTATCAAACGAAAGGTATTTTTCATACCTTTCTACTAATGTACAACATTAGCTAAAAAAAATGCACTAATAAAAAGTTTTAAGCAAAAAAAAATTTTATAAAAATTTTTTTAAAACGGATTTTTTTCTCGAAATAATCCATAATAAAGTTTGTTAGGGAATTTCACAGGCTACAATATGGTAACAAACTTATTGCACCTTTATTTTTTCTCGAAAAAATCCGTTTTTAAAAAATTTTTATAAAATTTTTTTTTGCTTAAAGCTTTTTTTTAGTGCATTTTACATATCTCATGTTGTGCATTAATAGAAAGGTATGAAAGGTTTGATACCCATATCGTGTATATCAGTTGGAGATTAATTGAGTTTTTTTTATAAAAATTTTGAACTTTGACCCCGAGCTACGCCTTTTGTGGGTGTTTCCCCCGCAAAATGTTTCGTTTGTTTTTAGATTCATAAAAATACACTCTATATGGTACACTCGTAAGGGGGCCGTAATGTGCTATTGGAATGGGCTTAAAATTATAAAAATAAAATGTACTATTCAGTTTGTGCCCTCTTCCTCACGGAAAATGTAAGCACTACCGATATCTTCACTTACGATGGAAGGTGCTTTTACCATTGCCTGTCAAGAGCTGACTGGTGCGTTTCTTATAATTCTCAACTGCTTCATGTCGATATCGATGGAAGTATACGAGTGTTTACACAGCCGGAATCGCGCTAGGAATTGAACCAGGGCCTCATGAAAAGATCATGAAGGGCCAGTGCTCTACCCTCTGGACTATCGATGCCAACCCACTACGCTTGTACATTCACTTCTTTCTTTTATACTCTTTTTACTCAAATGTACATTCCACGCATATTAAAGTGCCCTTGGAAATTACGATACGAACAACCATTTGGGTTTTAAAATCGACATTTTTCGCATTTCTTTTGCTTTCTTGTTTGCTTGCTTAGCGTAAGCTACAACCGGAGGTACTCGGAACATACCTTTATGTTTTTTTTATATTCTTTATACATACTCTGCCTTGCTTCTTTTTGTAAGCTCCAAATTGAAGTATTCATAACTTTACTTACCAATACCTTACCGGGTCAGCATCTGTATTCGTTCGGGCGTCGTCGTTTTTTTTATATTTTTCATATGTACATACTTTGCCTAACTTATTTTTATAAGCTTCAAATGGAAGTATTCATAACTTCGCTTACGAATACCTTACTTCTGTAAGCTTCTGTTTTCAGCATCCGAAATAAGGCATGAATCATGCATTACATTGGAATAACCATACCAAATTTCCGACTGGGATTACAAGGCACTTTTCACAGTTCACGTTTTTTTTCACACCGATTCACTGGGGACTAGAAGTATATATGTACATATGCACAGGATTTAGCTATTTAAATCCATCAGAGTATTTTTAATTGATTTATTATTTTTTATTATGATCATTTCAAACGCGAACTTGTTAAAGCTTGTAGAAGATTTTTGTTGTCCCATTGCTTTTTATTTATTCATTTTACATAGTATTAACTGCAAATACGTTGGAAGTGAGTCACTCAGCCGTATATAATAAATTCACGCATAAATAAATAATAATAATAACAATAAAGGGTATCGTGTGTTGATGGTGTTGCGTTCTGGTAGCTGGCTGTACCATTGTATTGCTGCCGAAATATGCAGCAATGATCGAAAATCTATTAGAACGATATGTACAGTTTACGCTATGCCATATGGATGTATGTACATGCACATGTAAGCAGAACTGACGTAATAAAATGTGTTCTTTGATATAATGCTATTATGTCATAAATAAAAAAACAAACATAATTATAGATCGATGTCGTTGTTTTGGAATATGTTTTGGAACTACTAGAACTGATGCAGATAGCCTATGACATTCGTTTCAGCTTGCCTAATACGAAATCCTTTAATGGTTGGTAATACTGATATCGCAAACTTATCATTTCCGGCATATTCCGGATGCGCTCAAACAGCTCTGACTCTGATTCTAAAATGAGAACTGCTGATATTACCATTGTGACGACAACAAAGACAAATGAAGGAATGAATGCCTGCAGCAGATGAAATTTTCGCAAGTTTCTGATAGCAGTGGAATTGTGCCTACTCATACTGGCAGTTTCTGGTAACTGGCCTCTGGGTTCATGGCCAACGTACTGCGTACCTCCAGTATTGAAACCACTTATGGAAGCGCATGAATTGTTGCTGGCACGTTGTTGCTTAGAAGCGTGTATGTGGTTTTGTGGCTGATGCTTGTTAATGGGCCGATGATTTGGTGCGTAAACATTGGTCAGTCCGCTCTCCGTCGATGAATGCTCAACGGAGTCCCGGAAATCGTAGTCTGGTATTTCGCCGGCGACGTTGATATTATCAAAGTTCGAAGTGCGCAGGCGGGCCTCTTCCGATACCGGCTCAAGAGCACCACCGCCGTCTAAAACATGGCTATTATACACTATATTTCCAAAATTATCTGTGGTTGTCATAGTGCAGTTGCCCAATGGTTCAGACATCGTTGAGCGCGGCAAACTGCTGTAGCCTGCAATGTGAAACTATTATATTTGCTGACAATATATGTTTGAATAATGTAATAGTTTACGGATTTGGGCCAAATCGCCTTGCGGGCTGGACGGCGTTGCTGGGACACTGCTGGCTTTGCGTTTGCTTGCGGTGGAGTTAGTCATTTTCTGTTCGCGCAGGGCATTGATACTTTCAGTGAGTATTTCGCGCTCTGTCCGGCCCGTATATTTGAACTTCGTTCCCCATGAAAAGAATCCGCCACCAGAGACCACTGCAGCAGTATGGCTGTTCGGGAGCCTAAAAACATAACCATCCAACAGTGGGATCAACAATATTGCAAAAATGAAAGAAAATTGGTAATACTATAACATTCAACTCCAGAGAACGAAAAACCACCCTGAACTACAGTATACAGTAGACCAGATTTTGACACGGCTTCATAAATAGAAAAAAACATGACAAATAGTTTGTCAAAGAGTTTCTCTATTGCATTAACCCAATAGCCTTCAAATCGCTCTCTGATTCATTGAAATGCAGCCCATACTCTCGATCACTTTTTGCCATTAGTTACTACGCTGAACACTAAAAAAATTGTCATGTTAAATGTTCTGCTGCCAATACAGAAACGATTTCCTCGAATTTTTCTTTTTTTTAATTTTGTTTAAAACCCCACCAAGTTCGAAGCCATAGTGAAATAAATAAAGTGAACCACCTAGGGAGAGGCATGCTTAAAAAATGTCAATTGCTTTGAAAATTTGTTTCACGTCAATTCGTTTTGAATTAACCCATTTGAGTTTCACGTCAATTCGTTTTGAATTAACCCATTTGAGTTTGCTGTTCTCGAACGCATGTGTGCCGAACTCAGTATTACAAATACTTTCCCACTTTCTTTTTTGCTGTACATTTAAATGTACTGAATACATGGGGATCGTGCCCCCATGAGCAGTTTTACATAGTGCGCACGATTCCTTCGGCATTTCAGTAATTTTTATTTTTTTAGGCTGCAGACGTTCCGCCTCTTGGAAAAAAAATATTTTTTGAACAAAAAGAGTTAAGTATTTGACAAATTTGTTCATAGTGACATAAAATAAGCATGCCGATTCAAGAGAGTTGTCAGTATCCGGTTCACTTTATTTATTTCACTTTGGTTTGAAGCTATTGTGTATTATTCAGGACAGGGGCGTAGCCAGAACTTGGGCATGGGGGGGTTTAAAAAATTTGTTTTGCCAGTTTAGTATTACATGTTTTTTAAAGTAAAGTGCACTTTCCAAATAGGGCATTTTGTTGTGGCTTTTGTGACTTAATGCATTAAAAATAACATTTTTTCCCTGATTTTTAGTAAAAATTTCATGAAATTTGGTGGACTGAAAGCGAAGCTATTGTATCTGAAGTGGAAGTATGTTTGTGTCATCGTACAAAAATGTGCATCGAACAAAGATCCAATATTAACTATTGTTTTAAAAATGTTTAAACTTTAACCGTAGGATTTAAATTGATGGACCAAGTTTATGGTGATTTTTGTTTATACCGTGGTGGAGTTCATAAGTGGTAAAAGCGATTTAAAAACGATTGTCAGAACATAAATGATGACCAAAGTGTTAGCCAACTGAATCCGCGATCACCGTAGATCAAAACTGGGCGGTAATTCATAAAAGATTAGCCAAAATCTTCATTGAAATTCTTGAAATTGGATTTAACCTTCGCTTTACTTATACCCACCCGGGTGATCTTTTTAATATTCATGTTTAATATCTGCACAAATTTTAAGGTAATTTTCAATAACAAGAAAAAATATTTTTTTGAAATTTAGTTCATGTTTAAACTTGAACTTCTCAAATTCTTTGGATATTAATCTTGGTCTATCTAAACATGTTTTTTGCAATACTTTGTCTAATTCTAAGTTTCTTAGGTAATTTGAATTGTTATCTTTCTATCTGTTACTTCTGTTAGTCTGTAAGTTGTTAGACTGAAATAAATAAATAAATAAAAATAAAAAATTTTGTCATTTTTTATACAAATGTACCTGGGTGATCCCAGGCGCTTTCGCTACCATTTTGATTAAAACTTACGATACATTTTTTTTGCGTACCTCATTATGTGTTCAATAAACCCTCTGGAAAGAAATCGTCTAATATTTTCCATAGTCTCAAAATAAATCATTAAAGTTAGGCCTTTTTTCGAAATACGAACTATCGCCAGAAGAAGATACTAAATACTGAAGTATGAAAAAAAATTTATAAATTATTATATATTTATTGTGAGTTTTACTCAAAATAGCGGCGGAAGTGCCTGGGATCATCTTTAGTAAGGCGAAGGTTAAGCATCTCAATAGCATAAATTTATTGCACTTTAACTGAACATTTGGCTATCGAAGGATGCCATCCCATCTATTGACACTTGTTTTCACTGTTTTTTTGTTTTCACATGATGTGGAACCGTGCGAATTTCACCTTTTCAAAGAATGCATTTGCCGATGAAAAAAAGCGTTTTGAGAACGTAGAAACCATCCAAAAGGCTTGTACCGACATCCTGAAGGACATTCCGGTTGACGAACTAAACTACTCTTTAGACATGTTTTTAGAACATGCAAATCGCTTCATTAAGCCTAAACGTGACTATTAAAAAACAAATTAGTTTCGGTAAAAAAGGGTTTTGTTAATATTCTTTTAAATATTTAAAGATGAAAAGACCTTTTTGTTAATGTGGGAACGTACATACGATGCATAGTGATTGAAAATGTTGACAAATTATAGGCTATGGGGGGGTTCTGACACCCTAAACCCCCCCCTTGGATACGCCCCTGATTCAGGACACAATTTTTTTAACATTATGACATCCTTACCTACGCCGATGACATTGCCGTCATCGGGCGTAACAAGTGAGATGTCACCACTGCCTTTGCGGCAATCGAAAGAGAATCTGCCAAAATGGATCTTTTGGTAAATGAGGGCAAGACGAAGTATATGCTGCCTACACGCAGGGACTCGCAGCGGCTAGGGTCTCACGTCGAGGCCGAAAGATGTACTTTTGAAGTTGTCAAGGAATTCGTCTACCTCGGCACCGCCAAAAACAGCAGCAATGATGTCAGCCTGGAGGTAAAGCGACAATAGGTGCTGCTACGGTCTCGGTAGGCAACTTAGTAGCAGAGACCTCTCTCGACCGACAAAACTTACACTCTATATGACGCTTATTGTGCCCTTGCTCCTCTATGGCGCAGAAGCATGGACACTGTCGTGTTGCGATTCAGCGGCTCTTGAGGTGTTCGAGAGGAAGGTACTTCGTATAGGCGACGACTATCGTATACGAACCAACAACGAGCTGTATGAGCAGTATAAAGACACGGACGTAGCGCAGCGAATTAACATCCAGCGGCTACGCTGGCTTGGTCATGTCTGCCGTATAGATGATGAAGCTCCGGCGAAAAAGGTGTTCGATGTGTTAGTTGGAGGTCGACGGCGAAGAGGGAGGCCGTGGCTCCGTTGAAAGAAGTTGAAGATGCCCTATCATCTCTTGGTGTGACCAATTGAAGAAGGTGCGCGCAAAACGCAAAGTTAAGTAAGTTATCACATACTACTGTGTACAAAGAATACGCGGAATTTGTTTATAATTCAAAAAATCTTTATTTATTCTTCCAAATCAATTTCATCGCCTTCAAAGTAGTCCCTCCCGATGCAATGCACTTATGCCAACGGACTTTCCAATCTTCGAAGCATGCCAAATAGTCACCTTCCGGTATGGCCTTCAATGCGCGCGGCGATTCACGTTGAATCTCTTCAATCGATTCAAAACGGTGTCCTCGAAGTGGTCTTTTGAGTTTGGAGAATAGCCAGAAGTCACAAGGAGCTAAATCAGGCGAATACGGTGGCTGTGGAACGATATGAGTTGGCGAAATGCTCACGAAGAACCAATGCCGTGTGAGATGGTGCATTATCGTGATGCAAAAACCAAGAGTTGTCTCTCCATAAATCCGGCCTCTTTTTGCGAATAGCTTCACGCAAACGACGCATAACGCTCAAGTAATATTCCTTGTTGACAGTTTGGCCCGGCGGAAGGAACTCATAATGCACAACACCACGATAATCGAAGAAATCGAATTCCGGGTATTCTTTGTACACAGTAGTAAATGACAAATAATTTTTTAAATTTCTTTCTTTTTGTCATACAAAAAAGAGGTCGTCATTCTACCTGGTTCAACTAAATAATTTAGCTGTGTTTCGTATAAATTTGTTCAGTATTTTAATATAATATTTTTTCAGAGCATCGTAAGTAAGTACTTTAATTTCACATTTATACTTTAGATTTTCGCCTAGTGTAAATGAATATACGATGTCAAGTTGTAGCAAAATATTACGGGCCAAAGGAGTAGAAATAACGAAAAAATTGCCGTTAAACGATGCACGCGGTTGTACAGGCACCTATGTGCGTTGTCATTGATAATGGAACGTATACCAAAATTGAGCTTTCGATACTACCAGGAAAGCAGTATTAACCTGTAACATTTTAAAACAATTTAAAAAGAAAAATATCTTATTTGGGTATTGATGTGGCAGGCAATTTGTTTGTTACCATGTTTATACGACGGTCTCAGTCGATTCGCATTGACTCGATACGCTTTCGAGCCAGGTGTTTATACATTGATTTCAGAAGCGAATTGACTGCAGACGGTTTGAAAAGTATTTTTTCGTTTTTCCTATTTTTTCGACGTTTGAATAAAAGTTTGCTGTTGGTGTTGCTTGCTTTTTACTTGAAAATGCACAAAAAACTGAGTAAACGTCACCATCAGCTGATTTTCAAAGCACTTTGAAAATGTTTAACCGTTTATACACATTTTCGAAGCGACTTGAAAATTTAAGAACTCATTTGAAAACCGCTTTGACTCGATACGCTTAAAATGTTTAAAGCGGTTTGAAATCGTGTTTATACGACTGTAGTGTGCCAATGCGTATTGACTCATAGCGACTTGAGCTGTCGTATAAACGGAGTATGTGTGGCAAACGTTCCCCACCGTTGTTAGTAATGGGGTCAAGGAATGCACGTTTACATCTAAATGATTGTTCTAAAAATAGGTGTCTGCTATTTAAATTACGACATAAAACATAATTACAATACAATATACTACTTCGCTGTTACCACCGAATGCCTTTAAAACATCAATTTTGTTACATTGGAACCTTCCAAATAGCTCAGAGCTCCGGATCATTGAGCATTTAAACAATCACAAATTTTAGTTAAATGTTTATTCAAGCCACAAAAATCAAAGAGTTGATGGGACAATTAAACCTAAAAATCCACTATTGCGATGCCAAGGATTAAAATATTAATATTGTGTGTTTTTCTATAATATAAGACACACTTCGACCTCTATATAGACCCATTGTTAAACCGCAAATTCCACCTGTTTGAAATAAGTATGCACCACTTTTTTTTCAACATGTGTACAACACGCATTTCAAACGTAAGGGGGGAGGGGACCTACAGTTTTACGCCGAATGCGAACGGCGGTTTTTTGGCAATTTCCGTTCACACTTGGAAGTCATGCCATTGCCTGCCAAGAGCGCACTTGTGCGACTCTTGTAATTCTCATCTGCATTATGTGGATAGCGATAGAAGTAGACGAGTGCTTCGCCAGCTCGAGCTACGGATCGAACCAAGGCCTCTGGCAGTGATGAAGTGATAGAAAACTGGGAGAGCCAGTACCACTACATGCACAGAATTTCACTAATATAATTACATAATTGCAGCCATGGGGCCTACTAGTAGGCCCCAAGGTTGATCAGGAACCTAGATTTTCCCCATATAAATTTCTAAAACGGGGTTATTGTTCTAGTTCATTTCACATTTCTAGTGTTGCTGGTGTGAGTAATTTTTTGTGACCAAAGAAATATTTCTTTTTATTTGTCTTTTTTTGGGTGTAATTTCGTAATACGTTTGTATAAAACTAACTATAAAAATATATTATTGCCCAAAAGTGTCAAAAGAACCGTTGGGCATGCTTTTTATTGAATTAAATTAAGGTTTTATAAGCTGCATCTAAAAAAAAAACAGTCCTGCGTTCGAACTAGAGCATTTATCACTAAAATAATACCTGTTCTGATCTGATCGTCAACCCTGTGTTAGAGATTCGCTAAATGAAGAACTGCGAAATAAAAAGGACGGCAATTGACCCTGGCGTATTTAACGCATTTAGCTTTGTGTTCTTTGGTATATTTTTCAATAATATCTACGTAATGAAACCAAAAAGTTGATATGTTGTTTATTTAATGCAGAAAATTAATGAAAACATACTTTAAAAAGCAAACAATTGAAAAGCAACTGGCGGCATTTTAGTTTGCACACTCATCCCTAATATCGGGAAAAGAGCGAAAACAGTGAACAGCTGATGACTGCCAGCACACACAGACTGTGTACGTGAATTACAAAAAATACACAAAAATGGCTTACTCTCCCAGTTTCCTATCACTTTATCACTGCCTCTGGTATGAGGCGCTACCCGCTGGACTATCGAGACCAGAGAACTGCAATTATTCTCTTTTTCAAGTCATTGGTTGAATAACACAAGAAAGAGTATTAGTGGATTTGAGTCAAAGAAAAACATCCGACTCATATCCACGCATACTCGTTTACGCATGCACACATATTTTGTGTGTGAACAATGAATAAGTTCTTTGCTGATATGAACCGGTGCGTGCTCAGATCTGTCAATGAGTGAATAGGTTCATTGTGTTATACCGTAATCACTCACAACACCAAGAAACACCAATGGTTCAATAGAATGACTTAAGTCATTGGAGTAATTTTCAGTTTCGCTTTCTCCTTAGTTGAAATTCAGAATATTGCAACAAAAAGCGGAAAACCAAAACGCAGGTCAATAAATGCAAAGCAATTAAATGAACTTTTTGTTAGTTTTTATTTGTAAATAACAAAATGAGATGAAATCCATGCTTTTTAAATATAATTAAATTAAAAGAATTCATAAATATTAAAATTATACTTAAGAAAAAATATACACGTATAAATAATACTCATTCTAAGTTAAATAACTAAAAAACTATAAAGATGAACAAAAATTATTTTAATTTTTTTGTTGAAAATAGAATTTAAGAAAGAATATTGTCAGCATCAATGCATAGCAGCAACCAGATACCAGACACTTGCACCAATTGTTATGGCTCATGACTTAAGTATACTAATTTTATTAGTACTCATTGCCGGTCTCTGATCGAGACCAGCTCCTGAAGTCATTGCAATGGCATTCGATAAGTAAAAACTATGAGGTTTTTAAGGAAAAAGTATGAAAAGTGATGAAAATGGCTATGGTACATTTTTGCTATTATTTCGATGCGAATGTGTATTCCGCCAAATAATTTGGCTGTGTTGTATTGCTTGATGTTTCTTCTTAAGATATTCATATACTTCGTAACTTGATTTATGAAACATCTGTACAATTTTCGCCATCAGAAAAAACGTCTTGAAATTCCATATTTTCCTACTTTGAAACCTTATTACAACGCCAATTTAGAACACATAAAATTGATTAATGCCAGAAAAGATGGCGTGAGATGTTGTTAGTGCAACTATATAAAACTCATGTCGATAGGATTATTGGTTCAGAAATTACAGTTGAAAACGAGAAAAAAGCCGAGGAAAATTCGAAAAAGTGACACGCCCATTTTTTGCGAAAACTAGAGCTGTTACATAAAAACGGAGTATGGTTTTGAAAACAGCGTGGAAAAACGATTCAGATTCATGTAAAAAACTCCATGCAACAGACATGCTGTTTTGCAGTGTTATTCTTGTATGCTCTACTCAGCAATGCCCCAGAAACAAGCTTAGTGGGCCAAACTACAACACCCGCAATAATGATCGTAACAACATCATTCTCGGAATAACAAAAGTCTGGGCTTGTCCAAAATGACTCCCCCTCCCAACTCCTTATACACAGGAGCACACCAACTTCACTCTTATTCGTTTGCATAGAAGAGCATAAGTCTATATGAGTATGTTTATAGGTAAATATATGTACATACTTACGCCAATTACGGTAAAAAATTAAAAAAATATGCAAAAATGTGCAAAAACATACAAAAAAATGCAAAATATGCAAATATGCAGTGCATATGTCAGCTCATTCTTAATATTTTTTCAACAAAAATAGTTTCTGTCTTGGTCTCTTTCAAATCCGAAGCTCCAGAAAAATATGCACGTGCATATAATTCCGATCCCTACTCATAGCCATTGCAGTTTCTCGTAAAAAAGTAAGCATCATTGTTTAAATCGATAACTACATATATTTTAAAAAGAGTCAACAACCCGTTAGCGGTGTTTCGCAACTAATTAAAAAGGATATCGCCTGTCTATTTTGCAGCTCACTGAAATTTTTACTGTGCGTGAACGTGTTAATTATTTATTTTATGTCACACATACATACATACACTAGTCAGAAAAAGTTTGCGTACAAGGGGTACATAGTTTTTTCATATGAAAAATAAATCACTTAAAGTAATTTTTCAAAAACAAAATATTTTTTTTTTTCCATAAACTTAGTTCTTTTATTCTATTAAGATAATAATAACAAAAACTTGACCAAACTGTAAAAGAAGGGCCAAAAACAAAATGTGTTATGAATTCACCTCAGAAAAAGTTTGCGTACAAGATAAGGTTATGTAGCAAAAATTTAATTTAAACTAAGTTTTGTCAAAAATTAATAACTTTTTGGATATGCTTCTCTTATTGGAACTCCCTGCAGAAGTTTCGGCATAAATTTTATTAAATTACGTGTTTTTTCAGCTGTTCTTTTGATATATCCTTGAATTGTTATATTTGTTAACTATATCTTTGAAGATGGAGTGCTGTTGGGCTCAGGGTTCAAGTAAATCCTTATATATTTAGTTAAATGAACGTTAGGTGACTAGGGAAGAACTGTTTCAACTTTTTTCAGCCAGTTAATAGCAAAGATAGCTTCACATCGTATGCATTGCGCCTCAAGGTCATCGTAAAGTTGAAAAGAAATGTTGGAACCTAATCCAAAATTTTGAAACCTTGGATTGCATAAGCTTTTAGAATATGTAAATAAGCCCTCGGAACCATTTCTGAATAAAAAAACACAGCCTGCTCACTCCTTTACTAGACATGCAGCCCCATACCATACCCCCTCATATGCTATGATTTACTGTTAATGTCAGATTTTTGTTAATAACTGAATCATCTTCAAATTAGTTGATGCATTTTAATGCCAAATATGCCAAACCATTATCAGAGAATAATAAATCTTCCTACTCCATAGATAACAACACATAGTCCCGGAAATTCGGTTTTCTATACTCTTTGATGGACCCTTTTACCAAAGAAATTCTGTGCTCCTTGTAAGTAAGCTAAATATGGGCTTCTTACATGTTGTTATTTAGGGGAAATATGTCTTTTTCATGACTTTTCTTATAAAGGCACTGCTACTGGGTTTTATAAAATATTTCTGTACATTTCTGAAGATATTGGATGCAACTAGCCTTACAATATGATGCACTGATCGCAAAACAATCTAATCCTATTGCTTGGGTAGCTTAAGAAAATGGCCAGATCGTAGCAAAGAAGCAAGAATTTCTGGTTTTTTCGAAATTTAAGATGGCTTTTCAAAATGACGAATGTGCTCTTCCAAAAGTGTCTCTAATTTCACGACATTTTTTGTCAATTTGGGAAAGATTTAGTAAGATTATCCTTTTATCCATTTTTATTATTTTTCGCTTGGGTTCTATTGCTTTCTATATAATTTTAAGCACATATACGTTTAAAAATAATATACAAGTCCGTTTACTGCTCAATGGAATACAAATTTCCATATAAAAATAAAAAGCATAACTGGAAATTCCCATTATTAGTTTTGTACGCAAACTTATTCTGCACCGTTTTGTGAGTATATTGTCAATAAATACGAATATATGGAAAATTATTGTTTTAATGCATCTAAAACACAACAAAAAGTGTAGTTAAGGCACATATGAATAATGTGGATAAGTTTTGGTAAACAGAGAACCCATTTTTGAGGTCAAAATTGATGATAACATAATTTTGACTTGCCTGTACGCAAACTTTTTCTGACTAGTGTATGTGTCAAAAGCCTTTTAAATGCTTCTTAAATCTTGAAGTTTATGTATGAGTTATTTTTTTTGTTTATGTAGAATAAACATTTTGGTTATTTTTGTTTTTGTTTTGGGTTATAAATTTTTTTTGTCTTGTGGCATCGTAATTTACGATCACTTACGTGAAGAACAACATTTGCTCAATAGCGCATCTCCACAGGTAGCGACATGCTGCACCTGATGCACATTTAAATCCGATTGTGTGTTTTTTCTGAAATCGAAACGAAAGGCAGGCATTTGTTATTATAAATATTGCAAAAGGACTGGACTTATATATATGTAAATACTTACAGGTTCTCTGCTGGCGTCAGTATAACTTAAGTGCGCAATGAACATTTTGCCTTCAAAATTCAGTTTATGGACCTCATTCCAGCGAAAATGTTGTGATCGTTTGCCGGAAACAAAGGTGCTTATACCAGAATGATTTATTCCTATATACAATTGGGATCCGCGGTGATCTTTAACTGGGTGTGGATCAATCCCATATGTTTCCAATCCACGAGCGATGCCCATGAACTCATCCATTGCTACGCTTGGATCCTGTCCCATTTCACGTTTTTTGTGCAAGTCCATTATTTTCTTTTCCAAGACATCCGTTTGTCGAAGAGCCAAATGCATAGAGGAAACGTAATCGCCAATATGTATTTCCTCATCGTAGTCGCCTAACTCCTCTTAAAGAACAATGAATTCAAGATTTACTTATGACCACATTATTTTCATACACCTTGATCGATCATTTAACTTTTGCTATCTACATAGGGTTTTCAGCCGGTCAAATAGATACTACGTTTTTAACCATACCTTGTACAATTAAGGCCCCCAAAGCAGCTGCTTCTCCTACTGAACAATAAAGACGCCCGTGACGCAAGTCTCTCTTTAATTGCTGATATAACAATTGACGGCCGTTGCCAAACAGTCGGAAAGGATCGGCTGGATAAAATTTTACGCGGAACGAAAACAGTATTGGTTCGACATCTGTAAAATAATAATTACAGCGTACACATTCATGAATTTTTTTAGTTCCATACCTTTACATTGTTTAATTATCGACTTGGCCAAATCCAACCAGTGCTGCATATATGTATAACATAGAACTTGTTTCAACCATATTTTAATCAAACACAAAATTGTCCTCACCCTTTGTTTATTAGAATCAACATAGCGTAGTCCGAAGTAATCTTTCTCCTTTATTTCCAATTGTTCGCACAGATAATCTATGAGATAACTTCCTTTATGGAATGGCTAAAGAAAAAGGAGATAAAGAGTTTCAAATTGTAAATCTATATTTTGTTTACCGCATTTCTTCTTTTCCTTTCTGTGCGTGTGAATTTGTGAACGGATGGAAGACAGTACAGTATTACAGTATTATGTCAATTCGAAAAAAAGTTAGGTTTTTACGTCTTCTCTAAAACAATCCGTATTCATATGCCATATTTACTTAAAATAACTGTCATAACAGCCCATGAGACCAAACCTTCTCAACTTAATCTATCTAATTATTATATAATCTACGCCTACGCCCACAGTAGTACAAGTATGTGGGCCTATTTTATAGTTTACGAATTTAAAATGCGGTGACTCGAACTCCTGTTCTTTTTATTGAATTTAAACATTAAATTTCAATACATATTTTTATAAAGTTGGGGTCACATCCTACAAAAGCAATTACTATACAAATAAACTTTCGACGTAAGATACTTCTCATTATTCTGAAAATATTCAAAACGATTGTTGCATTCTACTTGCTTGATTTTGTTGACGAATATGCTTGGGAGTTCGATTAACGATTTATTGTACAAATAGTAATAATTCTGCAATACACATAATATTATTGAATATTACATAAAATAGTTTAATTTCCCAGCATCAACATTTATGGAGACAGCTGAATAAATTATTATATTACACTCACTTCACTCAGTGACATTTAGAAGAAGAATATGAGTTCATGCATGTTATATACCCATACATAGTAGGAGTTGGGGGTTCATTAGTATTTAAGGCTAAACTCCAACAAAGGGTTGTGACATGTTTTGGTGATATGGCAATCCTCAAAATCTATTTTTCCTTTCTTTATAAAATTACAAAATTATCGTTACTTTACACCGAAAAGCCTACTTTTAAGGATTGGAAAATCAACCTACTTGAAATTCACATTCAAGAATGTCGGAGTCCTCTAGAAGCCGCACAGTACACTTATATACAATATTGCTTTCGTTTTTATTCTTGAACATGTTTATTGCTTTAAGAATTTTACTGCGAACTCAGTTACAAATGTATTATTCACATTTGTTTTGCATCATTCACTGATTATTGGAAATGCTGCGATTTTGGAAATCCGGTCGTCGATTGTTTCACAAAAGTAATATTCTACTTCAGCCAGGACAATCTAGCACGAGTGTACTATCCTTTCATCCCCTATTGAACGAAAATTGTGAATTGCGTGTGATGTTGGCAAGTCTCCTTTCTGTCAAAAAGTTTTGCTTGTCCTTTAATATAAACTTTATATTTTATGGCGCGTGAGTATATAGTATGTACATACATACGTGCAATCAGGGTGGTCTGATTTGGCAGTACTCTATTACTGTGGTTTATATGCGCGGTGAAAGCCCAACATAACAGATTCTCAACACCACGGACGAAAAATATTCAGCTTTTAGTTGGTGATACGGCATTGGCCAAAATATGGGTATCGGTCGGGAATTATAGTCAGTTCTTTATAAATATTGAGGGAATGGCTGCGAATGTTTACTTTTACCTCAAAGCATTTCATTAGGCTGCACTTTTAGGGGCAATTTGTTCACTCGGGGTATAAATGTGATTTAGCTCGGGGATAACTATCTCCGAGTTAAATTTATTCCCGGAGTATAAACAGCGAGATTAGAAATTCATTTTGTTCACATTTTATCTCGGCTTTATACTGGGAGTATTACTTCGCCCTCAATTTACCCCACATTCCATTGCTTTCCATGTTTTATGTCACTTTATCCTCACAGCCGTAGTGAAATCAATAAAGTGTACCAGGTAGATGACGTACACTTGTAATGTAATGATAATGGGTAGGAACAATGCCCTTGCGCACTGCAACCTAGTAGGTTTATCCTTGAATCATCTGGTGTTTTATGTGCTCAGGTATTGAATCAGACCTTTCTGCGATATTTGCATCAGTTCCTCATCACCGAGAATATGTTTCCCTAGAAACTTTGCACGTCTCTGTGCCAGGGCTGGGCAGTTTATGATGACGTGTTCCATTGTTTCATTGCAGTACCTGCATGTTTTGTCGATGACGAAGCCTAGCTTGTGGAGGTGGTAGTTACAAGAGTAGTGGCCGGTTAAGGCGCCACATAGGATTTTGAGTTGTCTTCTGCTAAGAAGTGTAGCAGATTTGGCTCTTTTTGTGTTGAAGTTTAGTAATCTTTTAGAGTGTCGCAGTCCCTCAATATTATTCCAGTATTTTTGTTTTTGTCTTTGGATCCACTTGTGTATGTCCTGTTTTAGGTCGGTTTTACTGAATCCGAACATCGGGCCCGGCCCTATGAATTTGTTTCTGCACCATTTTTTGCTTGTGTGTCTGCCCTTTCGTTGCCATCATGGCCCTAATGCCCAGTAATCCAGACAAGTACAACCCTGTTCTGGGTCCCTAGGGTGTTGAGTTCCTTGTTGCCATGGTACAATGACAAGGTATGCCAGATAGGGAGAGTACTTTTCATGTACTATGGGATGTCAATCAGTGATATCACAGTGTTATCACTGATGTCAATGTCAAACGGCAAAAATTAGGGGTGGTTATAAATGGGAGTCGTGCGCAGGGCTGCACAAAAAATACTGAAAAGCATACAGTTTTTTACAATACATAGAAAAATTTTGAAAGGTATAGTTTTCTTTGCAAAAAGTATGAAAATGCTCATATTTCTGCCAAAATTAAGTTTCGAAGGTAAATTACATGTCCGGTACCAGCTACTTGCGAAAAAATAGAAACAAATTAGTTATGTTACTGTCTTCAACAGTTTGTTTTTTTATTAGAAGATTTTTTAAGTTCACTTTCTTTAAGCTTTTTGTTTAAAAATGTAATTATATCAAAAATGCTACACTTGAAAAACAAAATTTTGACATTTTCAGGTAGAGAAATATCTTTGCTACTTTGTAAAAGCATTTCGCAAAGGGGTTTTTAAGGAAATCATTTCATTTCCGTTTACCGCCACAAATATTTTTTTCAACATTTTTATTTCTTCCATGAACATGTGTTAAGTCACAAGTCGGCGGAAAATGTTTGTTTTTATTTCTTCACAATCTCTTCATTGCTCCAAGGCAAAATTTAGCAACATTACTTAAAGAAATAAAACTATTATGTAAATAAATATAAATATAAATCATTTTTACTTAGTTTTTTGTCTTTCCTGTAACATTTGAAAAAGTGGATTTAGCACCTTTTCACTCTAAGCCAGCGAAATAACTTAGTGCATCTTGTTTGTTTAGCATGAACATTTCCAAAACGTATGGTATGCATGGAAAAAAGTATTAAATTTCCAGCGTACACGCAACCCTAGTTACTCTGTTTGACAGCATTTCCAAATGTAAACAAAGGAAAAAGAGCGAGATTTTTCTAGTTGGCATACATTGTTATTGTACCTGACGAGAACTAACAGTTGTCCGTCAAATGTTCTCATTGAATAGGGCGATGGTGCTGCAGTTTAAATTTATGACCGTAAAGATCGCAGGGTGTCACAAGTATCAAACAGTGCATTTTTAAAACCGAAAATTTTTTAACAAAATACATAGATGCATATGCATGTTTTTATATTTCTTATTTGAAATTCATATTTTAAATAGAATATTGCTCACATTATTTGCTGTTTTGCCTATTTTATTTTGAATGCTAACGAAGAGACTGAAAAACATTACTACGAACTCCTACATGCAAAACGTAACCGTGCTCTTTGAGAGACACACATTTTTGCTGTTATTCAAATTAACGTACGTTAGCACAGAATTTCGGAGAACGCTTCCGTACTTAGTCTAGCTTATTTATTGTATTATGCCACTAAGCAACATTAACAAATTCACCAGAGGCGGAAACTTGGTCATAACAATATAATATTTCAACAACATCCACGCTATTCCCGCCTACATGGCACAGCGCAAAAAACAGTACACCGCCGACTTTTTTTCGTTTGCCAATAATATGTAATAATATGCTAATAACAACCAAATCTAACATTTTTGCAAGGTACAAATATTTGGGAGGGGTTGACCCTAAAACTTGGTATTGAGGCATATATGTACATATACACTTTGTTTCATAGTTATAGGGAAACATAAATTTTTTGGAAATCCGAAAAACGGCAAGTGTTTAAAAAAAATTAATGATGCAGTTTATCGACCACGTGGTCACCTTAAAAAAAAAACAACAACAACTTTTTCTACTAACGGTATATTTTGTGCAAGCTGATCAAGTGTGTAAAAAGTAACGAAACGCGTGTTTCATTGCTATAGGGAAAGTGGATTAAGAAAAGAAATTATAACAACAACTCATTTTAAATTTCAATTAATAATTTATTGCTTCACCATTATTATTAATAAGACTATAAATCCTATTTGGCATCGATTTCGAATACTGGAGAAGCATTTCTGGAGTCAGTGACTTCCACGTACCTAAAATCGCAGTTTGCAACTCAGAAACAGTATTAAATTGCCGATAATCCTCATACACTTTCCTTGCCAGCCATCCCCAGATGTTTTCTATTGGGTTTACATCTGGGGAACAAGAAGGCCACTCAAGATAGTTGATATTTTGGCTTTCCAACCAAGTTTTCGAGGACCTGCTTATGTGGATTCGTGCATTATCCTGCTGAAAAAGAAATTATTTTTCTGGAAAGCTACGGATGAATGGCAATAAATGGTTTTCTAGCACTGTCTGATACTCTTCGCTATTCATACGCAGGCCTGGATTGTCGCAGTACACTAATTCATCAAAAGTTTTGAAGAATGCTTCCAAATCTGCACTCCGTTTTCTTGAAAACGTCACTCTGACTTCGTCCGTTATCAAATTTCTATTTCTTAACCGTGAGCATAATATTTCTGATACTTGTGATACTTAAGTTGTAATAAAAATTGTTTCTTTTATTAAGAGCGGACTTTTAGTTAGAAGAACTATTTTCCAGTGGAAAATATATTTTTTTTTAATATTCAACATTTTTCTCAACACCTCAAGCAGAGCTAGCAATTTATGAAAAAAATATTAAATGAAGGTTTTGTGTTTAAGGCTTTTTATTTGGTTGGGGGGAGTTTTGAGAAAGTTTTGGTGTTTGAAGACCCCCCCTATTTTTTAATGAAGAATATTTTCCCAAAAGACAATATGGTATTTTTTGCAATATTTTATTCAATACAAGCTTTTTATGAAAAATTTTTCCGAAAAACATGAAAAAGGGGGGTAAGGAAAGGGGGAGGGGGGTTCATGTGTACCCAAAAAATATTCACATTTTTAATGCAAACAACTTTGTCCTAGACATCAAAGCTCTAGCTCTTCAAGTTTTTATACTTTCCGTGTAAAAGTCTATAGGGACCCCTTTAACCTTTATGTGCAAATTACAAAAAACTCAGACGTGCTGGACTATTACTTTGTTCGGCAAAAATGATCAGTATGATGTCCTCTTTCAGAAATATATGGTCGTTACTCTGTTGCACACAAAAAGTTTAAAATTGTTGTACTGTGTTATTAATTATTGTTATTTATTGTTATTATTCTTATTTAGTTGGTATTTATAACTTTTTCTTCATTATTTATTCCTTTTATTTTCTTAAAGTTTATATCATTTAGTATTTTTATGTGTTTTTTAGTATTTTTATTTTATTCTTATTTTTCGTTTTACTTGCAATGTGTTCTTTTAGCCAAATGCAATTTTTTCCAAGCAAAATTATTAAAAAGTAATCTAATATAAATTAGATTATTAGTTTAGATTAGATGAGGAAAGGCTACAGCCTGTGGTTGTTGTTGTCGCTGGCTAACAACTGAAGTTAGAATAAATTTTTGCTTTGGCTGATTTCTGTAAGGAGCTCAACGACTCACAATACTACGATTAAAAAACCGCCAATTGTGGGAATAAGTTTGGTCAAAATAACCAGAGTTTATTACGATTTTAGGATTTTAAGTTTTCGGGGTTTAGTTACATTTTTCTTTGCCAAAACAACCACCATATCAAAGTGCCCGAGTAAAGCCAAGCATGTGAAGTCAGCGCCAGCGATCGCTGTCAGCGCACACAATTATGCGAACGACTGACCACATCAACATAAAGCAAATTATGAAAGCTGACTTCGAATTAAGAAGTGTGCCGAAGTCATCGCGAATATCTTCGAATAGCCGAAGTCTCTCGGTTCCATATACATTTTCCTCATCTTTGCTGCTCCCGCCCGCGTCCGAAATGAAATCGCAAAATTATTTCAGATGCGCCTTCTGTATACTGTTTATTCTGTGTTTTTACACACTTGATCAGCTTGCACAAAATATACCGTTAGTAGAAAAAGTTGTTGTTGTTTTTTTTTTAAGGTGACCACGTGGTCGATAAACTGCATCATTAATTTTTTTTAAACACTTTTTTCGGATTTCCAAAAAATTTATGTTTCCCTATAACTATGAAACAAAGTGTAGTATATCTGACTAATGCAAGAAATTTACTTCAGAATGGTTCAGTGACGAATACTGGGAAGTAAATTTAAAATCCTAGATTTTCTTATTTTAGTTCTTTTACACAACCATTTTATTTTCTATGATTTTGAGCACACTACAGTCTGCAGTGAGCTCGGGAGCAGTATGCGACGCCGTGCAGGCTTATGCAAGAAGAACAAAAGCCAGCCAGAAAATAGAAATTGTTTTACAATTTCAGCTTTTCGCCAGCGCAACAACAACACCAACAGTACACCTCCCAATCATCCCACGCCGCTTCACTGTCAGCGATTAAGGGGGTCTTCTGGTTACGAGCTGAAAATTTAAGTCTATTTTTCGGAGTAAATTGCGAAGGAACTACTTGAGATAATCCAGTAATTTTTATTTTGAAAATTTTCAAAACTAGGAGGTTTTTTGTAAAAAGTTTGATTTTCGACCATGTTTTTTGGTCTATTGGTGAGTGTAAAAATGGAACAAACTAAAAATTTCAAAATCGTACACGGGAAAACATAGCCATATGTCTCCTGAATAACTGAAAAAAAAATTGATCGAATTCGATTAATATTTCTTGAAGAAGTCTTACCAACAAGTTTAAAAAAGGCAACAACCTCAAGGTCGTTCCAAAGTCGCGAGTGTGATGACTTTTAATTTCCAAAATTTGATCTTACAAGATAAAGCATGTATCAATAAAATAAAAAAAAAATTACTGGATTATCTCAAGTAGTTCCTTCGCAATTTACTCCGAAAAATAGACTTAAATTTTCAGCTCGTAACCAGAAGACCCCCTTAAGCGATATGAAACTGGGAGAGTAAGCCGATTTTTGTGCGTTTTTTGCAATTCACGTACACAGTCTGTGTGTGCTGGCAGTGATCAGCTCTTCACTGTTTCTGCTCTTATCCCGATATTAGGGATTATTGGGAACAAGTGCAGAATACCACACCCTCTTAAAAAAAAAAAAATTTTTTTTGGCCGGAAAGAGGGGCATTTTTATAGTCTAACAAACTTAAAATTTTGCTGCGGAAACAATTACAGAGGGCGTGGTCCGCCCCCAAAGTTTCAGTTATATATCCGAATTTCTCAATAAATAACCAACCGATCCTAACAATATAGGTGTCATATGAAAGGTATTTTTTCCCCCTTTCGATTGATGTATAACATTAGATATGTTATATCTACCAACAATGAGTTATAAGCGAAAATTTGTTTTTTTTACATAAACTAAAAAAAAAGTGATTTGTTTCTCGAAAAAATACGTTATTAAGCTATTATAAGTTTGTTACCATATTATAGCCTGTGAAATTTCCTTTACAATGATATATAAAAATGTACAGTTTTATGTTTTTAAGTATTTTTTTTTAATTTTTTCTAACTTGTCTCTTGGTCTTTTCTTGGCAATAAGTTTTTCCCAGGTGGCCGGCCTTCGGCCGGGCGCTAAAAAAATAACCCTCATGGGAGTTACCACCACATGAGGCAACAGTAAGATGTGCACAGTATTTTTTGTTTAAATCCATAGTTCCAAGCCATAGTTTTCTTGGCATTAAGTTTTTCCCAGGTGGCCGGCCTTCGGCCGGGCGCTAAAAAAATAACCCTCATGGGAGTTACCACCACATGAGGCAACAGTAAGATGTGCACAGTATTTTTTGTTCAAATCCTTTCATTGCAGAATATCGCTCTTAAGCAAAACCTTCATAAGCGCCATATCAATACGGTAAACAGGTGCTTTTACCTCAACTTAAATTAAAATATAAAAGCGAAATAACATAGTTTTTGAATGTTTTATATTTCACTGTAAAGGGAATTTCACAGGCTTTAATATGGTAACAAACTTATAATAGCTTAATAACGTATTTTTTCGAGAAAAAAATCAGTTTTTTTGAAATTTATGTAAAAAAAACAAATTTCCGCTTTTAACTCATTGTTGGTAGATATAACATATCTAATGTTATACATCAATCGAAAGGGGGAAAAAATACCTTTCATATGACACCTATATTGTTAGGATCGGTTGGTTATTTATTGAGAAATTCGGACATATAACTGGGACTTTGGGGGCGGACCACGCCCTCTGTGAATGTTTCCGCAGCAAAATTTTAAGTTTGTTAGACTAAGAAAATACTCCTCTTTCCGATAAAAGGAAAAAATATTTTTTTTAAGAGGGTGTGGTATTCTGCATTTAAGCCGATTATTGTGCAAACCAAAATTCCGCCAGTTTCCTTTCAATTATTTGCTTTTTAAAGTATTTTCTCATTAATTTTCTGCATCAAATACACAACATATCAACTTTTTTGGTTTCATTATGTAAATATTATTGATAAATAGACAAAAGAACACAAAGCTAAATGCATTGAATACGACAGGGTCAATTGCCGCCCTTTTTATTTCGCAGTTCTTCATTTAGCGAATCTCTAACGATCAGATCAGAACAGGTATGCTTTCGGTGCTAAATGCTCGAGTTCGAACGCAGGACTGTTTTTTTTATGCAGCTTATAAAACCTTAATTTAATTCAATAAAAAGAATACGGTTCTTTTGACACTTTTGGGCAATAATATATTTTTATAGTTAGTTCTATACAAACGTACTACGAAATTGCACCAAAAAAAATACAAATAAAAATAAATATTTCTTTGGTCACAAAAACTGACTCACACCAGCAACACTGGAAATTGAAATGAACTAGAACAACAACCCCGTTTTAGAAATTTATATGGAGGAAAAACTACGTTCCTGATCAAGCTTGGGGCCTACTAGTAGCCCCCAAGGTTGCAATTTTGCAATAATATTAGTGAAATTCTGTGTATGTATTTCTACCGGCTCTCCCATTTTCACATCGCTTAATCGCTGGCACTGTGCTAACGCAGACTCGCTGCAGTGAGCGCAACCAAAGAGCGCAACACATAAAACTACGTTCTCGCTTGTAAAGCAAGCCTTCTGTATGTTTATTTTCTTTCCTTCTACTCACATGTTACGTTGAAGTTACAGAGAATTCTGTTGTTAGTACGAGAGGGTTCTCGTAACAGAGGGTTCTGCTGTCAATAACAGAGGGTACTACCAGCAGTACCCGCCATACAACGCGCTTGCTTGTATGAGATGCGCGTTATAATTACTTCATGTTTTATTTTATTTTATTAAATTCAGTCTATGAATAACAAATTCTTACAGACTATAACAAATTTCTTAAATACTAAGGCGCTAAAACTAGTTAAAGGCAAAGTTAAGACACTCTAAGAATTTTGATTTCGGAAGCGCAAAATCGAGGTCCAAGGACACAGACAGTCCATTGAGCTCGACCAAAGCTCTGGAAAGAGGAGCATTCTGCGCGTAAGTCGTCCTCACAAGGCCGACATAAAACGGCACAGGGCTCCGAAGGAATCTTAGCGGCGAGTTAAAGGATATCCTGCCTAACAGAGCAGGACAATTAACATTACCATTAATTATATCGAACACGAAGGAAAGTGATAGAATACTTCTCCGACTTTGAAGGGACTTTAAGTTAATGAGCTTAAGCCGCGCTATATAGGAAGGGACGGGATCTACGAAACGAAGAGAGCGCAGGGCGAAGCGAAGAAAAACTTTCTGAAGGCGCTCGATACGATTAATGTGACACACATGATAAGGCCTCCAAATGAATGACGCGTATTCGAGCTTTGAGCGGACAAAAGAGGTGTAAAGCAGTTTGAGCGTGTATGGGTTAGAAAATTCGGAACTATTGCGCCTTACAAATGCCAACATAGCATATGCCTTAGAAATAGTGGAATTAATGTGGCTGGAGAAAGAGAACTTAGGATAAAAAATTACACCCAAGTCTTTGGTTTCCGAAACCAACTTCAAAGGGAAATTGGAAATGCAGTAAGAAGTTTTCAGGACAGTTGGACACTTAGAGTAGGTCGAATAATGGTATTTACTGATGTTTAAAGATAGGCAATTACTACGGCACCAGGCGTGGACATTGTCAATGTCCGCCTGGAGCAATTGAGCATCCGACAAGTTTTTAACTTCGTAATAAATTTTGAGGTCATCAGCATAGAGCAAAAAGCTTGCCGTTGAGAAGCAACTGCTTATGTCCACGTTCAGTTGAAATTTCTACTTCTTTAGCGTCTGAGCAGGCAAATAATTCTATTTGCCTGAATGTGCCACCATGTGACACAGAAATTTTTTCCGGGGGTACGGTAAGAGTGGCCGTCCTTCCGCGACATGTTTACGGCGGTATATATAAACCGCCCTAAACTCACCTCTGCCCAGAAACTGTATCTCCTCAGATACAAGACAGCCGGAAAAGCTGGCGTGATAGTGAAGCAGTACGCATTAAGCGATGCTAACTTTGAACTGGAATGGAATGCGCTGAGATTCCGAAGCAAATTAAAATAGTGAAGCGATCCAGAAGCTTTAATCCACGATGCTAACTTTGAACTGGCATGAAATGCGCTGAGATTCCGAAGCAAATGAAAATAGTGAAGCGCTCCAGAAGCTTTAATCCACCATCAACAATTCTCTGTCCGTCTTAGCATCTCAAGGCGTGTAGACAGAGAATTGGGATCCAATCCTGGTATACATTTGCTCCACAAAACTTCCAGAGGAGACTTTATCTCTATGGGAACAATCCCTTAGTTCCCGTAAAGACCTGCCCACTTGGGAGCAACCTCCCCACTTGGGACGACTTTCTAACCAGGAACGGCTTAACACCGTTAAAGCAATCAAGTCCACGTTGCCTCCGAACCGGGGTTTCAACAGAACACAACACTTTTTGGTGGAAATTGACGGACTTTTTCATGTCCGATTTGCAGCGCTCTTCAAGCGCCACCTTTAAACAGTTGTCTGTTCGAGACCGAGTGAAGGCAGTACGAACACATAACTTGTGCGAAAACTGCCTGTCATACACTCACTTGAAGCGGGATTGCACGAGTTAATTCACTTGCTCGCATTGTCAGAAATAGCACCATTCGTTGCTTCATATTCGCCAACGAAACGTAGTTGCTCAAGTCTCCACGACTAAAGTTCACAGTCCACAGACCCGAAAGTCACCTGTAAGAAAGACCCGGAGTTCTCGGGATGAGTCAAGTTCTGATGAGCAGTCCCGCTCATCACGAACACCAGTCAGTGCAGTCTCTTAGCAGCACGGTCGAAGAGAAAACACTTCTCCCCACTGCTCTTGTTTCCTTAGAGCATCTTGGCGAATATCATAAGGTTCGAGCCCTTATCGATCAAGGTTCGCAATGGACATTTATCTCGCCCAAAGTGCTGAATCGACTGAGAATCCCTACTCAGAGGACTCAGATCAAAATATCTGGAATGGGTGGAAAGACTATCCAAAACTCAAACCAAATCTGCACCATAACACTAGTCGCACCTAGAACTAGTACGAAAATCACAACTCAGGCAATTGTACTCCCACAATTGACCAAGCTTCTTCGCATTTTCAATGTGGGCCTGAAAGAGTGGAAACACGTTGCCATGCTGGACCTAGCAGATCCCAACTGCTTCAAACAGGCCCAGGTCGACATGGTCATCGGAAGCGATTTATTTACTCAAATCCTTCTCGATGGAATCCACCGGAATATGTGTGGAAGCCTCCTTGCCCAAAACACGATATTCGGTTGGATCATAAGTGGGCCACTTCCTCAGAAAGTGCCAACATTTTCGGCACAAGTGGAAGAAGTTTCAAATGAACTCCTAAGTTCCCAACTCAAACGCTTCTGGGAACAGGAGGAAATTCCACAGCCTTCTCCAATTTCCGAAGAGACTCGGTTTTGCCTGCGGTCAAATGGTAGATACGTCGTCCGACTCCCCTTCAAGTCAAGTTTTAGTAATCAACTGGCTTTCGGCCAATCCCGCACACAGCCCTCTCTCAATACCTCTGCATGAAAAGGACTTTGGCAAAGAAAGGCGATCTCCAAGCCACATATGATGAGGTCCTTAAAGAGTATCTCACTCTCAATCATATGGAGCCAACTCAGTCCGAAGAAGTAATCTCTGATGGCAAATACTTTTCATTCTATCTGCCTCACCATGCTGTAGTGAAGACGGAAAAGACCACTTCTAAGGTCCGCGTTGTCTTAACGCATCTAGAACGACCGGCTCTGGATACTCACTCAATGATATCCTGCATATTGGTCACACATTACAGCCCGACCTGATGACCCTCATTTTAAGATGGCGTCTGTACAAATTTGTATTTAATGGAGATGTGGAAAATATGTATAGACAAATTCTTGTACACCAAGACGATCAAGAGTTTAAGCGAATCCTCTTTTGTGAGATTTCGAGATATTAGGCTCAAGACAGTTTGGACAGTTCACGTTTGGTGTGAACTGTGCTCCTTTCTTAGCCATTCGAACCCTTTGACAACTGGCTGAAAATTCTAAGGACCAATTCCCGTTAGCGGAAACAGTCCTTCTCAAGGAGACTTATGTTGATGACGTTTTGTCCGGTGCTCATACTGTTTCCGAGGCAGTCGAGTCACTGACACAAGTGATTGATGCCCTAAAATCCGCAGGATTTCCCCTTAGGAAGAATACTTCTAATCATCCGAGGATAGGTTAGGTTAGGTTAAAGTGGCTGTCTTGGCCTGGGACTTGCCGAGAGACACACTTAGGCCACGGAATGGGCCCGTTGTGATACCACAAATTGAAAGGTCTGTCTTACTGCAAGTCGAGAAGCCTATACAAGCCATTTCGAGGAGTGAATGAACTCAAGCAAGTCATTGATTTTGGCTGAACTGAGGTTATTCAAGTTGTCGAAGAAAGGAGATCCTAGAGTCTTACATCTTCGTCTAGATAGAGCCGGACAGTTGCAGAGAAGATGGCTGATAGATTCCTCCTCCTCTTCATTGAAGCAACTGCGGCAGAAGTCCCAACCGTTGACGCCTAGCCTGGAAGCATGGCGTCCAAAAAGACAGTGGCCAGTCAGGATTGCGACGACCTTACAAATGTGTTGCCTGCTAAGCGAAACAAGTGCTCTTGTTCGCCTAAGATTAAAAACAGGCCAGAGCTGTTTAGTTATGGAACATGTGCTCTCCCCTTGCCATCGCCTGTTAGCCTTGTCGAGGTAGAGGGAACAGATCATTAGTTTACAGGAAGCGAGAGGAATGCCTGCCGTAACTGAGGTGTTGAAGTGCGGGAGGGTGGTGCCACGCCTGGCAAGCTCATCAGCTACACAATTTCCACTGATGTCTTTGTGGCCCGGTACCCAGATAAGGGTAATGTCGTGCGCATGCCCTAGCTCATTTAGTAGGGAGCGGCAAAGAGTAACCACTTTCGATGTGGTTGAAACCTTCTTGAGGGATTTAATTGCTGCCTGGCTGTCAGTGAAAATGCGAACCATACCTTTAGGGAGGTTGCATTGTTTTAGCATAGACAGGGCTTTAAAAATGGCCAGAACTTCCGCTTGGAAGACACTGCAGAAATCTGGAAGACGAAAACATTCTTCCATGGGTGGATTTTCACACATAACTCCACCCCCTACTCTACCATCCAATTTGGAGCCGTCAGTATAAAAACATACTCCAGTTTTCGGAACCGTGTCTTGTTCCCACTCCTGTCTGTGAGGTATGAGGGTTGAGAATTTGGAGTTGAAAACAAATGATGGTAGCGAGTAATCTATATTGTCCCGTAGGTCAGGTGAGCTGCCTAGAATCTGGCAGTGACCGAAATCAGTACGTGTCCATCTATTGATGATGTTTAGTCTCACTGCAGAGAGGGTAGCCATTTGTTTACCGAAAAGGTCAACAGGGAGAAGGTGGAGCAGGGCGTAGAGTCCTTTGGACGGAGTCGATCGCATGGCCCCAGTTATTATGAGCGCCGCCGATCTTTGAACTGAGTCCAGAGGTTTCTGGTTGGTCCCCTTATCCAGGGCAGTCCACCATACAATTGCTCCATAGAAAAGAATGGGCCTAATCACGGAGATGTACAACCAGTACACGATGCGTGGTTGGAGACCCCATTTTTTGCCAACTGCTCTTTTGCAAGAGTACAGTGCAACAGTTGCCTTGCGAACCCTTTCTAGTATGTTCGCTTTCCAGTTAAGTTTCCTATCCAGCAGTAGACCAAGGTATTTGGCCTGCGAGCTGATAGTTAAACTAGTCCCGTTAAGAAAAGGCGGGTTAAAAGTAGGAACATGGTGCTTCCTTGTGAAAAGGACCAGATCGGTTTTGGACGGGTTGACGCCCAAACCGTTCCTAGAGCACCAAGATCCCAATAGGTTCAGGGCACCTTGAAGAAGATCGACCAGTGTCGAAAGGTTCTTCCCAGATACCGCTATGGCCACATCGTCTGCGTATGCAACAACCTTACACCCCGTACGGCTCAGTTGCAAAAGCAGGTCATTAATCGCAAGGTTCCAAAGGAGAGGAGAAAGGACTCCCCCCTGCGGGGTACCTCTGGTGACCCACCTCCTAACGGAGGAGTAACCTAGCGAAGAGTTAATAACCCTATTTGTTAAAAGGAAATGAACTATGTCCACTATCGGCTTACATAGTTTCAAGTTGGTCAGTGAGCCAGTAATGGCTGCCGGAATAATATTGTTGAAAGCTCCCTCAATGTCGAGAAAAGCCACCAAGGTGAATTCTCTATAAAGGAGGGAGTATTCAATTTGCCGCACGAGTGCATGAAGAGCCGTCTCGACGGACTTGCCCTTCGTATATGCATGTTGGTTGGGTGAAAGTAGATGACCCACTTTGTCCCTAATGTAAAAGTCAATGAGCCTTTCAAAGATTTTGAGAAGAAAAGAGGACAGGCTAATAGGCCTGTGATCTTTTGCTTTCGAGTGTGAGACCTTCCCCGCTTTAGGTATGAAGACCACGTTTACCTCAGTCCAAACAGTAGGAATATGAGATAGGTGTAGAATAGCTACAAAAATCTCCAGAAGCCACGGTACGACCATGTCTGATGTGTGTTGCAGATCAGCTGGGATGATACCGTCAGGCCCCGGAGACTTGAAAGGAAGAAAACTATTTATAGCCCAGTGCAGTTTTTCACTGCTGACCATGTCTTGCCCCCCCATGCTATGATGTGGGCCGATTGAACTTGTTGTACCCAGGATAGTTTCGTCGGTACAACTATTACCCGGAAAGTGGGTGTCAACCAAGAGTTCGATTGTCTCTTGGCTTGACGATGTCCAGGAGCCGTCTTCCCTCTGCAGAAAGCTGGGGACCGCAGGACTGGAAGCGAGAATCTTTCGAAGGCGACTGGCCTCAGAGTTGCAGTCTATGTTCTGGCAGAACTGCCTCCATGAGGATCGCTTAGCAGATCTCACTGCTTTTTTGAAAAGCTTTAGTCTGGCTTTATATTCGGACCAGTCGTTAGTCGCCCTAGCGCGATTGAAAAGTTTGCGGCACTCCCTTCTCAGCACAGCTATCTCAGAGTTCCACCAATTAGGTTTAGTCCTACCCCAGAGTGGTCTCACAGGGCATGACTCCTCAGTGGCAACTTTGTAAGCAGCTGTGAGGGATACTACCGCGTTATCCAATTTCTGAACTGAGTCAATCTTACTGGGACAATCAGTTGGCAGAGATCTCGCAAAGATTTCTCTGAACATATCCCAGTCCGTTCGAACTCTGTTTCTATAAGAGGTGACCAGAGGGGTTGCAACTTCTATGCGAAAATCTAAGTACCTGTGGTCGGAGAAAGAGTGCTCCATGGAGACTCTCCATTCTTTGAGCAAATTAGTGGCAAATTCATTTGCCAACGACAGATCAAGGACCTCTTTACGGACCGAGGTAATAAAAGTGGGCTCATGCCCAGTGTTTACAACATATAGATTGGTACTAACAATATATTCAAAAAGTGACTCACCTCGCGGGTTGATGTCCGAACTGCCCCAAATGGTGTGGTGCGCATTGGCGTCTGTTCCGATGACCAATGGCATTTTGTCCCTCTTAGCCGCCGCCACTACTTTTTTCAGCAGAACCGGCGGGGGATCCTCGGAGTCATTGTGGGCCATGTATGTGGATGTCACCCAAATTGTGGAACCCGGTACTTCCAGCGCCGCCACTACGCTATCTGCATCACTGAAACTGGTAAGTACAAATGCGTTAATGTGTTTTTTAACGAGGATACAGGATCTGTTTTTACCTCCACAGGGTATATACAGAGTTCTGTATCCTGGTGCGTTGAGACCACAAATGCGCCCGTTGCAGACCCAGGGTTCTTGAACGAGCGCTATCTCCTCCCCATTTTTAGAAAGTCGGAGGAGAAGTGCGGCAGATGCCGCTTTGGAGTGGTGCAAGTTAATTTGCACCACTTTCATGTCCACCCACGGGAGGGTCCGACTGTGCGACGATAGTGCTGTCTGCGTCGTCGGAGTGGGAAGACAGCAGCAGTTCGTCCTCGGAGGGACCACCAAACAGGTCACGGACCATGTGTGACGTGGATTCCTCGGACGTAACACTGGCCGCATCTTCTACTTCTGACACCTCCATGGCCTGTGCATCAGTTACCACATTTGTGTCTTGGCGGTAGACATGCAAGGTCAGATGAGAAAAACAGAAGTTAATCTCACCCTTCCTTGCAGCAAGGGGGGCTAGGGATTCCTCGTTCAGGATGATGACCATCAGACGCGAGTTACCCACGGCCTCACCAAGTCTGGCCACCCTCCAGTCGGCGGTAGGGAGGTCAGGGTTACCCAGCTTAATCAGCTGCAGAATAGTGACAGGGTCGGAATAAATTGCCGGAACCCTCGTCCGAGAGCGGGGACGATTTGGAATATTGTCCCTCGTTACGGCCTCAAGCCTTGCACCAGGCCAGACTTCGCCAATGCCTGCGATTGCCAGCGAGTAGAGCTCGGCAGAGCGCTGATCAGCGCACGAGGTAAGCTTTACACGATTTTGGAACCATCCAAAATCGCGACAGCACGGTGGTGGGCCCGGGTTCTTGGCCAGCACCTCAATGTAAGCTGGCCACAGCTTATTTTCAACTAGTGGCCAGTTTTTGGGCGAGATCGAGCCGTCTGTGTTGCTACGATCAATAACCGCCAGAGTGAGGCTATCTTTAGCAGCCTCTCTGAAAGAGCGAAAGCTTCGTTTGCTGACCGTCGGGGTCTGAGCGGTCCTGGCGCGTTTAGCCGCTGCCGGAGGTTCCTCAGCTGATCGCTGCCGCTTTATGACCATAGTTTTGGTCGCGTGCTCCGCAATCACCGCCTTTGCCCATTCACGAGAGGCTATGTCCTTCTCCGTGAGGTCTTCGTCCTTGACTGCGCTTAGCCTGTCGAGGATTTTGTGTGCCGATCTCCTATTGCGGTACGCCTGTGTCGAAGCACTAACAGCGCGCGCAGCAGAGGGCTTGATGGAGGTAGCCTGGTTTGCTACAACTTGGCGAAGCGTGGGATTTACACCTGACGACAACGCTCTTTTGGGTTGCACAGCCTCTTTTGCAGATGTAGCTGGCATGAAGAGGGCACTCTGTCCTGATCTGCTCGCAGACTTTGTGCTACTCAAAAAGTGGCCTCGGCTGTCATTTGGCGCTGCACCTGAACCTCCTTTTAAAAATGGGCGGACATTTGACCTAGGTTGGCCCAAAGGTCTAGTCCCACCCTGAGAAGGAGCAATCGCAGCCCGATTTTCGGAGGCTGGAGTGATCTTGGTGCCAAAAACGCCCTTGACACTGCGATCAGCCGTTGATATGACTGCACTTTTGCGCGCAGCCATATTACCGGAAGAAGTTGAGGTAGCGCTGCGTCCAGCTACGCTTTTACCTCTGGAAACATATCCAGAAAAAGTTGTGGTAGCGCTGCGTTCAGCTGCGCTTTTACCACTGGGATTATCTTTCCCACCTAGTGTCACTACCCTATCACCATCGGTGGTAGCGCTGCGCTCAGCTGCGCCATTGCCCTCGGGATTTAAATTTGCCCTGTGTGGCATCACCGCATAAGGTTAGCAAAAAGGAGAGAAAGAGCAAAAGAAGTAATAGAGCCACTTATCTTGGTGATGAAAATGGCGCCTACAAAAAGCACTGGCAGCTCGCCACTGGAGCACCAGGGTCCCCCGCCGCCGTCACAGCACAGCCGACAGCAAATTGGCATCCGCGCCACCATAGGCCGGGACCGGCACTTGCACCCGGTACAATGAAGCCTCCTCCGACAGCAGACAACAGCACCGGCGAGATATGCGATGACAAAAAACGGCAACCAGCAGGCCACCAAAAACAGCAACAATGACACGTAGCCGCCGGGTCTAGGCGACAATCGTGAAAAACGTTGACAAAACCGCGTGCGCACTTTGCACTATGCACTTAAAACGCAGAGGAGCACTTGCACGCAAGAAAACGACCACCTTTTGGCACTTGTCGCGTTTATTTTTTTAGAAAATTAGATTCAAAAAGATCAAAAGCGCGGAGACAAGAAAATTGTGTGCACATCGGTGCAGCGTATCCAGGAAAATATTCTTACCTCGGCACTTCTCGACTCAGACTTCCTCAAGTTTGAAAGTGCCAGCTCTACAAAAACACTTGGCATGAGATGGAACGCTTTGTCGGATACTTTCTTGTATTCGATCGTTTCTATCTCAGAAACGCGTTCTTCCACGAAGCGCCAGATTCTCTCTGCGATCGCAAGACTTTTTGACCCGGCAGGATGGCTCTCGCCCATTATAACTCAAGTCAAGTTACTCCTTCAAGAGCTTTGGTTGGGGGGCACAGGCTGGGACGAATGCGTAAAGCCCGGTTCCCTCATAAAGTGGAATCAATTCATCAAGAATTTGTCGCCCATCAGCGAGATCGAGATCCCCCGATGGGTAAAATTTTTACCTCTGAAGCGAATCCAACTGCACGGATTTTGCGATGCTTCAGAAAAGGCATACTGCGCAACTCTGCATTTGCGCGCCACTGACAGCGACGGCAATATCTTTTGTCACCTGGTCGCGGCAAAGGGTAAAGTTGCAGACGGTTAGCCTTCCGCGATTAGAACTGTGCGGCGCCGTTTTACTTTCCCAACTATCCAAAGGCCTTACTGAAAATCTCGATGTGAACCCCGAAGACTCTTTCTTCTGGTCGGATTCACAAATACCTTATGATCAAAAAAGAACGGGAATTTAAACAAAAAACGCAAAATTTCAATTTTAATAAATTTCTTTATTAAATTCTTCAAAATACTCTCCTCCTGCGTCAATACATGTATAGTATGCCAACGTTTGATCCAATTTTCCATACATTTTTTATAGGCCGCCAATGGTATGGCCTTCAGCTCACGCAGCGAATTCTCTTTTATGGCCTCTATGGTCTCAAAACGCGTTCCCCGTAATGGCAATTTGAGTTTGGGAAATAGAAAAAAGTCATACGGGGCCATGTCTGGACTGTATGGTGTTTGGCTGGATGACATTGGTCGAATTTTTGGCCAAAAATTCCGAAAAAATCAAGGCCGCATTACCGTGGTGTAAAATCCATGAATTGTTCTTCCACAAATCGGGCCTTTTTTTGCGAATGGCTTCACGCAAACGACGCACAACGCCTAAATAGTATTTTTTATTGACCGTTTGGCCCTCCGGAAGGAATTCGTAGTGCACCACACCGAAAACCGTCAGCAAAACTTTGATTTTGGCGCTCTCTCTTCGGTTTTGGTTCATTTTCGAAGCACCATTCGGACGATTGTTGTTTGGTCGGCTTATCAAATTCATAAGCCCATGTTTCGTCGTTTAATGATGCGTTCGATGAATTTTGGGTCGCTGTCTGCGTTGGAAATCATCTCTTTGGCTACATCAACACGGCGCATAGCCACATCAAAAATCGCCACACAAAATTTTTTCGACTTCTTCGTATGGACGCCAATCGAATACTAATCTTACGATATGCGTCAAAATTTAACAGAACACCAATAAAAGTATTGCCAACGTTGAGAAAATAAAAATTTACCGATTGGATAAACGCGGCAATTCGAAATTCCCGTTCTTTTTTGATCATAAGTTCTCGCTTGGTTAGAAAAGCCTCCAAGCACTTGGAAGACGTACGTAGCCAACCGTACAGCCCAAATTTTGAAAAATGTCGGCAATGCCACTTGGCGTTATGTCATCAGCCATGACAATCCCGCCGATTTGGGCACGCGCGGGTGCAAGCCCCAAGAACTTGCAGGAAACCCGCTGCGGTGGAGTGGCCCCAAATAGCTTCATCCATAACGGACCCGCCAAGAGGAGCAACTCTCCCCTCAACTTGAATCCATTCGTTTTCCAGAATGAGATTAATTTTGTCAAGACGAGTCTGCTCTCGTTAGCTCAGACAGGTTTGCACCACCCAGAACTTACCGCGTTGTCCAACAAGACCCCTTTTCCCTGAAAAAGCACGATTTTGACCCTCAATTCTTTCCTCGATAAGGACGGCCTGATGAGGGTTATTGGTAGATTGGCCCGGGCGGCGCTAACTTACAATGAGCGCCATCCTATAATCTTACCTGATGCATCTCGGTTCTGCAAGTTGTATCTTGAGTTCCACCACACTCTTCTCCAACACGCAGAAGAGTGTCGTCAAGAGTTCTACATTCCCCATCTAAAGCCTCAGATCAAGAAATGCATTCGCCTATGCAAGTTCTGCACGGTTCGGAGACAAAAGGTCCGATCTGGCAGCCCTCAACCCAGAACGTTGCTCCTTGTCAATCGCTTTTTCGACAACAGGTGTTGGTTTTACCGGCCCATTTCAGATTAAAGCATCTCAGCTTCGAACGGCACCCTTCATCAAAGGTTATGTTGCGGTGTTTGTGTGCTTTTCCACCAAAGCCATTCACTTAGAATTGTGCTCTGCCCTAACCACAGAGGCGCGGAATGGCAGACGAGGCCTCCCCCGCAAAATCATGTCGGACAATGGTACAACATTCGTTGGCGCCCACAGAGCCATGAGCCGAGAGTTCCTCAAGTTCTCCAAAGAGGTATCCCACGACATCCTGAAGAAGGATTCCGCTCAATTAGTCGATAGGGTTTTCATTCCCCCCAGCGCACCTCACACGGGCGGGTTGTAGGTATCTGCAGTCAAGAGTTTCAAATCTCATCTCAACAAGACTGCGCGCCATCACAAATTCAACTTCGAAGAGTTCATCACTCTACTTGCTCGAATTGAGGCCGTACTGAATTCCCGACCATTATCCCCTCTATCACAAGACCCAACTGATCTCTTAGCGCTTACTCCAGGTCAGTTCCTGCTCCTCTCCTGTCACCTTCCGATCCCAATTCGGAAGAACTATCCCTGATCCACCGGAGGGAGAAGCTGAAGGCTCTTCATCATGAGTTCAGCCGGAGATGGAAGGCTGAATATCTCCACGAGCTCCATAAAAGTCACAAGTGGCGCCATCCTCAACAGGAGCTTGAATTGAATCAGTTGGTAGTCATCAAGGACGAGCTGTTGTCCTCCACCGAATGAAGATTAGGACGTATCGTCGCGTTACACCGAGGACCCGATGGCCATGTCCGAGTAACCGACGTCCCTACGCAATCCGGCACCCTCATACCCAGCTGTGCCATCGCTCTCACCCCTTGAGGTTCTGACGCGGGTTCATCGCCAGGAAACCCGGCCAACGCGACGATGTCGTGCACGAGCACGGCTATTGCCGCAACTGTTTGGCCCGGTTCCACGCCACGGGGCCTGTGATTCGCCGAATAGTTGTAAGAAGTGTGGGTTAGCGCACCATACAATGCTGCACCCCGTAGATATCCTGCAGCGGCTGGCCTCCTCCAGAAGGAAGAGAGGTGCCAGACCGACGAAGCAGCCCACCAATCGGACGCAAGGCCAACACCTCAGTCGCCGTAGCGACCCCGCGCTCTGGCCCATCTCTCGCGCCAACGTCCACGTCCCCCTCTTCTTACTGCGCAATCGTCGCGCTGCCGTTGGGGATCGAGCCGCTCCAGAGTGAGGACCGCGTCCACACGTCAGCCTTCGACCAGCGAACCAGCGTGTCGCCATCACAGTCAAGCCGACCACGCCCGACCTGGAATAACGACCAGCCAGCTGCGGGGACGGAAGGCTCGAGCCTGCTGACCCTGGCGGTTAAGTCCCTGACGGAGTTGAGGGGGTCTAAATGCACGAGTGCATCCGGCCCAGGATGTTCAAATCGTTGCCTGCCGCCGCCGCGCATCACCTAAAACATAACTTTTATATTTACTCTCCCATATCATACTTACCTTTTCGCTTCACATACTCACCATTTGTATTGAACCGCTATCCATTCCCTATGTACTTACCGTGTCACCCACATACATACTTACCTTTGTACTCACCTATGTACCACTCTTTTATACTTCCCATGTATTTGCGGTGCATGCGCGGCCGGCGGACGACACTCATCATCCGACCTCTGGCGAATACACCACGCGATCCGCGCATTTCTCCGGTTACACATTGAACCATTGCCTGCACGAATAAACATTGAACATCCTTTGGATTATTTACATTTACATTAATTAGTGTATTTTAGTATTTGTATTTGGATTAGTGTATCAAAATATTGTTTGCTTATAACTTCTTATTGGTACATACAGTACATTCCGTTTAGCTGCCTATTCGCTTAGGTGCATTTTCTGCTTAGCTGCATTATTTGGCCAAAATACTACTTCGTAAACCGAATTTTCTTTGAAAATTTCACATTTAGCTGCATTACACTTAGCTGCACTATTCCGTTTAACAGCCCTGTTTTTGAGCAAGTTTTCTTTGATTTGTATGAAAAATACTTCGTTTAGCAGCACTTGAAAATTTCGAAAAGTTTTTTTGGAAAATAGTATCGAAACAAATTTCCACATTTTCGAAATGGAGGCAATAGTTGTGAAATTGTCAAAAAAGAAATATTCGCAGGGTAAAATTACCGATTATTTTACATAAAAGCATATCAGTAAGAATATGTATATAAATATTTTCATTATATCCAGTGTATACATACATATTAGGTATGCATAAGCATCTATAAGATAGCGGTTAATTTGCTAATAAAAATTTGTTCAGTCTTAGGGCGCTGTTATGCAGACGGTCAAATGACCGTCGGTCACGATAATTTTTACGCTCTCGTTTTGTTTTTTCTGCTCTGTGCCAAAACCCTGTTATGCAGACGGTCATTTGATCGCCGGTCACCAGTACACTAAACAAACGATGAGGGTTGCTACGAACCATTTTTTCCGTCATTAGATACATGTTTTCGCGACAAGTGTGCCATTTTGCTCCGAAAACACATGCGTTGTGAATAATTTCACAACGCAACACTGTTTTTGATCGCATGATTTGGCATCGAGAGCCTCATCATTTTTGACCGACGCGGTCAAATTTTACTCTCCCGCTCTCTCTCTCAATTTTTCATTTTACATTGAAGCAACAACAACTATCGTGACCGACGGTCATTTGACCGTCTGCATAACAGCGCCCTTACACTGGCGTAATCTTTTCAAGAATTCAATAGATTCGTTCATGCAAAATTTTGATATATATAATACATATATCAATATTGATATAATATATATATATATATAATATATATTTTGATATTTTTATATCTACCTATCTTTTTAGATCTACTTTAAAAAAAATTTTGCTGTTTCCAAAAACTTTTCTAGATATTCCGCTTAGCTGCACTTTTCGCTTAAGTGCCCCAAATCATGTGCATCGAAGGTGAATGCAGCTAAACGGAATGTACTGTACCACGTATCTAAAGTTGTATACCAATAGAAGGGTATGCAAAAGACCTTTCGTTTGATACCCATATCATGTAAATCAATTGGAGGTTGATTGAGTTTTTTTTTATATAAACTTTGAACTTTGACCTCGGCGTTTCCCAGCCAAGATTTTCAGTTTGTTAGTTTCACGAAAATAAGCTCTATATATAGCCCAATTTTTCGTTCTTTTTTTCATGAGGGTTCGCTATACTGCATTTGTTCCATCAAAATGGTCGCAGCACTTGCTGTGACTACTGATTTACTCGTGAACCGAGCGGTTATGGCGGAATTTCCACTTTCCCACCTTTTTCTTTTAGACTACCCTCTTTCCCTTCCCCCCCCCCAAACCAAGGTTATTTTGTTTATTTATTTATTCTTTTTTAATTTCGGGTGGCATGTGCTTTTATTTCGATAAATGGGTTGAGCGGTAAAAAAAAATTGACATTTTTGTCCAAAGCACATCGAAAAAGTAAGAAAACTGCAAATATTTCTTTCGAAGCAATGGTGCCAATTGTTTTGAATTAGAGAATAGTTGGCGACAGCGACAATTGTGATTGATGGTCGTGCAGTCGTCGTCGAAATAATCATCTCGATAGGAACGTTCTGATTCTATACTTTGACAGATGTGATCTGGTCGCTGCTGCCGTTTTTGGGTCCGGGGAATTATTCCGTATGTAGCAGCCTTTAGCGACCTATTTGTGTACATGATGTGTGTATCTGAGTGGCGAGTGCACTCATGAACTGGGTGGTTCTATAAAATTTTTCGATTAGTTTCTGAAAACTATTTTTCTCATGAAAGATGTCGCCGCACATGAAACTGTGCATTATTATAACTCATTTGAAATCTGTTTCAAAATCCGAATACTTGATTTTTGCTTAAAATGATTAAAAATTGGATCTGGCAACATCACTGAATATTTCAACGACATTTTTCTGTGTTGGTCGCAAATATCTAATTCGCCGGGCTGCAATTTTTCTAAATATCTTATTTTCCCCAAGTTTTTACAAATCGTTGTCGTGCTCGCGTTTCTCGTACTTGAGCATTTCGGGGAGCGGCAAATAATCGGACAATAGTATAAGTTTTAGTGGACGGACCAATTCGAAGAAGCTATCCACAACAACAAAATACGAAAGAAGAGGGCACCCAGAGCTGCACGCTATTAAATTTATTGGTTTCGGCTAATTTTAACTGGCGAAAGAAAACGGAATCATGACTTCTTATCAATATCATCAAATCGCCAATTTATTGGATAAGGTGGGCCTGAGGAGCAATCTTTGTGCTTGTTTTGTTAATATTAACCGGTTTTGAGTTCACGTTGAATAATCCGTCTGGTCGAGGTGCTCAATTAAGTTTGCAATTATTTTTAGATGAACTCCAGCGACAAGGATTTTCGTTTTATGGCTACAAATGATCTAATGACCGAGTTGCAGAAGGACAGTATAAAATTGGATGATGACTCCGAAAAGAAGGTTGTGCGCATGGTTTTAAAGTTGCTGGAAGATAAAAATGGTGAAGTGCAGAACTTGGCAGTGAAATGTCTGGGACCGCTGGTAAACAAAGTTAAAGAAAATCAAGTAGAGACCATAGTTGATTCGCTTTGTTCAAACATGATTTCGAATACTGAACAATTGCGTGATATCTCGAGTATTGGGCTGAAAACTGTGATTTCTGAGTTACCCCACGCATCTAATTCACTTGCTTCAAATGTTTGCGGAAGGATCACTGGAAAGCTAAGCAATGCGATAGCAAAGGTAATTGATTTTTCACCTTTATTAGTGCTTTATTAATGGAGTTGAAAGCATATACAATGATTGGAAAATGATTCATTTCCGGATTGATTCCGTTTAGAAACGCATTGAGGCATTACAGAGAGAGTTCATTCACCAATCATACTGCGCTGGCACATGATGTTGGGAGGTTTTAACCCTAATTCCCAGAAGTGAGACAGGCTCATACGAGCTAAACTACTGAAAAACGCAATTTATTTTACTTTTCCAAATCCAGTTATTACTTAAAGACGTTTTTATTTAAGTTTTATATTTTTAGTAAAGAACTTGTGAATACAGGGTCCACTGGAAAACAATTGCTACTGCAAAAGTATAATTCATTAATCCAGATATTCACACCTGTGTCAAATTTGGGAGGAAGTGGAATGGAGATTTATTAAGTTTATTGTAAAAACGTTCCTGCGTTTTGCAGATGGCTGGTGGGCAAATATGACACCGATTTTGTTTACGTGTACCAGAATTTGACTCACACAGTTTTTCAACACTTTTTTTCGTAAGACCCCCAGCTCATGATCAACGTCAAAGGAAGTATTAGCACTATCGCACTTCCATATTCTGATTACATATTTATCGGGATTGGAAAACAAAAACTGTATGAACTAACATCAACTTCGGCAAGGCATAAATTCTTCGTAATATGTGTTTTCAAAAATTTTAATTGACTTCATCCCATGCCGACTAGATGTGCTAGGCTTAAAAACTATGAACTTGACACGATAAAAATGCACCTAAATATACAAAATAAAAACATTCTTCCATATGGTGGACAAAAAGTTAAGGAATTCTGAGTAAATTTTAGTTTTTTTTTTCAAATGAGCTTCTGAGGCTCACTTCTGGAGTTTCGTTAAAATTTAAAAAAATTGTTTAAAAGAGGTACAAAAACTGTAAAATGTTAAATTTATAAATGCAATGTAATTCTAACATTCCATTAGAGGATTACATAAAATTTTGGAATCGAAAATCTTTTGGTATAGGATTTATCACCATTTGAAATCTTTAGTGAGACTGTGAGGCTCACTTTTAGGAATTAGGGTTAACAATTTGAATTTTCTATCTACTACTACTCCATCCACTACTATCACTACATATATCCGTCTAGAGCCAGCATACAATTTCTCAAGCTATGTATATGTATAGAACATAATGTTCGCATATTTTCTTGAATGTCGGTCTAAGGGGGGGAGGAGAATTACTTTTAATGATTGCCAAACAAGTGATCTTGTTAATAATTGTATAACACCTGTAATTATCTAAGCCCGTTTAGCCTGGCGCAGTCTATCGGTGCACTACTATTGCTGCTTTCCAATAAGACAACTTGTATCGCTGGGCTCTTGTGTGTCCGTCATACAGAAGCACCTTGCTTTAAATTTGAGCTCTATCTAATGAACTATGGTCCCAAAGACCACATTTTCTGGAAAAAATTAAAGGAGTAGTTGATTGTCAGTTTGTTTGATTGTATCAGTTTGATTGTGTACATACAATTTTTGGAATGGAAGGTTTACTCAAAAAATAAAAGTAGTAAAAGAGCTGCCACTCCCACTGATAACATATCATACAAAAACTCTTTTAAGCCAATACAAGTTTTTTTTTAATGCAGTAAGCGGTTTATTATATTAAAAAGCATTTCTATAAAGGATTCAAAATTACACAAAACGATATTTTGCACAATGTGAAGTTAAAAGCAATGAACTTCAATCAAAGAACAAAAGAAAATTGTGATGTTTTTAAAAGATTAAAATTAAAGAAAAATTAGAAACATTTGGAAACAGTTGCCACTTGATTGTGATGAGTAAGATTGTATGTTCAATTTTTTCCATCATGCATAAATGTTATATAATAGCGGTTTCAATAATTCGATTATGTATATAAATCGTATTAAGTGCTAGTTATCGAATCAATTTCAGTTTTTATATAAATATAAGCTTGCATATATATACATTTTAGATGCGTTTTTTTATATGTAGTGAAATTAGTAACTTACGACTAGATTTACATTTGCAAAACTACGTGTTTTTGATTAGTAATATTTTTAATTACATTTTTGTCAAATTTTCTTGCACAAGTCTGGTCTGCATACACATTTTGCATCCAAAGTTTTATCAAATTACCAGGTGTATAAGCTTAAATCCGCGGTTTTTTGGTTATAAAAACACATTTGTTTTGTGTAGAAAGCAAAAAAGAATTTTATTCAAAGTACTTGCCCTCGCTAGCTATACATTTTGTCCATCTCTCGGGCAATTTGTGAATACCACGCCAAAAGAATTCCTTATCTTTCGAGGCAAACCATTCGTCTAGCCATTTTCGAACGTCTTCGTAAGAATCGAAATGCTGTTCGGCGAGTGCGTGGCCCATCGACGAAAACAGGTGATAGTCGGAAGGAGCCAGGTCTGGTGAATAAGTGGGATGGGGTAACACCTCCCAGTTGAGTGTTTCCAGGTAATTTCGGACCAATTTCGATGTGTGCGATGGTGCATTATCGTCAATCAATTCATGGGGTACCCATTTCCAATTCTTTGAACCTTTCCCATGGCACGTAGACGGATGGAAATGGCTGGTTGAGTGACACCTAACTGCTCTGCAAGCATTTTTTGCGATTGGGTATCGTCTTCGTCCAAAAGAGCCTGTAATTCATGGTCCTCAACCTTTCTGGGCCGATTTTCACGCTCCTTGTCACTCAAGTTAAAACGGCCGTCTTTGAGCCGACGAAACCAGTCTCTGCAAGTTGTTTCCGATAAAGCACTGTCACCATAGGCTTCCACAAGCATTCGATGTGATTCGGCAGCTGATTTCTTTAAATTGAAACAGAAAAGCAGAGCTTCCCGCATATGCTCTTTTTTTGGCACAAAACTAGACATGATTACACAAAGAAAAATGTATGTTGTTGTATGAAATCGCTTATGATGTACACTAAATGATGTGAACAGATGTCGAACTCATACTAAAATGCTAAGACATTTCCATGGTATTTGGTAATACGCTCACTAACGTCACCTATGAGCAAACAGCGGATTTAAGCTTATACACCTGGTATATCAATATTTCTACTAATATTTTTGAAACGCACATTGAAGTTGTCTGAAGAAAATGTGAATTATTTAAAAAGTTAAAAAGTTCAACGTAATTTTTTGCACATGGACTCTAAATGGAACATTCTTATTGTGTAGAAAGTATGAAGATAGCCAAACCCAGAAATTTTTTACAGTTCTACATGAAGTTGAATTCACAAATTAATTCCCATCTTTAGAATTTAGTTATTGTAAACAGGCGAAAGTTTTTTATATATATTTCTACTAATGAACTTAATAAGACTTACATGTTGTAATGGTACCCAGTTTTTTTTTGTTTATTTCCTTTAATTGTACAAAATATTTACTTTTAATGTGTAATGCAAAAAAATAGTCTTTTTTCCGAAAGTGCCAAGCTTAAGAGCTCGTAAAAGAATAGTTTGACACTTTAAATAAAAGCAAAGTGCAGTGTTTTAATATAAATAATTATTTTATTCTTTGTAATGGTAAAAATGCCTTAAAATATCCGAACTTAAAACACTTACTTTTGGCCAAAGAACTTTTTGATCGATTCTTTCAATCACTGTAAAGCTCAACTTCAACAATTGTTCTTCCACGAAAATATCAAAATTTTGCTTCTGCTAAAAACTAAAGCCAAATAGACGTCCGTTAATATGGTACTTGCAACTTGTGCCGCGCTGCTGTATTGTAAACAACTGTAAGCTTATTTCAATAATATGCGGAAAAATACGAAAAAGAAGGGTTAAATTGGATGAAAATTAAACTCCAAACATGACTAGAAGTTGGAGGGTGTACATAATCAATTTACCGGTTGGTACCGTTTTCGGACACACATTGTTTTGTAAATACCATCGAGGTTTACTCTTACTAAAAATGTTAGTACTAAATGCACAATTAATTTTGCTATTGACCTACATTTGCTCTTTTATTATTTAATAGGAGGACGTTTCTGTTCAGCTAGAGGCTCTTGACATACTCTCCGATTTACTCTCACGCTTTGGTGATTACCTTGTTCGTTTCCACAAAGAGATTTTGGAAGCATTGATTCCCCAATTGGGCTCCCCCCGTCAAGCAGTGCGGAAGCGTACTATTGTCGCTCTGTCGCATCTCCTGATGTTAGCTGACAACAGCGCTTATACTGAAGTGATTGACCGCTTACTAAACGTCTTAGAAAAAAACTCAAATCCAGGAGCGGTTCGTACATACATTCAATGTTTAGCTTCGATTTGGTGAGTTTTTCTGCAGTATCATAAGAGAGTAAATTGTGAAATACATGTACTGTTTAGTCGCCAAGCTGGACATCGTTTATGCAATCATATAGACCGCTCAATGCAACTTTTACAGAAGTACAGTCAATGTGAAGATGATGAGCTGCATGAATTCTGTCTTCAGGCATGTGAAGCATTTGTAATTCGGTGCCCTGATGCTATTACTCCTCATATTCCCATGGTAAGATAATAGTATACAATCACCAATAAATTTTATGTAAAAAGTAGAGTTTTAGATGTAATGCGGTTATTCTATATATGTATATAAAAGAAAGTGGATGTATGTGTGTGGTTTATTTTGTTGGATTCGTCTTGAGTCAGTTCAGGTTTATGCGAAAAGAAAATTCCGGGAAATCTATTGGAAAAGTCGGAAAATCCCTGCCATGTTTGGTCGCGAATCACTTTAGAACGGCTGGACCGATTTTGCTGGTTTTTTTTGTTGTATTCGTAGTGGTCAGAACAAAGTTTGTATGAAGGAAAATTATAGGAAAACAGGGCGTGGCACTTTTTCACCAGCTTAAATTTTCAGACAATAACTTTGGAACCACAAGTCACACATCAATTAAATTCACTACGAACTTACTATTTAGTCATGTCTTTCGACGGAGGGAATGGGGCGTGACACCACCTATATAAGCAAAATCTTTATAATGGAATATCTCCGAAATTGTAAGTCGTACAGCACTGAAATTTAATACCCCATAGATGAATCATTCTACTTGTAAGATTTGATGGGCGTTGGACAAGGGGCGTAACATTTTAAGCGCACCAAATGTTTTGAATGACTTCAGAACTACAGGTCACACATCACTGACATTTGGCACAAACTTACGATTTAGTGGTGCCCTTCGACAGGGGGAATGGGGTGGGTACTGGACGAGGGGGCATGGCACCGCCTATACAACCCAAATTTTGAATATGGAGTAGCTTCGGAATTATAGGTCGAACAGCATTTAAATTTTTTTATACCGTTGTCCCATAGATGTGCCATTCTACTGGTAAAATTTTATGGGTGTTGGACAAGGGGCGTGGAAAAGTTTTTTGACTCAAATTTTCGGCGTAACTATGGAACTGTAAGTCGCACATCAATGAAACTTGATCGCACCCTTCGACTTGAAGAATGGGTTGGGCATCGCATAAATAGGGCGTGGCACCACCCATACAGCGTTGTATGAAGAAAGTTGATATATTGGGCCCATTGGATTTAAACTTGCGTGCAAAGCCGTGGGGCTCTGCTAGTATATTTATATAAATACAAATGTACCAGGCAATAAAAACTGATTTCTAGACTAAGACTTTTGTTCCCACAACCGTAAACGTATGAAAGAACCTTAAAATGTTGAACGGGGAGTGGGATTCGTTTTAAAAGGCAATTATTTAACTCCACCGCACTAACCATTAAGCTACGGCGGTCATTTAGTATTACTACTTTATTATTATTATTGTAGCTTTATTATTCGATCTTAAAGTTCAAAAGGAAGCAATGAAGGCGGCATAATAAATGTATTGCTACTAGCAGAGGCACGACAAAAGAAACTCGGGTCGTAAGATTACCTATTACCTGTAGTATCCTTTGAGAAAAATTTTTAAATCAGGTTCCCGAAGTGTGAATAATGGTATAATCCGGAGTCCACGCTAGGGTCCAGAAGTTCATTTTCTTCACAGACGGTTCCAAGTCCGATAGAGGTACTTAAGCTGGATGAAGCACCTTAACGAAAGTGTCAACTGTTACTATTCTTTAGGGGGGCTGGCAACCGTCTTCCAGTCTTAGGTTTCACCATCCCGAAAGTAACGGAATGTATAATCGAGAAAAAATGGCGCGGAAAACGGTAGAATTCCGTAGCGACAGTCAATCTGCACTTAAGGCCCTGGAGCGCGGGAGTGACCTTGAAGATTGTCCAAACTTTGGACTCGGACGTTATGAGGATGGACGAGTTCCATTTTCTTACCCTGTGCGATCTCCTGAGATTCATAAAAGAATCCAGAATATTTGTGCAGAAAAACGAGTAGTCCTCTTACCTTCCCTACCACTTTCTTTCTTTCATCCCCCACCTCCCTTTCTTCTATCATCCTCTTCTGCCTTGAGCCTTAAGTACAATGGGATACCTAAGCTGAGTGCTTGAGGAATTGGACCTCCTATGGTTTATTTTCTGGGCTCCCTTCACATCCATCGTTCCATCCATAGCTTTATTGGAAAGTGTTTAAACATATTTTCGGGCCGACTCGAATAAATCATATTTTTGAGCTGGGGTAATACCGCGTGCCTGGAATTATTTGAAAATGAAAGGAATAAAAAGGTATGCAAGTAATTTTAAATAAGTTTATTTTAAAATCTGCTAGAGAAATTTTGGAACTTCTTTTTATTTGTGTGATTTATACCATGGTCCTCAATTTATCGACGTTTTTTCTTTATACCTCGAATAATTTCTGTGGCAAGTTCCATGAGTTTTCCCTAAAAATGATCTGATCCTGGTATTAATCAGCCCTGTTCCAGAATCCGAATCGGAATCGGCTTCTTAAAAGGTCCACCGCCGGTCGCTAAAGCTTCTCTTCTATTATGCGCCAGCTTCCTTCTTACCTCACTTTTCCAATCAACCCAGGTCTATGATTGAGGAAATTTTACAAAATGAATTGATTTAATTTACTTGTCACCTTTTTCCACCCCGTTACACTGTTTGTTGGTGGTCCTTGCCCGTTCAGCGACTGGGTTAAATGCTTCCATTTATTTTCAAATTCGACTTTGTCGCCTTTGCAGAAACCTTTCGCGATGTCCGCGATGTGATTTTGTTGTGCTGTGTAATTAATTTACAATACTTTGAATTACAGGTTGTATACTATTGTTTTTTTTTTAATAAAACACTCATGTACATAAAAATATCGAGAACTTATTCAAGCCGCCAAGACCGAACATCTTTAAAATTTCAGTTATAACAGCATCAATGCTTAACTGTAAAATAACTATAACCTCAACTATCCCTTAACATTTTAGATTTTGGAAATTTGCCTTAAATATCTGAGCTATGACCCCAATTACAACTATGAAGCCGATGATGGTGAAGGCGGAGTAGCAATGGACACCGAAGAGGAAGAGTATGTGGATAGTGAAGAATACAGCGACGACGATGACATGAGTTGGAAAGTACGTCGAGCAGCAGCAAAATGCCTGGAAGCATTAATTTCTACTCGCCATGAGCGTATTGAAGATTTTTATCAAAATCTAAGTCCACTTCTTATTGCACGATTCAAGGAAAGAGAAGAAAACGTCAAATCGGATATATTCCATGCGTACATAGCTCTTCTTAGAAATACCCGCACTCCAGACGACATTACTCACGACCCCGACTCAATGGAAGAAGAACCACCAAGATCCATCACATTGTTAAGAGACCAGGTGCAATACATTGTCAAAACCATACAACCACTTATGCGCGAGAAATCGATGAAAACACGACAGGACTGCTTTTTGTTATTGCGGGAATTACTGAACGCACTCCCAGGGTGCCTGGGACCTCATTTGGACAACATAGTGCCCGGCATCAGTTATTCACTTAGTGACAAAAATTCTACTAGTAACATGAAAATTGATGCTCTCGGATTTTTGTGTTCTCTGCTACAAGGCCATCCCCCGCATGTGTTTCATCCACATATTGCTGTTCTTGTGCCTCTTATAGTCACAGCAGTATTTGATACCTTCTATAAGATAGCCACGGAAGCGCTGCAAGTTTTACAGCAGTTAGTGAAAGTAATACGACCTTTGGAAAAACCACTCACGCCAACGATTGCTGTTTTTGATGTAACTCCGTTTGTGCATACCCTCTATTCGGCGACATTAAAAAAACTAAAGACTACGGATGTTGACCAAGAGGTGAAGGAACGTGCAATTGCTTGCATGGGACAAATTATTGCCAATATGGGTGATATGTTGGAACCGGAGTTAGATACATGTCTGCCTATATTCATGGAGCGTCTCAAAAATGAAGTGACTCGACTTAGTACTGTTAAGGCACTCACTATGATTGCTGCTTCTCCATTACACATAGACTTGACGCCCATTTTGAATGAAGTGCTCCCGGTCTTGGGTACTTTCTTGCGGAAGAATCAACGCCCCCTAAAATTGCATTCTTTGGACCTTTTAAATAAACTGGTTGTAAACTATTTCCATGCATTTGGGCCACAGCTCCTCCAGACCGCCATTGCAGAAATTCGACCATTAATATCCGATTCTGACTTGCATGTGGCTCAATACTCTCTGATTCTATTGACTTCCACGGCCAAGAACCAGCCGAAAGCACTGGAAGACATTCACGATCAGTTTTTGCCAGCGGTGTTGCTTTTGGTGCGTTCTCCTCTACTGCAGGTAAGTTGGAAATAATTTGAATTAATTCTACAGCCATTAAATTAATATCAACATATTTTAGGGTACAGCATTGACGTGCACTCTTGAGCTTTTCCAAGCATTGGTACAAACAAATTTGACCGGTTTAGATTACCGTGCTCTTTTGACTAAGCTCATGGAGCCAATAGTTTTGGGTGGCCCGTCTGCTGCATCGAATGCAAATGTTGTTAACGAACAATTGCACAAGCAAGCATACCACTCATTGGCGAAGTGCATTGCTGCGCTTACGCGACAGTGCTCTGCGGAAGCAATTCCCTTGGCAACGCAGCTGCTCGGTGATCTTCAAAAGCGATCTACAGCTAACGATATGCAGTTAATTTTTTGTCTTTTAACTATTGGCGAGATCGGTCGTCACTTCGATTTGAGCAGCATACCTGCGCTGCCGCAAACCATAATCGAATGTTTTGGAGCTAGTTCGGAGGATGTAAAAAGTGCAGCTAGTCATGCACTAGGTGCAGTGGCTGTAGGCAGTTTGCCAACATATTTGCCACTCATACTTAAGGAAATTGAGGCACAACCTAAGCGTCAATACCTACTATTACATTCACTGAAGGAAGTGATCTCTTCGCTATCGGTTTCATCTGAAGGTCTGGCGCAACTATTGCCGTCAGTTATATCGATTTGGGATCAACTTTTTAAACATTGTGAATGCCCCGAAGAAGGATCTCGTAATGTAGTTGCCGAATGTTTGGGCAAGCTCGTCCTTGTCAGCCCTGAGAAATTCCTTCCACGACTCCGAGATGCTTTACATTCAGATCGTGCTTTAATGCGCACCGTGGTAGTTTCGGCTGTTAAATTCACCATTTCGGACCAACCGCAACAGATTGATCATCTACTGAAGCAAAATATAGGCGAATTTCTGTTGGCTTTACGTGATCCCGAACCTGCCGTTAGGCGTGTTGCTCTAGTAGCTTTTAACTCAGCGGTTCATAATAAACCAAGCTTAGTTCGTGATTTATTGCCCGAACTATTGCCGTTGTTGTATTCGGAAACCAAAGTGAAGGTGAGTGTTATACAGTATAATTAATATTGTTTTGGAATTAATTAGATATGTCTTAAATTGATTTACTATTCAAAATCATAATTAGCCTTATCGAGAGTACACATTTATAAATTTCCGTTTGTGGGTGTGAATTCAGATAGGTGACATTGATGAACTCCTTTGAAATTATGCGGAGTTGAGAATAATTCACAGTTGGAAACCAAACTTTGGATTTTAATTGTCAATAATGAAAATAATTACTTATTTATACACATATGCATAGATATGTAGTGCCACCGAACAATCAATATACAGAAGACGCATCTGAACTTATTGTGCGCTTTCACTTCTGACGCGGTAAGCGAAACGGAATGCGGAGGGTATAGCAATTAAGCGGAGAGCTGCTTTGCGATTCTCTCTTGCGTTCTCAAATTGATGCTCATACATACGATGGATACACGCAATTGTTGTTGTTTTCCGCAGAAGGCCAGCTAGGCTTTACTCGTGCACATTGAAATGGTGGTTGCTTTGGCAAAGCGATCGCCAAGGCAAATTCAATAGGTAGTTACAAAGTTCAATAGTTAGTTAAAAGAAAAACAACAATTTTTATTACTGCGGCTGTCCTCTCAGCAGGATATGGCAAACCTCTGAGAGTAAAATTGCCTATGAAAAAGCTCCCAACTCGCCGTTCGGAATCGGTATAAAACTGTAGGTCCCTTCCAACCTTGTACAAATTCGCACGCACAACACGGATGGTTGCGGGTAGCTAGGCCTTAGTCTCGTAATCGGGCTGTCGTGCTAGTCAATTATTATTATTAAATAAAAATTATTATTAGTTGCAGCACCACAGCTGATGAAACTTTTTCTTTTGATTATTGGCACAAGATTGTAACAATAGTTTTCCACTTATTATCACTTTCTTAATGCGCCTTGGTTGTTACAATATTTTTACACATATATTTATTTTCATTGTAGTCATTTTTTCTTTTTACAACTTCTTTTTTACTAGCAGAAATAAGTTCTTTGTTTTTTGGTTTCATGACAAAAAGCACTAATAAAATCTATTGAATTTTTGTTTTTTCCATAGTGCTACCACCTTATTAATGCGCCTTGACGATCGCTCAATCATTTTTCCTATGCAAATTTTGCCTGTCTACTTCTTGTTCTTGTTTATAAAAGCGGGGAGCAAGCACCAGCCACCACCAATATACATGCGGCACATCGCTTTGTTGTCCAACAACCACAGTGTGTGGTGCGTCATACACCCGCATGCGATCAATACTTTCATCTGTTTGCTCTTTGTAAATTTGATTTTGCGCTCCCACAGCTCCTCATTTTACGCTTTCACGTTGGTGCGTTTTCGTCCCCTCTACTACTTTCCTCCGCGTCCATGAACGGGTCGCACCACTGGAACCCTTGTTTTCTTTACATCAGATGCGCGTTTTGTATGTTGCTTTTCATGTGGTAGTACGTACTTAATTCTCGTTCTTCAATTTTTCAATACAAGGTGCGTCCCAAATAAACATTTTTCTTTTGGCAAAACTTCTTGATGAATGCACACACTTGTAATGAAATCTGCGGTGATCTCGGATTTCGGTTGGCCAATAACAAGAGCAATAACTCCGGAACATAATTTCGCTTCCAGGGAAGTAAATCTCATGGTTTGACTGGAAATCGGAAGAGAATGTATTTTTTCAAAGCAAAATGTTACATATACGGTGTGTTCCAGAAGAGAGTATTCGAGGTTTTTTCGAAACTACTCAAGATATTTATTCCAATTTTTTTTACACTATATGCAAGTAAAATGTAGTGGCTCAATTAATTAAAAAGCAGTATAATTCCCGCCAGCATTAAGAATAGGCTAGGATATCCGAGGCATACTGTCAACAAGAGTTTTTAGCGTAACTTGCAGTAAGAGCACGCCAATTCTTTCGAATTACCCTTGATAATTGCTTCAAATAGTAAACAGGCTTTTCTGCAAGCTGGCTCTTCATAACGCCTCAGACGTTTTGGATGGAGGTTTGCTTCTGGAGATTGGCAGGACCAATCCATAGTGATAATGTCATTTTCCCCTTGCAGATGCGGCAGAGGCGACCCCGATGATTCGGGGTTTTTCGTTATCGGGTCCAAACATCTTTTTGGCACATATATAAATTTTGAGCATTCTAACCGGATCCAAATCTTACGTGAGGAACTCCAATCACTCAAATCCGCTTTCTGATAAGCACCGCAGAAATTCATTTTATAAGGTGATTGGCAATGAGCTGAATGAGATCGGGTCTAGGTGCGAACTATGCGTGGTTAACCCGAAACTACCGCCAAAAAGTTGCTTCATCCGAAAAACATTACCTTTGACCAACCACGATCTTTATTCTCGTTTGCCCAGTTCATCCGTTTTTGGATGTGAGTTGTGCTAAGCAGCGGTTTCGAGATCTTAGGACGATATGTATAGTTTTACCTCGTGCAAACGTCGTCAGATAGTGTTAAAGCTGACATTATTTTCCTCTTTGGCAAGTTTCACATTGGCTTCACGCTGACACCTTCAACTTTTTAATCACTTTTGCTGTAACTGCATGCTACATTTTTGGTCCTTTGCTAGGCGTGCCCAAGAAGACAGCCTCAACGCGGTGTGCGCACGCGGAACTCATTTTAAAGGCCACCACTCTTTAAAAAGTTTCGAGCTTTCTTATTTAACAGGCCATAATAACCCATTACATGGTTACGGTCTGCCACAAGAGCTCTCTGCAAGCGCCTCTGCTTTGCGCGCGCCTTCTCCAGTTGGTCACACCAAGCGGTGAACGGGCCTCCCAACTTCGTTCTTCTAACTTCCTCTTCGCCGTCGACCTCCAACTACCGCATCGAACACCTTTTTCACCGGAACTTCTTCGTCTATACGGCAGACGTGGCCATGCCAGCGTAGCCACAGGATGTTAATTCGCTGTGTTACGTCCATGTGTTTATACAGCTCGTTGTTGGTCCGTTTACGGTAGTCGCCGCCAATACCAACAGGGTCGAAGATTTTGTGAAGTCGGTCAGAAGATAATACCTTAGCCTTTCCAGCGATATACAGATTGTCCAAATCAGATGAGATTTGGGGAAGTTACTGACGGTGAAAGTTGTAAAAAAGTGAATTTTTCGACCATTTTCAAAAGTCATAAATTTTCGAATGTTTTTTTATAGATAAAATAAATTATCTCCAATGGTTTTAAAATCTAAGATGAAAGATATTTGAGCAAATATTAAGCCTAACATCAATAGAATTGAAAGAAAAATGACAAAGTTATGGTGCACTGAGTGAAAACACCAACTTTACATTTATTACACCGTGCGAATTTTTTTTTTGCCGAGAGCCGTCCAAATGTTGATATAGACGTGAAACTAGAGGTCATTTATAGTAACCTGGCATAGTCAGTTTTTCATTTGCTGACCCAAAGTCCTTCTTAACCCTTTGAGGACAATAGTTGCTTATAAGCAACTTCTCACTTTATGACGGTGGAATTCCCGTTTGGCGCATCTTGATTTCTAATGGTTAATTGCAAATGATAGATAGATGTATTGTTAGAAGAAAAAAATAACAGTACGTTTGGAAATGTGTGAAAAAAATGTTAAGGTACTAAGTGTTAAGGTACCCAGTGGCATTATCGTGCAGAAGCGTGAAAGGATATCTGAGGTTTTGGGAAAAACACTGCACCAAGCCATTTGCAGGTGATAATATGGCCAATACTTTCTGTGGTAAAGATATCCAGTTGGCTCAATTGACGACGACGGTGTTGATATGAATTGCCTAACTGGACGGGTTTACATCAGATTTGTTCCAAACCGATAGCGGTGCGCTGGAAGAATGTATACCTAAAGTACATATATTTATAAACCACGGAAAAATATGTGTCTAAACCACATACAAAATCGCGGTGGCATTACAGCAAAAGAAGTTTCCAGGATGGCTAATTAAAAAATTTGGCGATGTTAACGAGCCATGATGCGAATCAACGTCGTTCAATTTTTTATTGGATAACAAATTAATAGTAAAATTTGTGTGAAAACTGAATTGCAAGTGTGCTGTATTACATTTAACTTTACTTTTGAAACAACCAAATGAAAAACATGTAGAACAGAAACATTTTAAAATTTTTATTCAATTTATGCATACATGTATACGATACGCACAACAAAAAACAAATATTTCTTCAGTTCAATATACTGTACAGTATTTTTCGTTTATAACGAACCCGTTTAAAACGAACTTCCGCTTAAAACGAACCAATTTCAAAATTACGTGCTTTATGTGTTCGCTAATTACGAAACCATTTAAAGCGAACTTTCGGTTAAAACGAACCATTTTACCAGTCCCTCGAAGTTCGCTTTAAGCAAAAAGTACTGTATATCATTCACAAAATAAAAGCTATAAGGTATGCTTAGTTTAATTTTTTCCCAAAAATAAAATTTTTAAAGTGAGTTCAATTTGTGTATAAAAATAAAAGATATGAGATTAATTTATTTTGTTTTGATCAAAAATTTGTCTAAAATTGAATCGCTTTTGTAGAGTGAGTTAATACGCGAAGTAGAAATGGGCCCTTTCAAACATACCGTGGACGATGGTTTGGATATACGCAAAGCTGCGTTTGAATGCATGTACACCCTATTAGAGCAAGGACTCGATCGCGTTGATGTGAAGCAGTTTCTGGGCCACGTGCAGGCAGGTTTATGCGATCATTACGACATCAAAATGCTGACATATTTAATGACAGCGCGCTTAGCTGTTTTGTGCCCAGATGCTGTTTTATTCCGTATGTAATATTGTAAATTGGCGAACCTGTTCCAAAAATATTAACTTTTAAGCAAATTTCAGAACTGGATCAATTTGTTCACCAATTGCGCGAAACCTGCACTCACAAAGTTAAAGCAAATTCAGTTAAGCAAGAATATGAAAAGCAAGACGAATTGAAGCGATCTGCACTGCGAGCAGTATCCGCTTTGTCGCAAATTCCAAACGCAGGTAAATATCGAAAACTTAGTTGCAAAGTGAAATTCGTAAAGGCTAAAACTTTAAATTATGTAGATAAAAATCAACAATTGGCCGACTTTTTGAAATTAATTAAGGACACGCCTGAGCTGAATAAAATTTACGAATACGTTCAAAAGGACTCGACTTCAAACACTGCAGATACTATCTCGATGGATCAGAGCTAAATTACAAATGGGTATATAAATGTTTGTAGATATCATCAAAATTCACCAATAACTCAATTTAGAATATTTACACACTTAGATTTCAAATAATTGATACAATGTCAACTTCACAAAACTGATACGTCATCCCCAACTGCAGTAGCTTGTATACATTTATTCGACGTGGTATCGAATGGATTTGTTGAGAAGACGCGTCTGTAGGAACTGCACATCATTCGGTTTATGTATTTAAAACTAATTTCAATAAATATTAATTTAATATCAAAATATGTCGAATGAACTGGTAATGCTCTATGAAACTGAAAAAAGTTTTAAACTTCTGTTAGACTATACAAGAAAAGTGTTTCTTTTTTAGCAAGTACGGTACGCTACGCAATTGGAAAACTTTCTACAGATGGCTTTTGCGGCAATTTCTGCAAATACTTTTTGTATAATGATAATGTACAATGTGCAAATTTTTGTGCGACACATTGGTGATTTTCTGCATGTAAAATTTTTAAGTGTCCCTTTCGACGTGAAAAATATTTTTTGTTATTGAAATTGCTAGAGCGTATTAAGCCCAATTTTTGTTTTTTTATACAACCGCTTTAAAAATGTTTGTTGAGTCAATACAAATTCTTTTCAAGTGTATTTTTAATTAAATGTAAATTTTTTATTAATTTTGTTAGATTATAATTGTAAAAACATGGGCGTATCCAAATTCTGAAAACGGGAATATTCCTGTAATTTTTTAACCAGCTTTTGTAAAAATTCATATAAAAATACCATAAAGTCTTTTGGGCAAATATTGCACATTTAAAACAACAAATCTTTCTCATAACCCCTCCCAACAAAAGAAAAACTTTAAACACTAAACCTTCATTTCAAAAATGCTCGAAAGGCTGAGAAAAATGTTGAATCTTTATTTTTTATTTTATTTTTGTATTAATCAGCCCTGTTCCAGAATCCGAATCGGAATCGGATTTGAATCGAAATGAAATCCGATTCCGATTTGAAGAGGTGTTCTGCAATCCGAACGGAATTGTCACATTCGAAGTTTATTTCGAATCCGATTGTTAGCAAATTAAACAAAGCTTCAATCAGCTGTTTGATTGAAATGTTCATATGAAAAAGGCGATTGTAAAATTTTGTAAGATTTTGTATTTTATTAAATAAGTTCGGTTATTTTTTTTGGCAGTATTGCTTGAGAACGAGATTTCCGCCGTTGAAAAAGTGAAGCGCAGAATTTCGCGAGACCACAGCAATCCGATGGAATTGTCAGATTCTTCGTAACTAGTACAAGTTATTTCAGTTATGTTCAAAATTTCCTATTTAAGTTTTAATGCTCAGTACCGCCTTAACAAAGCAGTGACAATTTTTCTTCGGCAATGCTCCATTCCGCCAGATTTGCAATTGGCGACGGCTTTGCGATTTCTTGCCGAAGGAGGCTATCAACGATCGGTAGAAAAGGCAACCGCCTCTTCCATTTCGCAAAGTGTGCTTCTTAAAAGGTTCACCGCCGCACTATGGCCCAACGGTCGGTAAAACGTTGCAAAAATCAAAAATTTCATGAAAGCGTTTGATGAAATGAATACACGCAACTTATTGAGAATTTTCCAGGGATTACGAATATGTAACTTTCATTAAATTCAGATTAGTAGTTTGGGAGGTAGAGCCGCTCAAAGTAGAAAATTTTTCCACATCGAGAAAAATGTGTATTTTTTGGTTTTTTTTTCCTCTTTAAGATTGATTTGTATGTAAATGAAGCGACCAATCGGTAACTTGTTGGTTTTTTCTAAAAGGTACGTTGATTGTTAATATAATAAAAATAAAAAATGTTTATTTTGTTTTAAAAGTTGTTCGATCTACCGATTGCTCGAAAAGTCTATATTTCGACCTTTTTTTCAACTTTGATCGAAAATAAAAAAAAAAGACCAAAAATGACCTCCGCGAAATTGAGGGAGGTTATTTGCTATTCAATTATTTACCTAACTTCCAAAACTCAGCTGCAACTTTTTGCAACTTTACTTTCCAGAGCAATAAAAGTGAAGCAACCTCGGGTCGAAAAACACGCAGGTATACAAAAAATCACTCACATTTAGTTCGGTCGACAACCCATTTTGTGTTGCTGGCATTTGTATATAAAGTTATATTTTTTAGTTACGAATGGCATAATACATTTGCTATCCATGTTTTGCTTATTTTATTTAGAAAAGTGTTTCCTAACAAGCAGTTGTGAATTTTTTCGCAATATTTGGGTGGCGCTCCATATACTGAAGGAAGATTTGTTCCTAGGCAGAGTTTCCTCTGAAATTCCACGTCCCATGGTTTTTACAGCTTAAAACAATATTTTTTCCATCATAATACTTACATTTCCACGAACAGCTTAGTCATATTCAATATTTGAACAAAAACACTGAAAAAACGGCAAATTCTCTTAGATGCAGCTACCTGCTTCAAATCGTTAAAGGGAAATCCCATCACGTTTTCAGTGCGAATTGTTTCCGAAAACTATTTGCAGCACATGCCTGATAAACCTATATTTCGTTGTCTTGTCACAGTCGTTCTTTGACTTTAAAGCTTATCGCAAGTATTCTGTGCAGCTTGAATTAGCCGTGAATAGTATTTTTAAATATAATTCGCAGTATATTTTTTATTGAGTCATACGAGTGTAAAGCTTATCGCAAGTATTCTGAAGCTTGAATTAGCCGTGAATAAATGAATAACGAACCCGCTTAAAACGAACCAATTTCAAGTACGCGCTTTATGTTTTCGGTTATTGCGGACCCCTTTTGAAGCGTACTTTCGGTTAAAACGAACCATTTTGCCCAGTCCCTCGAAGTTCGCTTTAAGTGAAAAGTTCTGTAATTCGCAGTAAATCTTATTGAGTGATACGAGTGTACATTTCGAGTGTAATGTCTCTAGCAAATTCCAAATTATTTGAGGTGTTTAGAGCTTCACAAACTGAGCAAGATTTCGTTGCGGCTATTTTGAAAGAATTAAGTACTAAAATACATAACATAGAAGAATACGAGGACATAACAGGCCAACTTCATTTTATTTACACCAAAATTAAAACCAATTGGCAAGCCGCGAGTCGTTGCGCGAAAGTGTTCGAAAAAAAGTATGAGAAGTGGCTAACAGATTAGTAGATTTGACGAAGAAAAGCCCCATACATCAACCGAGCGAACTAGAGGGAGACCAACAAAAACTATAGCCGAGTGTTCGACCTCCACAAGGAAAAGGAAGTAGTTAGATGCTACTCAAGATATCGCGACGGGTCATCTTTCTGAAGCATTGTCCATGAAATACAAAAAGGACGAAGAAAAGATTAAGGCTCATATAACAGAAGCAGTTGGGTTAGCAAGTCCAAAGCGAATCATGAGGATAAAAAATAGTATTCCCACTCCACAAAATGCATTGCCTCGACAATTCACTTCTGAGGAGGCTTTGGCGCTGTTTATGGATCTTGGATTGTCGAAGGGAAAATATATAATGCTGCGTGAGTCATTATTACAACATAATGCCAATCTTCTTCCTGGATACGGACACATAAGTCAAGCCAAGAAGGAAGCAGTACCTCTTAATCCCAAAATTACCGAAGTATCAGCCGAAGTGAACCTCAAAGACCTGATGGAACATACTTCTAGACGACTCTTGGAGACTTTCTCTGAAGACAAGTTGAAATCTCTTCCAGAAAGCATAACATTGGTTAGCAAGTGTGGCTGTGATGGATCATCAGGACAGAGCGCCTATAAACAAACAATAAATACGATACAACTGTTACAGATGCTAATATGTTTATGGCTTCTGTTGTTCCCCTACGACTAAAAGGTGAGGCTTCAGAATATTGGAAAAACCCACGGCCTTCATCAGTTAAATTGTGCCGTCCGATATTGTTTAAATATGCGAAGGAGTCTTCGGAACTCATAAAAGCCACAGTCAGTGATGTAAAAAAACAAATTGCCGAATTAAAACCAACAGTACTTGAAATCGACGAAGGGAAATCTATTACTATAAAGTATGATTTTCTCCTGACTATGATCGACGGGAAAGTTTTAAATCAATTAACTAATACTTCATCGACAATGAAATGTGCAATCTGTAAAAAAAATCAAAAAGACTTCCAAAAATTGGATGAATCAACAAGTGACGAACATAATTATGAGTAAGGAATATCTCCTTTGCATGCACGGATAAGATGTATGGAATTTGTCTTGAAGTTGGCGTATATGCTACCACGACATGGGGAAGTTTTCGAGGACAACGCAACACCCAAAGAAAAGCAGAATATCAGGAAAAAATAACTCAAGATTTATTCTTCAAAGAGCTTGGGCTGAAAGTAGACTTTCCAAAGTATGGGTATGGGAATACAAATGATGGCAACTCTTCACGCAGGTTTTTTGAAAACGATGAAGTGACTGCTCGAATAACTGGAGTTGATAAAGATATTGTGCGAAGATTGGGAGTAATTTTGAATATTTTGAATTGCAAGGAAATGGTTAATGGACCTAAATTTGGTGAATATGCATCCAAAACTGCCGAACTGCTGCTTCAGAAGTATCCTGAGAAGAAACTTACTCCTACGGTTCATAAAATTTTAGCACATGGAAAGGATTTAATAGAATACCAGTGCTTACCAATAGGGGAATTGTCTGAAGAAGCTCAAGAATGCAAAAATAAGGACTACAAAAGGTATAGATGTATGAACACTTGCAAAATATCACGAACTAGACAAAATGAAGACCTTTTCAATATGTTAGCAGTCTCTTCTGATCCAGTTATTGCATCTTTGAGATCTGTAAGATCACAAAAAGAACTTACAGATACTTATAGCTTAGAAATGATTTCATTATTAGACATTCCTTCCAGCGTAGATAGCGATTTTGAAAAATCTAACTTTCAAAAAAAATTTTTTTTTTTTTTAAAATTACATATGAATCAATAAATTATATTAGTTTATTAGAAAAAATATATAAAAAAAATAATTTTTTAATGCAAACAAATAAGTAATATCATTGTAGTATTAAGTTTTACTAAATCTTAACTTTGGCAACGAATTTTAAAGCCCCCTGTTACTGTGGCACCCTGTTTTTTGCCCATTTTAAAGCTTAGATATTACACTTTCAGATGCAGTTTAAATTTTTTAAATATCTTTATTGGTTCAGAAGTTATGATTTTTGCAACGAAAAATGGCAAACCGGGCCATAGTGCGCCGGTCGCTTCGTTCTCATCTCACTCTTCCAATCAACCCAGGCCTATGATTAAAGAAAATTGTAAACAATTAATCGATTTTATTTAGTTTACTTTTAACCTTTTTCCATTCCGTTATATTTTTTGTTGGTGGTCCTTACCCGTTCAGCGACTGTGTTAAATTCTTCCATTTATTTTCTACCTCGACTTTGTCGCCTTTACAGAATCCCTTCGCCACGTCCTCCATGATATCCAAAAGCATTTTGCTCTGGTCAGCAGTTTTATGCTTTGATAAGAAATGCATTTTTTAGTTTGATTTAACACGGTGTTTAAATTATTTACTTACATTTTCGTTGTTTGTTTTCGTTTTGCTGCTTTCCGATTTCAATTCCACCAGCTTTTTGTTTAACGGAATATTTCCGACAATAATTTCCGACAATCGGAATGCAGAACACCAAATTTCCGATTCAAATTCATTCGAACTTAATCGGATTTGAGAACAGGGTTGCATCGGAAAATATTTCCGATAATCGGAATGTAGAACACCGACGGTCGGAATCAAATCCATTTCCGATCCGATTCGGATTCTGGAACAGGGCTGAATATTTCCCATTGGTAAGTAGCCTCTTAGTAATAAAATATTAAAAATTTATCTCATAATAAAAAAAGAGTTTGCGACAACTTCGTTAAATAATAACACTAGGGGCAATACAATATCAATCCAAGTGTGCTGCGATCCATACCTAAAAACTCATAGTTTTTACTTGTATATTGGCGCGAAATCGAAACGCCTCTCGTTAAACAATCTGTATCTGGTACAGGTATGAAAATGAGTTAAGGTTAGAAAATTTGTCAAATTAACAGTTTGATACAATTTTCTTTATTACTATAAAATCGATTATTTATTACTATAAAATAAAAATTGCTTGAGTATGTACTTCAATCTAAACCATAGTATAATAATAAAGTAGTCTAATAAAAACCCAAGGAACAAGATTTTTTTTTATACATTTCTTAGATTAAGTAAGTTTTAATATCTGAAATTTGTCAGTTAAAAAATTGTTGAACCGCGGACGCATTTTCATTCAAATAAAATCGTAGTAAAAACAAACAAAAAATAAGTCACAGATGGCTTCCAAATGTAATACAATTATTTCTCCACAGTACATAATTTGAGACTCTGCTGATGACTTTTTTGATAAAATTTGTCAATCCAAATAGAGGTACATTAGAGCTACTCTCTTTAGACTACTTTATTATTATACTATGATTTATACATAATAATCGGGATGACAGTTATTTGATTATAGGTTTATTTGCTACTTTTCCAATAAAAGTGGATTCATTGCCAGCAATTAAAATGAGGAAAGTAAAATCAGTTAAGCAAGCTAAACAAGAATGAAACTTTCCAAAAAAGTATACAAACAGACATTGTAGAAACTTACAAGTATAACTCTTTTTTACACCAGTGTGACTTTCCCAATATACAGGAGAAAGTTGTAAACATAAGGGTAAGTTGTAAACGTAGAAGAACACATAATTTTTTGCGGTTCCATTTGTATCGAAATATTTTTAAAAATTATTTGTTTTGTTTTCGATTATATGCTATGAATGATATAGCAATCATAAATTTTCCTTGCTGGGAAAGCACGGTTGCCACTCAACTATAATTTTATGTACCTAAAGTTTTCTAAAAAGGCCCAAAATGAGAGCGAAAGGTCAATTTTTGGATTCATTGTCGCTTGCTACGTCGCTGTCTTCCTTACGCACCCAGCAACAATTTTAACGGTTTTTGTAACCCCTTGCGATGGTAACCGCTTACATAATGCATTACAGAAATGCCAGAGTAATCACTTTATTTACTAATTCACACTTTACTGTCTACACACTTGTTACTTATTGGACTACTCCGTGTTGCACCTTTGCTTGCTAAAACACAACTGTCCCTTCTGCGCTGTACTCGGCTTGGCGCGCCAATCGTTCTCGCACATTCCAATTGGACTCAAAATTTCCATTATCATCGCGAGTCATCTTTGCAAATTGTATAACGAAATTATAGCAAGTCGGCCGTATTCTAAAAGTGTGTGCCTAAAAGTATGACCGTAAAAGCATTCTAGTGCCTCGCACAGCGACACACTGCTTTATCGTCACAGTAATGACTCATTTCTGGCTTATTCTTTCGATTACTTGTAATGAAATGCAATTCATTTGCAATTTACGCAGCAATCAACCAAATCTAAGAAAATTGATCCTGTTCAAAGGTTGCAAAATACAACGAATAAGAAGAAAGTAGTGAAAATTCATGAAAACATTTTATTTATTTATTTTTTTATTTATTATTAATTATAATTAAAATTATAATTAATGGAGCACTAGCTGCCAGGGCTATCGGCTTCCGGTTAAATATATTTGAATATTTATTTTTTTTAGAAAGGAGTATGTGTGGCGTATATTTTTATCTGTGGGGTCTCTAAGTAGTTCTAGGGGGTTAAGCGTTTGGAATACTGAAGCTCTAAGAGAGTTAAGTGAGGGGCATTCTGAAAGGATATGGGTAATTGTTAGTGGGAAGTTGCGGCAAAATTGACAGGTTGGTTGCGATTCGTTTTTTAGTATGTATGCGTGTGTGATGTTGGTGTGGCCTAACCTGAGGCGGACGAAGCATCTGTTCATGGCGGTTGATGTTGTAGACGGGAGTTTAATTGGAGCTTTGTTAGGATTTATGTTTTTGTAGCGGTGGTTGATTGTTGACCAGTCTGCAGCTGCTTTTAGATATATTTGTTGAGAGGCCAATTTGGATACGAATTTGTTTGAAAAAGGCATAAATGTATTTAGTGGAGCTGTTGTCGCTGATTTCGCTGCTTGGTCAGCATGCTCATTCCCGGGTATACCAACATGACCTGGAATCCACATAAGTTTCACTATGCTTCCTAGTTGTATGATTAGTTGTTTTATTGCTGTAATCGGTTCGGATGCGTTGGCCAAGTTTTTTGCTCCTTCGAATGCAGCAATGCTGTCGGTGCATATGATAGATTTGGTCTTGCTGGTTTTAACTATTAGAAGGGCTGATAGTATAGCTTGTACTTCGGCATCAAATGCAGTTGCAACCGTCGGAAGGATCCCGTGTGCTTGTACGTTTCCATCCAAGTCTACTACTGCGAAGGCTACTCCTGTGTTGCTCTTCGAGCCGTCTGTAAATAGTAGTCTCCAATTTTTTTCGATGAGTGAGTGGATTGCATCGTTATAGAGCTGTATGTATGAAGATCCAGCTGTTGTTTGTTTCCGGTAAGTTGTGAGGCGGCCGATAAAAGACGTTTCCTGAAGTGCCCACGGCGGATGTTTTAAGTTTGGGGTTGGTATTGGGATGATGTTAGTCCCTGTTCGTGTTGCTAGATCGAAGACGTTGCTGAGCCCAGACGCGTGTCTCAATTGCCGTTTGCGTTGTTTAAGCAACTGAATTTCGCTTCGTAGGATTGAGTGGTTGTTCACGTAGATTTTCGGAGTGTGGCGATATCTTATGTGTTGAATCCGTTCTTCAATTGAGGAAAAGCCGCTCTCGGCTAATAGGTTGTCTGTACGAGTCGTCCTGAATGCTCTGAGGCTGCATGGTACGGGCTTTTGATTTGCATTAACGCGGATTTTGCACATTTCCCGTAAATTGCTAGACCGTAGTCAATTTTTGATAATATGGTTAGTCGGGTTACACTGAGGAGGGTGTTTGTGTGCATGTGGCTTTTGTTAGATGATAGGTATTTTATAATGTTTAGTCTGGCAGCTAGGCTTGTTCTTAGGTGGTAACAGTGATTTCTAAAAGTATTTTTACAGTCAAAAATTAATCCTAAAATTTTTAAATTTAGTACATTTTCGAATATATGAGTGTTGGATTCTAATAGGGTTACAATGGTGTTTCCATTTGTAGGTGTTTGCATTTGTTTACAGAAATCTTAGCGCCGGAGTTCTGTGACCAGCTATTAATAGTTGATATTGCGTCCTCGAAATGTTTGCCAATTGTGTTAGTGTCTTTACTATTACAAGCTAGATACAGGTCGTCAGCATAAAGGCAGTGACTGATGGTTTTGTGGTTTAAGAGGAGTTTGCTTAAGTCGTCAAAGGCAATTAAGAATAGTGTTACTGACAATGGTGAACCTTGTGGTATACCATTGAAGAGAGGGTAAGTTTTTGAGTAAATGTTGTTAGCTCTGCTGCGGATCTTACGGTTGGTTAAGAATGATTTGATGTAGGTAAACATTTTTTTTCCGATTTTGAGCTCGTGTAGTTTTTGTAAAACAACGTGGATACCAACTCTTTCGAATGCTTTTTCAAAGTCAATCGAAAGGATGGATATATGGTTTTTTGTGGAAAGGTTTTTTGAAATGAGGTGGTCAAGGTAATATAATGCGTCTATTGTACTTGAGCCTGGCTTGAAGCCAAATTGGTTTGGTGAGAGTGATTTAGTTGCGAGTAAGTACCACAATAGCCGTTTGGAAACCATCTTTTCGAGTATTTTACTTATACAAGGCAGGAGCGAGATAGGGCGGTAAGAGTCTAACAGTGTTACGTCTTTGTTTGGTTTTTTTATCGGTATAACTATCGCGGTTTTAAATGATTGTGGGATATTGCCGGTTTCGAAAATGTTGTTGAAGAGCTTGAGGATACGTTTTTTATAGGTGATTGGGGTGTTCTTGAGCATGGGATATGAGATTTTATCGTATCCTGGAGTAGTACCAGTTAAGGATTTTAAACAGCTATCGAACTCGTTGAAATTAAATTGAGTATCAATTAATTTAGTTTTGGAAGTGTAACTGTAGGTGTGTGGTTGGTTGAGAATAATTTGTTTGGAAGTGCAAAATGTAGAAGGGAAATTAGCATCGCTCGATTTGGAGGACCAGTTCTCCGCAAAGGCTGTTGAGATTTCATCAGATTTGGCAATTGTGGTTGTGGCTGTTTTTATGGCTTTGATTGAAGATGGGTTGTAGGTGCCTACCAATTTGCGGATGTGTTGCCATATTAAGGCGGTGGGAGTGTTTGGGTTTATTTTGCCAGTCAAGGCGGCGAAGCTTTGAAGCTTAGCGGCTTTTTTTGCTTTGTTGAACTGAGCATTCGATTTTCTGTAGGCTATTAGGTGATCGTTTGTTGGGGAGTTGCGGTATAGCCGCCATGCATTTTGTTTGGCGTCTCTTAGAGATTTTAACTCAGAGGACCACCAAGGTACGGTTCTACTCGTTGGCTTGTGAGTCGTACGAGGAATGGATTCATTGGCTGCTCTTCGAATTATTTTTTGAATGAGTGCTGCCTCGTGGTTGATGTTATCAGTCAACAATGTTATCAATCAACAATGATGATAGGTCAAGTATTTTATCGGTGAATAAGTTCCAGTTGGCTTTATTTACATTGAATTGGGGTATTTTTGGATGTGGTATGTATCGATCAGTAGTCACTGATGTTATGGTAGGAAAATGGTCGCTGTTGTGCAGGTCATTAATAGTGTGCCAATTACATATAGGAGTGAGTTGGGGGGAGCATAGGGCTAAATCAATATGTGTGAGGGAGTTTTTAGTACTTAGATGCGTGGGTGAACCATTGTTTAAAAGGGTCAGGTTGGAGGTTAAAATGAAGTCTTCTATAAGTTTTCCTCTTGTATTGCATTTCGGTGAGCCCCAAAGAGGGCTCCAGCCGTTGAAATCGCCAAGTAAGAGTATTGGATGATTTATTGAGTTTAAGATGTTTAAGAGGTCGGATAAAGAGATATTTTGCTGTGGTGGGATATAAATTGAGATAACTGCAAAGGTAATTTTAAGTCGTATTTCAGCTGCGATTATGGAAAGATTTGAGTTAAGATTTAGTAGGTTGTGTGGAATGGATTTGTGTATGAGTAGGGCTGTACCTTGCTTGGCAGTGGAGTTGTGGTTAAAATTGTGGAAGTAGCCGTTGTATTGTTTAGGGACTATTGGAGTTGAGTTAAATTTATGGTGGGTCTCTTGGAGACAGAGTATTTGAGGGTGTTGTTCTTTTATGAGTATTTCTAGGTCAGTGTAGTTATTTTGATAGCCATGAATATTCCATTGGAGAATATTGAGCATCAATATAACTGCAAAAGTTTCTTACTGTTCCACTTGTCAATAATACACTTAATGTATTATTGGAAGTGAGTTGTCAGAGTCAGAGAAGTCGGATTCCAGTGGGGGATTTATTTGTTGGTTTGATTTGGTGAGAGGGGTTGAGTGAGATGCTGTTCGTGTGGTTAATTCAGTGTGGGAGGTTGAGTGAGAGTGCGTGAGATCATTTATATTTAGTGAAAGAGAGGCGGTTGGAGTGTTGAGTATTTTGGTTGTGGATCGTTTGTTGCTTTCGGAGAGGTGCTTGATATGAGTGAGAGGGGAAGTGTCAGAATTTTTGCTTTGTGAGGTGGCGTGATTTTGGGTGGTGATGGTGGTGGTTGTAGTGCTGGAATTTGGTTCTGTTGATATTTTGTTGGTGTGTTCAGTGTTAGGCTGAGAGTTTGATTTGAGAGTTGAAGCATAGGTGTTTGTTGGGTTTACTGGGTTATTTTGTCTGAAGATGCGTCTGGCGTCAGCTATGCTGCATTTGTTCTGGGTTTTAATTTTAAGTATTTCTTTCTGTTGTTGATATAGTGGGCAGAGTGGGGAAGAGGCAGGGTGAGGGCCAAAACAATTGGCGCACATTTCACGCAAGCAGTTGGTGGGGTCGTGTGGAGGTAAATTGCACTTTACACATGTGGGAGTGTTTTTGCAGTGTTTCATTAAGTGTCCCAGTTTTTGACAGCTTTTGCATCGCATTGGGTTGGGGAAATATTCTTTTACAGGGAGTTTGTACCAAGCGATGTCAATGTTTTTTGGTAGTTTGTAGAGGTCAAAGGTAACTAAAATTAGTCCTGTTGGGACTCTTTTATCACCCACTAGTTTAGAGAATTTGTGTATCCCTGTTACACCTTGGCTTTTTAAGTCCTCGAGTATTTCTTCCTCTGGTGTTGGGATTAAATTTCTATCAAATATTACGCCTTTAGAGGCATTTAGGCTGTCGTGGAGTGTAATTGATACCTTGCATAACCCTCCAAAGTTCTTCGTGTTTAGGAATTTTTGTGCAACTTTTTCGTTTTTTGTTAAAGCGAGGAGACTTCCGTCCCGCAGAATATTGACCGATTCGATTTCAGTGCTGATGGAATCCAGCGCTTTTTTTTTGGCGAAAACACTGAAGTTGGAAAGTGGCTTATTCTCCTCTGTTGATTTTATGATTACAAATTTGGGGTTCGTAATAGGGGATTTTTTAGTGGGTAATTCAGGGAAGATTTCTCTAGTTATATTTATTCTTTTTTTTCTTTTGGACTTGGGGCTGGCTAGTGAGTCGTCTTGTAACTCACTGAACCTATTCCCCGAGGACGGGGGAAGGTCAGGCATGTCTTCTCACTTATTGCACTTATCAAGTCTCACAGCAAGTCTCACCAGCAAATATATTTGAATAAAAGAGAGTAGTTTTGCACTACGTTTATCACTACCACAAATTAGCAATTAGCACCACGAGAAGTTTAGAGAGTCCGATCGTAACGAGTGTTAGTCGATGACTGTATGAAAACAAATTTGAAGGGATTCATTCAGTACTTCTCATCAATGCTGCAAAAGTTGCAGAAGAACACGAAGCAAATAGCCAAAATCATATTTTTCACTTTTAAAATTTTTTTTTTTTTTTTCAGAAGCAGCAGCAGGAGGCAGCGAGGCGTTCTTTTCACAACCTTTAAGAAAGGGAATAAGGGAAATGAAAGACTAGCAATCCTTTTTTAATAAATATTAGGCTTAAGTGCAGTATAGCGTACCCTCGTGAAAAAAAGAAATAAGTATGCTTTTACAAAGAAGTTTGGCTCCTGAATCTAACAAACTTAAAATTTTGCCTGGGAAACGCCTACAAAAGGCGTGGCACGGGGTCAAAGTTCAAAACCTTTATCAAAATAACTCAATCAATTTCCTATCGATTAACACGACATGGGTATCAAACGAAAGGTTTCTTCATACCTTTATTTTGATGTGCAACATTATATACTTTATAAGTACGAGTAAGAAATTATAAGCAAAAAATATTTTTTTATATAAAATTTACAAAACCCAATTTTTATTAATTATTTCATTTTTATATTCCCTACGGAATTCCCTTTACAATGAAATATAGAACATTTGAACTATTTTTGTTTTTGCTTTTATATTTAAACTAGCTGGGCCCCCCGCGGCCTTGCACGCAAACTCTCTTGTTTCCCCCGATACAAATTCTTAACCTATTGTTGACCCGTCAGATTTTAATTTAAAAAAAAACATGTATCTAATTATCTTTGAAAAAATTTGAAGTCAAAAGGCCCAATAAATCTTGTTTCTCCATACAAACTGTTAACCCATTGTTGACCCGTTAGATTTTTATTTTCAAAAAAGTAAGAGTAAGAGTACTTTCACCAAGTTGGAAGTCAATGGGCCCAATAATTCATGGTTTTTCACAGTTTCTCCAAACAAACAAACTTTTAACCCGGCGTTGACCGCGTCCGATTTTGATATTCGGAAAAGTGAAAAACATGTGTCCAAATTTTTGTATTTCAATTATTTTTACAATTTTTTAAGTTAATAGGCCCATCGGTTCGTGTTTTTTGTTTCGGAGTCTCCGTAAACAAACCTTTAATTTGTTAAATTTTGATTTTCGAAAAATTTTACAATATGTGTCGAATTACTTTTGATTTAGAGTATTTTCAGGAAGTTCGAAATCAATTTGTCTATTAAATCACGTTTCTCATACAACACCTTAACACATGTTTTGCCCCTTTAGACCCCGGCTTTAAAAAAATCCCGTCTTAGCGCATCATTCTTCAAGATCTATCTACAGTTCAAATTTCGTGTTTGTAGCTTCAGCGGTTTGGGCTGGGCGTTGATAAATCAATCAGTCAGTCAGGACAAACAATCTACATGTGTATATAAAAATGGAGGCGGTACGTCGCCTCCTTGTCCAACTTTCTTTTAGTCGAATTATGCTATTAAGTGGAAAGTTCGTACCAAGTTTCATCTATGTGGTCCTACAGTACTGCGTAAATGTTGGGTCATAAAAAATCTGTCGAAAGATATGACTAAATAGTAGGTTCGTACTAAGTTTCATTGATTTGCGACAGACAGTTAAAAAATCATGCAGATATTTTGGGTCAAACAAATGTATCACGCCCCTTGTCCAACACTCATCAAGTTTTAACCCTTTCGCTACAGGTTTTTATTGGGGAAAGTTAAAATTTTAAATTTTACGTCTTAAGGTAAGATCCCACGATTGCCGCAATGCGTAGAAATTTACGCATTTTTAAAAAACTCAAATGCCAATCGTGTGAACTCGATTCGGTTTCGGCGCAAATGTCAAAAATATTCGATCTGTCCTCTGTTGCGCCGAACGAAATCGGTACTGTAGCGTCAATCGTGTGAACAGTTGAAGCCAGACAAAAAAATTAAAAATTGAGCCGAATTTTGTCGGCAACTCGAGCGCCAACTATAGAGGCCGACAAATTTTGTCGGTGCTTTGAAATTTTTTGAGAATTTATTTCAATTTTTGTTTCGATTCGGGCAATCGTGTGACCTACCTATGAAATCGTTCGGTGCGATATTTCTGTTCGCTAGGTTGAGCCGACAAAATTTGTCGCAATTGGGGCAATCGTGTGATCCAAACAAAAAACGTTTTGCTCAATTGACAATTCCTGCGTAGTCAATGCCCGACCAGATCGGGCTATGATCGGCGCATTTGCGGCAATCGTGGGACCTTAGCTTTAGGCTTCTATGTAGTTACATTAGCAACATTCCATAAGAAATTTTTTAATTTTTATACTCGGACCCTCTATTTTAGAGTGTTTTTCTATGAGAGCAACCACATCGTTGTGGCTGTAATAATTACTAAAACATAAAACTTTTTACGCATAACGAAAATTTTAATATTTCTTCATTTACTTCAGCTAAAATTAAAAAAAATAAGTATCTAAATTGAAAGAAAACGTCAAATTAAAAAGTTCTGTTTTTCTGCTTCTTCCTCCTTTACTATGTCAAGATATACCATTAAAAGAACGCGTATACTTCTCTTCTTTAAACTTAAATATTCAGTTTATTAATTTCGTATTTTTCCTAAAACTTCAAACTATTCTAAAGACCAACAAAAAAATGTATTCTTGCAACCATAGAGGATGCAGACGTCCACAAAGTGGCATGTTGCCACATGGCAACAAAATAGCGAAAGGGTTAATAGTAGAATGAGCTATTCCATATAAACAATTTTAGTTGTATGGGCGGTGCCACACCACTTCGTTCAATACTCGCCCCATTTCTTCTATCGAAGGACAGGACTAAATAGTAACTTCGTACTAAATTTAATTGATGTGTGACTTATGGTTCCAAAGTTATTGTCTAAAAATGTATGCTGGTGGTGCTACGCCCTCTTTTCCCGTCTTTTGTTTTTTCCTAAACCTTCGCGTAGCGATTATGAACCAACCCGCCGAAGAAAGTATCCGATTTGGTCCAGCACCCTTGCTCGTAGCTGTACCTCTCTAAGCCTCTCGTCGATTTTCCTGTTCACCAAATCCTCCAGACTATCGACTCGTTTGTCCAAATGTTCTACTCGCGTCTGCAGGTGCTCGACTTTCACATTAATCCTGTCTGAAATTTCTTCCACTTTCTGCTCCAGGCGCGCAGAATTTTCCTGAAGCTTGCTGGACAACTCGCGATTCGCATTTTCAAATTTTTCCGCATTTTCCTGGAGTTTGGTTTCCATGCGCTCTGCTACTTCTCGGTTCGCCGAAATTTCCCGATTGACATTCTCGATTTTCGCAGACGTTTCCTGAAACATGCCTTTGACGTTCTCGATTTTTGCAGAAGTCTCCTGAAACATGCCTTTTATTGCAACCATAAGCTGGCTCATTTCCATTGCTTGTGGTGGCGTAGCCGCTGTAGCCGTACCTTGCAGCGACGCAGGACCTGCAGGCGATTCCTCCACCTTGGCCGACGCCTCTGGCTCCTGCGTCCCGAACTCGTGCGCAGTCCAATCGATGCCTCGTGATTCACATGCCTCTCGCAAGCGCAGCTGCAACTCCACCTTTCCGCCAGCAGTCGGCAAATCCCAGGCAGCCAGCTCCTTCTTCAGCAGCTCGAGTTTAACCATGTCTGAGTTTTTATAATTCTATTTCTTTTTTTTGTTTATTTTCAGTAGCACAATCCCACTTCTGACACCAAATGTTACGAAAATGACTTATCTAAGTTCGTATACTGGATCGTGCTTGAAAATAAAACAACTTCATTTATTCAGCGCAAACGCAGTCAAAAATCAACAATCACTTTATTTACAAATTTACACTTGTTACTACTTTACACTACTACTATTGCATGTTTCCCCTTTACTTGCTCAACACAGACTCGACTCTCTTCGCTGCACACTGCTGCTTTTATACTAGTTTTCTTATCGCGCCGAAATTTCTTGCACATTCTAGTTGTACTCTCTATCTCGATTGTTCTAGCACAGCTCATCACCTTTCGCGAACCATCCTTGCCATAATTATAGCATGCCGGCCGTACTTCAAAGTGCATGCCTAAAAGTATGCTATTCACGCATAGCACAGCACAGAGTGCTTCATCGTTGCAATATGGATAAACGTTCTAAACCACTGGTCATTTTATAAGTGTGGAGGCTTCCATAGGGGCGTGGCCAATCCCATAAAGCCATGCTTGCCGTAAGGAAACGCTGAATTGTTTGATATCCATATCGTCTTTCAAATAAATACCATAACTGAATTATAGCGTAGCGAGAAGGCGAGAATCTGATATATCCTATGTTAACATCAATGAAACACGGAATCATTTGATATTAATATTAATTTACAGACATGTACCGTAGCTTCGTTTTGTTAGTTTAGTGATCACGGAAAGTGGGCGTGGCCGATTATATTATAGCCTATGTTTTCCTCAATGACACGCTGAATCGTTTGATACTTATATTGCTGTGACAAATATACCATGGCTGATTTATTATAGTGGGCGTGGCGAAAAGGCATATCGGCTGGGCGTGGTCAATCTTATATATCCTATGTTAACATCAATGAAACACGGAATCATTTCATATTAATACTGATTTACAGACATGTACCGTAGCTTCGTTTTGTTAGTTTAGTGGACACGGAAAGTGGGCGTGACTGATTATATTATAGCCTATTTTTGCCGCAATGACACGCTGAATCGTTTGATACTGCCTTACAAAAGCATACCATAGATGAGTTTTGTTACCATAGTAGGCGTAAGAAGGGGCGTGACCATTCTCATATAGGCTATGTATCATTCCCCCAGATAAAAAAATGGTGCTTATTTCATCTAAATCGGTTCAGTGGTTTTTGCCTGATTGTGGCTCAAAAAAGCAACGTCACACTTGTTTTTACATGCAGTTAAACCTCGATTATCCGGGCCTCCATAAACAGGGAACATCTATTAACCGGGATGCTGAGTGGTTGATTTTATACCTCTATTAACCGTGATTTACCTCTATTATCCGTGAAGCGCATGTACTTGTGTTTGTTTTTTTCCGTATAACACACATATGTATAAATATACATATTTATTTTAAATAAATGCATTTTTTGAAATAGAATAAGATTTATTGATGCAAATGTACCTTTATATAAGCAGTTTCACATGTTCTTAACAAAAATAAAAATACTACAATTTATAAGCGATTATATGTAACCTCTTTTAACCGGGTTTTTCGATTATCCGTGATGAGCCCAGTCCCGAGCAACCCGGATAATCGAGGTTCAACTGTATATCTATATATCTGTGGTCAAAAGCAATAACCGCCTAAGTCGAAAATTGCGGTTTCGAGCAATCTCGTTTTAAAGTTTTAGTGCGTAGTGTGTTCATTAGGATAAAGCGAATAGGTTTTTATTAATAACTTTTTTTATTTTAAAGTTACAAACTCCCAGATTTTACACAAACGTAGAGCACAGTCAAGGGAACATGGCGGCATCCATAACTCAATTTCTTCTTAAGTCGACTTAAGCGGTTATTGCTTTTGACCACAGATATATAAAAGAAAGTGGATGTATGTGTGTAATCGCATCACGCTCAAACGGACCGGCCGATTTTCATGGGTTTTTTTGTTGGTTTCGTATTAAGTCAGTTCAGGTTCGTACTAAAAGAAAATTCCGGAAAATCGATTGGAAAAGTCGGAAAATCCCTGCCATATTTGACCGTGAATCACATGAGAATGGCTGGACCGATTTGGTTTTTTTTTTGGTTGTATTCGAAAGAAAATTTTAGGAAAACGGGGCATGGCACTTTTTCACTTACGCACTTTTCACTTGAACTTACGCATTCTCATTACGAATTTATATTTCTCATTATGAACTTACGCATTCTCATTATGTATTTATATTTCTCATTATGATTTAACGCATTCTCATTATGAATTAACATATTCTCATTTTGAGGTTGAAAAGGTGTAGCAGAAAGTGTATTGTTGATTTTTGTTTGAGTTTTTACGCAAAATTTGACCTCGGTCCGAAAAAAATTATTAAATAATTACACTGCACAACAGCATGTCTGTTGCATGGAGTTTTTTACATGAATCTGAATCGTTTTTCCACGCTGTTTTCAAAACCATACTCCGTTTTTATGTAACAGCTCTAGTTTTCGCAAAAAATGGGCGTGTCACTTTTTCGAATTTTCCTCGGCCTTTTTCTCGTTTTCGACTGTAATTTCTGAACCAATAATCCTATCGACATGATTTATATAGTTGCACTTACAACATTTCACGCCATTTTTTCTGACATTAATCAATTTTATGCGTTATAAATTGGCGTTGTAATAAAGTTTCAAATTGTACAGATGTTTCATAAATCAAGTTACCAAGTATATGAATATCTTAAGAAGAAACATCAAGCAATACAAAACAGCCAAATTATTTGGCGGAATACACATTCGCATCGAAATAATAGCAAAAATGTACCATAGTCATTTTCATCAAAATGTGTGAGATTTCCTTAAAAAATTAGGGGCCTAAAAATATGCAAAGTTTTTAATTTTTTTTATTTCGAGCAATTCAAAATCTTTTTATTTTTTGCTTGTGTTTCAGACTAGAAATGTAACATATAAAAGAGCATATTTTGAGTTTAGTTTATTTTTGGTTTAGAAATTACGATCAAAAATATGGAAAAAGTAGAAGAAAAACTGAAAAAATGACATGGTACCTATATCTCACTAACTAGAGCTGCTAGAAAAAATCTGAGGATAGATTCGAAATCAGCGCACCCAAATTAGTAAGAAACAGTAGAAAAACTCCACGCAACAGAAAAAAAGTGTTTTTTTGCTGTGCTGTGTTATTTATTACTTATTTTTTTTAGCTTTCTAAATCACTAAGGCCAAGAAACATAGCTTAAATATTGTGCAAGCTGTGACTATTTTCCCAATACAACTTTTTATTTCATATTTTTGTTTCAAATGAGATGTACATAAACAAATGTTTATATTAAATAAATGAGTTAACAAAATTATACAATTTAATTTTTTTACATGTTATGATGTTCTGATTATAAAAAAATTTTTTTTGTTGTTTATTTTACCTCAATGGATAAGTGAAACGGATAATAAAAAGTTGTGGGTGGATTACATCCATAGTTAGTAATGAAGTTAGCGTAATAGACGATAGTAATGCAAGGTTAAAAGAGTCAGTTTGAACATGATATAACTGAATCGTTAAAAAAAGTTAAGGCATATATTGTATATTAAAACCTGCGCCGTGGCAGCACTATGATGGTTGTTGCCGAAAGACAGTCTGGTATATCAACAATCAGCTGTTTTAGAAAGGTATTTAAGTTAATTTTCAGGGGAAGAAAATTTGGGAAAGATGTTAAAGAATTCGATGACTACGTTTCTGCGGACTGTTAATGTAAGCAAAACTATGCAGATTTCTTTGTACGGAAGAAGGGTGAATTGATAATATTAACAGATTAGGAGTCCGTCTTCCAAAGCGTCAATTCACCTCATACCGATGGTAGTTGAGCAGACTGGCCGAGGCGAAAGGGCATATGATATATTCTCGCGCTTATTAAAAGAGCGCATTATTTGTTTAATGGGCCCTATACATGACGACCTTAGTTCGTTAGTCGTAGCACAGCTGCTTTTTCTGCAATCAGAAAACGTCAACAAGCCAATTCATATGTACATAAATTCGCCGGGAGGCGTTGTTACTGCCGGCTTGGCCATATATGACACGATGCAGTACGTAAAACCACCGATTGCGACATGGTGCGTGGGTCAGGCATGTTCAATGGGCTCGCTACTTCTCACGGCAGGTGCACCCGGAATGCGGTATTCCCTCCCTAACGCTCGGATTATGATTCATCAACCCTCAGGAGGAGCTCAAGTACTTCTACAATTGTTTATTTGGGACGTTATTGTAATTTTTCCATTGCAATATTTACAGGGCCAAGCTACAGACATACAAATTCAGGCAGAGGAAATCATAAAACTAAAAAAACAGTTGACTAACATATATGTGAAACATACGAAACAATGTTATGATATGCTCCACCAACGCATGGAACGCGATAACTTCATGACTCCTGAGGAAGCGAAGACACTTGGCATTATCGACAATGTGCTTGAACATCCACCTCAGACTGTAGCGAGCACCGAAAATGTAGCTAGCATCGGTGATGTACACGCACCTGAGGCTCCTGAGAAGCCAATTAAGCAAGATCAACGAATAATTTAGTAATGAGTAGCCCTTGTAGATTTCGAAATAATTAAATTTAATATGTGCATTCGACCACAAAAAAATAGTTGTTAATTTTAATACAATAAAACACAAAATGAGTATATTGTGCGCGACAGTAGCGATATAAATACCCTTAACTGACTTGTCTGCTGACTATTGCTTTGATTTTAAGTTGGACAACAATAAATTATAACATAAAAATTTTTTATACATAAAATCGAAAAAAACCAGTAAAAATAATGTTCGGGGTTGGTTATATGAAATAAATCTTTAGTGTTAATGCAGACCCAATTTAATCTTGTGGCAAGAGAATTGAATAAATGTTTTCCGCCAATCACTTTCATTGGCAGTTAAAAAAAAATGTTTACTACTACTATTTTAACTACTACCCAGCAAACCAAACGATATAGAAATGGTATCGTTAAGGCGAAAATTTTTAGAGTATTGCTAAAGTGTCTGAACTGATTTCGAGAACGAGTAAAATGATACTATCGTAACGATATCGGGAATTTCGAAAATCTCGATATCGTTGCGATATTGAAATTATCTTATCCGAGATATCGTAACGATGTCCATAGTATAATAATAAAGTAGTCTAATAAAAGAGAGTACCCCTAATGTGTTTTTTGACAAATTTTGTCAAAAAAGTCATCAGCAGAGCCTTCAAATTGTGTAAACAAAGTTTTATTAAATTACAATTAAGCATTTTTATTTGATTGGTTCATTTAGTAGAATTTTATTCATTCCTTCCACGCGGAATGCAGTTTTATGGACGTCTCTCTCATCGATGTCTATTTGTGGAAACCCTTAACTAAGTCCAATGTAGTAAAATAATGACATCTCCCCCGCTTCTCTAGGATCTCATCCATATTATATTATTATATCATCATCCATATCTCGTTTAATCTGCGATAATCGAAACCAAGCCCCACTTTTTCTGAACGCTGGTATCGATTTTCTTTGGGGCAACCCACACAGGGGCGGAATAGGGTGAGTGACTGGGCCTTATGACGCCGCTTTCTAACATTTCCTTAAGGGGGTCTTCTGGTTACGAGCTGAAAATTTAAGTCTATTTTTCGGAGTAAATTGCGAAGGAACTACTTGAGATAATCCAGTAATTTTTTTTTTATTTTATTGATACATGCTTTATCTTGTAAGATCAAATTTTGGAAATTAAAAGTCATCACACTCGCGACTTTAGAACGACCTTGAGGTTGTTGCCTTTTTTAAACTTGTTGGTAAGACTTCTTCAAGAAATATTAATCGAATTCGATCAATTTTTTTTTTCAGTTATTCAGGAGACATATGGCTATGTTTTCCCGTGTACGATTTTTTTTATTTTGAAAATTTTCAAAACTAGGAGGTTTTTTGTAAAAAGTTTGATTTTCGACCATGTTTTTTGGTCTATTGGTGAGTGTAAAAATGGAACAAAATAAAAATTTCAAAATCGTGCACGGGAAAACATAGCCATATGTCTCCTGAATAACTGAAAAAAAATTGATCGAATTCGATTAATATTTCTTGAAGAAGTCTTACCAACAAGTTTAAAAAAGGCAACAACCTCAAGGTCGTTCTAAAGTCGCGAGTGTGATGACTTTTAATTTCCAAAATTTGATCTTACAAGATAAAGCATGTATCAATAAAATAAAAAAAAAAATTACTGGATTATCTCAAGTAGTTCCTTCGCAATTTACTCCGAAAAATAGACTTAAATTTTCAGCTCGTAACCAGAAGACCCCCTTAATTTGCTTTCGCACCTCTTCCTTGTGTATGTAAGGATAACGATAGGTGTGGGCTACTATTAGCACATCATTGGACGTCCGGATCCGGTGCTTTATTACGTTAGTGAATGACAAATTGTCCCCCTCCGTGTAGAATATGCTTTTGAAGTTTTTTTATTACCTGTAGTAGTTTCTCTTTTTCTTCGTTAGATAGATGTTCAGTCCGTATTTGTTCTAGTACACCTGTCTTTTTAGGTACCTTGTTTTCAAACTCCCTTATATAAATATTGTCTCCTGTTACTCCTACGGTTTCCTGTCTATTAATAGTTAAGTTTCTCGAATTTTTTCCTCTTATGTTTACTAACGCCTTTATTTGGAAGTTGTCGGCTTCGTAGACGCCCTCAAGAATTTCTAGATTTTTATTTCTGCTTTCACCTTGTGGTTTGTAAACTAAGCCTCGTACTTAACCTGGATTTTTACCTCATATCCCCCCTCGCTCTTGAAGTGGCAGCTTATCGGTTCATTAGGGTACTGTAATGGAATTGTGTTCTTTCCAACTTGCAGTGTTTTGTTCTCTAAGTTTATTATTGCTTTCAACTTCATCAAAATGTCGTTTCCGATGATTCCATCGTATTCCGAATCTAGCTTACACACGAAAAATTAAATTTCCTTCGTTAGTATCGCCTAATTCTTCGAAAAGTGGTATTTTCACCTTTTCGTGTATCTTAATAGTATGTTGTAGGGTTCTTAAATTAGTTGGTCTAATTGGTTCTGACCATTTTGGGTGACAGAGCCCTGGGCTGATAAATGAGTGTGTTGCTCCAGTATCCTGGCTTCAGTGATCCTGTCCTGGTTCTTACTATTATACATGGTAATTTTGGATATGATTTATATCCATTGGTTCGGGAATTGGAAAATTAATTTGTTGATTTTGAGTTCGATTCTCTTGTCTGTTGTTTGGGTATTGCCTATTTTGATTCTGTACTTGGTTGTCCCGCTCTGGGTTGTATTGATTCCGCCTATCACTATTATAGTTATTGTTATGGTTATTCCTTCCATTGTAGTTGTTATTTCTTGCATTATAATTGTGGTTGTTATTTCTTTCATAATAATTATTATTGTTTCGCCCATTATTGTTATTGTACCGTCCACTGTTATTATCGTTAGGTCCTATATTGTTGTTATTGTTGCTCTGTTGTCGGTTATGTTCGCTAGAATTTTGTCGTCTATTTTGTTGATTAGTGGTGTTATCGTTTTGTCGCTTGTGATAAGGTTTGCCATCTGCTCACAAATACGCATACCCTGCCTCGAACAAGATATTAATGGCACCTTCTAAAGTGTTAGGATTCCTGCATGCAAGAATCGTCCTCATCGGTTCGGGCATTTTTGACTTAAAAATATTGAGCGCAGTTCTCATATTGTTGGAGGCAATTGCATTTATCGCTGTGAATTTATTATTAAGCCTTCTTAATTTTTGTTTTATTTCATTAAAGAAATCAACACTGTTTGTTTTGAATGTTGTTCCTCTCAATTCAACGAAAAGTTGATCTACAGATAATCGTCCGCCAAAGTTATTAGTAAGTACTTCCTTTATTTCGTTCCAAGTAACTGCTTGACAATTTATTTCTATTACTTTTCTGGGTTTGCTTCTTAGCCTAAGTGTTTACGGAGACGCAGGCTGCGCAAGCGCAGTTTTTTCTAAATAACGTAGTACTATATGACAGTATATACAGCGGCGCAGCCGGGTTTGGCGCAGGAACGTACATGCACAGGCCTGCGTCGCAGAACTCATACTGCTGGGTTTATGGAATGAATACGAAACACGTGTGCTGGTTATACGAGATTTGTATAAGCAGTTCACATATTTTCTGGGTCACATTATTTCATCTGTGCTGCGCTGCCATTGCTGTGCTGCGCGGGCTGCGCCTCCGTATCAGTGTTGCCGTTTTGGTCCAATTGGACCAAAATTGGTAGCTTCGTTCCATAAATTAAGGCTTTGGTAGGTTGGTTGGTTTGTTGTGATTTTCAAGGATTTTTGGTAGGCAACACAATTTTTTATGTTTTTAAAATTACTGTAGCTTGTGAAAAAATTGTACATGCAAAAGTTCAAACATCTCTGCAGGGAAGATCTAAAGCTATTGGAGATTTTAACGCCACATATAGTCCTTTCTGAAGAAATTTTAACTCTTCTTCCTTTGATTTCAAAATTTAGTGAACTGCGATCCAAATAAAATTATAACGCAGTGGAATTTACTTAGATTAAGCAATACTGGTTTAAAAAAAGACACGTAAATAAATATTTTTTGGCGCGAGGTTAGCATCATTAAGAATGGATTAAACGAGTTTTGTTTTATTGATCCCGCAAATTTTGTATTTAATTTGATTTCACTTCCACACAGCTCTGCAGCTGCCGAACATAAATTTTGCAAACTTTCGCTTATAAGGCATAGCAGCAAAATTGCAATTTACTACAATAAATAACATTATGTTATGTAAAGAAATAATTAAAAAGACTGAAGCGCACTATGTCTGGTCAGCAAAAAGAGATCTCGCAAAAGAGTGATATTTATATATTTTATGTTAATTGTAATGTAATACTTTTAATTGCAGCATATTTAATATGCTTAACTGTGTTGTTTTTGTACTGAATTTAATTGTTTTTTGTTTTTAAATAATAGATTTATGTTTATCTGTTTGAAACTAAATTTTTGTTTAACAAATTTATTTTGGTAGGCTGAGATTGATTTTGGACCAATTTTGGTAGGGAAAAAAAAATTCTTAGTGGCAACACTGCTCCGTATACGCTTAGGCTTAGCACCAGTGTTGCCGTTTTCGTCCAATTGGACCAAAATTGGTAGCTTCGTTTCATAAATTAAGGCTTTGGTAGGTTGGTTGGTTTGTTCTGATTTTCAAGGAATTTTGGTGGGCATTAATAGGCATTAATAAATTTTTTATTAATCTTTTTATGATTTTAAAATGACTTTGTAGCTTGTGAAAAAATTTAACATGCAAAAGTTCAAACATCTCTGCACGGAAGATCTAAAGCTATTGCTTGCTAACGCCACATATAGTTTTAACTCTTCATCCTTTGATTTGAAAATTTCAAAATTTAGTGGACTGATCCAAATAAAATTATAACGCTGTGGAATTTACTTAGATTAAGATATACTGGTTTAAAAAGAGACATGGAAATAAATATTTTTCGGCGCGAGGTTAGCATCATTAAGAATGGATTAAACGAGTTTTGGTGTATTGATCTCGCAAATTTTGTATTTAATTTGATTTCACTTCGACACAGCTCTGCAGCTGCCGAACGTAAATTTTCCGAACTTTCGCTTACAAAAACAAAGCATAGAAGCAAAATTGGAATTTACTACAATAAATAACAATATGTTATGTAAAGAAATAATTAAAAAGTCTGAAGCGCACTATGTCTGGTCAGCAAAAAGAGATCTCGCAAAAGTGTTTTATACACGTATGTATTTATATATTTTATGTTAATTGTAATGTAATACTTTTAATTTTAGCATATTTAATATGCTTAACTGTGTTGTTGTTGTTTATTTTGGTAGGCTGAGATTGATTATGGACCAATTTTGGTAGGAAAAAAAATTCTGAGTGGCAACACTGCTTAGCACGCGTACACACGGGAGCGGTGCCAGCGATCACTGCGATTATCACTGGCGGTGCTGTGCTGCGGAGCGGTACTTTCAAATTGCAGTTATCGAATGCAAGTGTTCAGACTGGCTACTTTTTCAACAGCGTCACGCTGCGCGAAGCAGCGCTTGTTTTGAAGCTTTCAAATTATTTGACGCCACGTGACGCTGCTGCAAGAAAGATGATCTACGAATATTTGATATCGGAAATTGCAATTCGACGCGTGTTGTGAGATTGTAAAGAGAAAAACTACCACAAAAATTTCTAATTTACAAGATGTAGGAGAATTTAGCTAAAATAATAATTTTTCAAATATTTAATATAATTAAACAAAGTTCCGCCCCGCAACGCGTTGAGTGTGAGCACAGAAAGCTTGGTACAGCGCCGCTCCATTAAGTACAGCGCCGCACAGCACTGCGCTCCCTGTGTTACGCGCACTTAGTCTGCCTTTTTATGATACAGTGCAAGCTCGGTATTCGCGGCTACCCATTATCGCGACGGCTTAATTTTGGAAGGACTCTTATATCTGGGCGGTCGAGGAGGGGGATAAAATTTTGTGGGGGGGTAGGGGGGGTTCCCCATATACCCCTCTTGAAAGGAAAACCGTCGGAAATGTATAGTTTTTTTTATGAATTTTTTAAATTTTACCTTCGAAACCAGAAAAATTGTAATTACCTGCCAATAAGGTGGAGCGGTTAGACGGAAAAGGAGGGGAGGGGGTAATAACCCTCTTAAGTGCAAGTAGGGCTTCAGATTCAGTAAAATATTTACAGTACTTCTGCATCCAAACTTTTTTGTGTGGCCGGCCTTCGGCCGGGCGCTCGAAAAATAACCCTCATAGGAGCAACTAGTGTGCCGGAGCATCAGTAAGGTGCTAACAGTATTTCTGCATTCAAATTCCTTCCGTATGGCCGGCCTTCGGCCGGGCGCTTGAAAAATAACCCTCATAGGAGCAACTAGTGCGCCAGAGCATCAGTAAGGTGCTAACAGTATTTCTGCATTCAAATTCCTTCCGTGTGGCCGGCCTTCGGCCGGGCGCTTGAAAAATAACCCTCTTAGGAGCAACTAGTGCGCCGGAGCATCAGTAAGGTGCTAACAGTATTTCTGCATTCAAATTCCTTCCGTGTGGCCGGCCTTCGGCCGGGCGCTTGAAAAATAACCCTCATAGGAGCAACTAGTGTGCCGGAGCATCAGTAAAGTGCTAACAGTATTTCTGCATAAATTCATGAATAAAATGTAAGTACATTTATACTGAATTTTAAAATTTCAATATGGCAATGCTGTCAATATTTCTTCAGCTTTTTTTGCTATTGTGAATGCCAGTTGTATGGAGTGGAAGAAGAATAGTCAAATTGTGAGACGATTTTTGTGATTTTTAAAACTTAATAACTTAAAAACTAGACAACTCCGACGACTAAAAATTCCGCGTTTAATAGTGAATACTACCTACCATAAAAATTTCAGTGCGGTAGCTCACCGCCCAGATATAAGAGACTAGCCTTAATTTTTAACATTGCAGGTTCTATAATCGCGACAGTTTACGAAAAACGGGGTTCGATTTTCGCGACTTTTATCTGTTTTTTTAATTTTATTACCATAACCATTATTGTCCATAACCAAAAAAGGGTAATCCCCGTTAGTATATTAACCTTTTTGGATTTTTAACCCAACAACAGCACTATATGAACTACGTAATTAAGCAAATTATTTTAAAAAATAATTTGCCAAAAAAGCCACTCAAAATCTCCAATTTCTTTAAAAATGTTTAAAATGTAAATACACTAGTCAGAATAAGTTTTCGTACAAGGGGTACATAGTTTTTTCATATGAAAAATAAATCGCTTAAAGTAATTTTTCAAAAACAAAATATTTTTTATTTCTTCCGTAAACTTAGTTCTTTTATTCTATTAAGATAATAATAACAAAAACTTGGCCAAACTGTAAAAGAAGGGCCAAAAACAAAATGTGCTATGAATTCTCCTCAGAAAAAGCTTGCATACAAGATAAGGTTATGTAGCAAAAATTTAATTTAAACTAAGTTTTGTCCAAAAATTAATAACTTTTTGGATATGCTTCTCTTATTGGAACTCCCTACAGAAGTTTCGGCATAAATTTTATTAAATTAGGTGTTTTTTCAGCTGTTCTTTTGTTATATCCTTGAATTGTTATATTTGTTTGCTATATCTTTGAAGATGGAGTGTTGTTGGGCTCAAGTAAATCCTTATATACTTCATTAAATGCAGTTAGGTGACTAGGGAGGAATTTTTTCAACTTTTTTGAGCCAGTTAATAGCAAAGATAGCTTCACATCGTATGCATTGCGCCTTAAGGTCATCGCAAAGTTGAAAAGAAATTTTGGAACCTGATCCAAAATTTTGAAACCTTGGCTTGCATAAGCTTTTAGAATATGTAAATAACCCCTCGGAACCATTTCTGAATAAAAAAACACAGCCTGCTCACTCCTTTACTAGACATGCAGCCCCATACCATACCCCTCAAATGCTATGCTTTACTGTTAATGCCAGATTTTTGTTATTAACTGAATCCTCTTCAAATTAGTTGATGCCTTTTAATGCCAAATATGCCAAACCATTATCAGAGAATAATAAATCTTCCTACTCCATAGATAACAACACATAGTCCCGGAAATCCGGTTTTCTATACTCTTTGATGGACTCTCTCACGAAAGAAATTCTGTGCTCCTTGTAAGTACGCTAAATATGGGCTTCTTACATGCTGTTATGTAGGGGAAATATGTTTTTTTATGACTTTTCTTATAAAGGCACTGCTACTGGGTTTTATAAAATATTTCTGTACATTTCTGAAGATATTGGATGCAACTAGCCTAAGATTATGATGCACTGATCGCAAAACAATCTAATCCTATTGCTTGGGTAGCTTAAGAAAATGGCCAGATCGTAGCAAAGAAGCAAGAATTTCTAGTTTTTTCGAAATTTAAGATGGCTTTTCGAAATGGCGAAATGCTCTTCGAAAAGTTTCTCTAATTTCACGAAATTTTTTGTCAATTTGGGAAAGATTTAGTAAGATTATCCTTTTATCCATTTTTATTTTTTTTCGCTTAGGCCGATGTTATGTTGCCGGTCAAATGATCGTCGGTCACGGATAAATTGTTGTTGCTTCAATGTAAAAGAGAAAAATTACTCTCTTGCTCGCTCTCCCAATTTTCTCTTTTACATTGAAGCAACAACAATTTTATCCGTGACCGGCAGCATAACATCGCCCTTAGGTTCTATTGCTTTCTAAATAATTTCAAGCACATATAGGTTTAAAAATAATTTACAAGTCCGTTTACTGCTCAATGGAATACAAATTTCCAAATAAAAATAACAAGCACAACTGGAAATTCCCGTTATTAGTTTTGTACGCAAACTTATTCTGCACCGTTTTGTGAGTATATTGTCAATAAATACGAATATATGAAAAATTATTGTTTTAATGCATCTAAAAAACAACAAAAAGTGCAGTTAAGACATATATGAATAATGTGGATAAGTTTTGGTAAACAGAGAACCCATTTTTGAGGTCAAAATTGATGATAACATAATTTTGACTTGCCTGTACGCAAACTTAAATGTACTCAAAATTACATACAATTTTTCAATAAAATTTTGGGTTCTGTTATCGCGAAAATTAAGTTTTCGCGACAGGTCTGGTTTTTAATTAGTCGCGAAAATCGAGCTTGCACTGTATCTGCAAAGAGTTTTTGGGACAAAGCGTCGTACACCTGGAGAAATGGTTGGACTTTATCTACTAGATTTAGGAATGTCTGAAGGTCCGGTAATCCCCATGAAAGTCCGGCAAAGAAGACAGGTATTTAACCGGATTAATTTGTATTTGCACCCGTGCAGCCATTTTGACTTTAGAGTAGCTTAACTAATTTACAATTATAATCTTACTTAGGATACGTTTGTGAACTTATCTCTTGCTTCATCGTATCCGCTTGAGGTGTATCGTCAACAGCGTTTGATTGCTGCTTTTGATTGGAGTTATTGGCGTCGTGTTACTGTGTATAAAGGATGCATCCGTTCGGTCGTATGCTTCCAGCACGTAATTTTCCCAGTTGTAGTTAGTGTGGTTGCAGGTTGTGGTTGGTTCGAAAGTTATTAAAAACAAGGTGGAAGCTGCAATTCTAATGAAGTACAAAAATTCTAATTTATTTATTTACCCAATGTTGACCCATTTTAGTAACTATGAAATCAATGAAGCGAGTATAATGAAATTTTGACACGTGATCAAGGAGATTTTGAGTTTTAACATACTTACTTTTCAAGAAAATTCTATATACATTTTCAAGGATATAAAGGATTAAAATTTTCAAAGGACATTTTTCATATCCTTTTTTACAAATAGATACAAAATAAATTTTATTTAAATTCTTGAGCCTTTCCTCTTTCATTTGATATACAGATCGCCATATTCTAACGAGGTTAAGTATTTTTTATATTTTTTTTATTTTTATCCCCTTCAAAGGACAAAGGATGTACAAATGAAAAACTGAGTACGCAGTATTACTATGTTTGGTCTCTAGTTTCACGCCCATATGGATTTTTTCCGGTGTGAAAAATGCTGTCGCATGGTGTTATAATCTGAGTCCTCCTATACCAAAACCAAAAGGAAGATAAACGTCCCAGACATCTCGTAAGCACATATTCAGCGGTGACCCAAATATTCCGCACATGCAAGTGTATCCGCATCCGCAATTGTTTTACAATCGAGACGTTGTGGTCAGCGCGAAATATGTACTGTCGTAGGTGTAAACAAAGAATAAGCAATGAAAATAAACCGTGTGCGTTAAAATATCGGCGGCCTGGTGGAGATTGAAACTGGCATACTGCCTGTAACTTCTATACTCAAAAGAGATTCGTATACTAGTTATTACTGTAAGAATGGTTTAAAATTGTTTATTAAATAACTGTGTATATATATAACTATAAGTGAAAACTAAACGCAAATTTTAAATACTTAATCATGATATAATTTGTTCGAATACAATTTTGTTAATATAATCAAATCAGTTTAAAATCACAATCAGGGGAGATTTTGGAATAACCTACTTATGTTTTAACTTAAAATAGTCGATTTTTGCCTCTATATGTTGAGTGTTATCGAAACGATTCTCGCCAAACAGTGTAATTTTGAATTAAAGTTGTACAACGTTATTTAAATTTTTACTACTTATATTTTTGTGTTCTAAGTATCTTTCGAAAGAAGTAAGTGAACATTGTCTTTGCTTAATAGTAAAATTTAATAAAAACATAAAAATCACATTCACTTGAGCTTTAAATTCTCGCTGTGTTCAATTCTAATCGGTAATGACCTTAAACTTAGTAAAATTTTCAATATAAATACATGTATGTATATTTCAATTGAAACTAGAGGCCGCTGTACAGTGTCAAATTAGATTTCCAAATTAAAAATAGACATTTCAACGAAATTCGAGATCATCGATATTTTAATTCTTACTATTTAATAGTTATATGTAAAAAATAATTAAAAGTTGTAGGCAGAATATTAAATTTGGAAATAAACAATTTTAAAATGAAGCCACTTTTGGAGAGCAAAGTCCAGCCTTTAGCTGATTATTCCGCCGCCATTATTAATGCTTCCGCCTAACTGATTATGCGCCAGCATTAATATGTCTTTTTTCTCCTTGGGAAATCTGAGCTCGCGTCCAGCGAGTCGTGCAGCCTCAAGCTCTCTCTCAGCCTGAGCCAATTCACGACCCAGCACGCCTGGGTTCTCCTGCTCCCGCGCAATCCAGTCCAAAGCCATTTGGGCACGCATATCATCATCCAAGCTGCGGTTGGAATAGTGAGCTACCACCTCTTGTCTCGAGCATTGTCGCTCCCTCATCGCTTTTAAGGATCCGTTCCAGTGCAGCAGCTGGAAGACTGTCATCAGTTCCTGAAACTCTAGCATCGTGCGTCCCTTATTGGCTTCCAGCATAAATCTAATACAAGACAAAACATATTCAAATTTGATACATGAAAGATAATTGTTCCACAGCAGATGTTGTACCTAAAGGCGCCTATGCCTGTTTCGGGGCCGTCACAGTCCTTGGATCCACCCTTGAAAGAAGCACGTGCTTCCTGCACAGCTTTTTCAATAAAATCATCGCTTATTCTTCGTGAGGGATGTTCATTGAAAACTGAATTCATAAGTGCAATCTTTGCCGAGCTGCGACGCGCTTCTGCTTTCGTAGGACAGTTCTGTAGGAGGAAAAAGAAGAATTATGAAGTGAATTTTTTATAGGAATGATTGTGGTGTACCTGGAAACTACCGAAGCAGCTGCCTCCTGGCAGGGTCACGTAACAGACATAAGGCTGGCTATTTGACGGGACAGATTCATAAATAACTAGTGCCCCATTTTTCAGTTCAGCGCCGTGGGCCTGCTTCATTTGCCAAAACTCTTGTAGGGCTTCAACAACATTGACTGCAAAATAAGAATTTTTTAAATAATAAGAGAACACTAAAAAGTAAAATTCTAAGATTTACTTCAATATTTTCGCATGCAATTATATGTGTGTTTGAAGCACTTTTGTTTAATTACCCCAGCAAACCAAACGATATCGAAACGATATAGAAACGATATCGTTTGGTTTGCTGGGTACTTACATATATGATTCAAGATGCAACAACCCCTTCGGCTTGGTTATGTCAAAGAAGTAGAGTAAGTTCGGGTAATGTATATACCTTTTAAAATTTAAAAGGTTTAAAAATTTTTATCGAGAAACATTATTTCATGGATTTTTTTCATCTGAAACTTAACCATAACAGATTTTGAGATTATTCCACTTCAAATATTATAAAATAAAGTATATAAACTTTTTTGTAAACAAATAGAACTGATATAATTAGTTGAGGTAATGTGATGTACTATATCACATTACTCAACTTTTGGTATATCACATTACCTGAACTTTACTTTTTGCGTAAAAAATATTATATAAAAATAATAACAATTTTGTTAAGAGCGCATCTCACGAACTCATAATCGATATCACTAATTTTCTTTTGATTGAGCTCGAACTTTCTAATAATTGTTTTTTTTTACCTTTTGGGCTTTCAAACTTTATTTCCAAAAACTTGCGCAAGCACTACTCAAAGCACTTCACACTGACAGCACGCTGACTGTAATCTATTTAAGCAAACATGTCCAAAATCATGCAGCACGAGTTTTTTAGTTGCTATGATGGTTTTAAAAGGGTCATTTTGAAAAAAGTCAACGCACTTGCGAAATAGGCCACTTTATCACATTACTCGACCATATCACATCACCCGAACTTACTCTATGTATATTCCGACGAAATAAGTAAATAAATAAAGTTACGCCTCGAGTCGGTTAAACACACCCTCATTGATACCAAAACGTCTAAATTTAGCGAATTTAAAATACTGTGCTAAAAAATACAATTTGGTCTCCTGCATATAGTTATTTAAACCATACAAGTTATATTTTTTACTAAACAAAAGTTCGCTTGTTCCATAGTATAATAATAAAGTAGTCTAATAAAAACTCTCCCCCTCAAAGAAAACAAAATTTTTTGAAATTACGTCAATTTTGATGTCTGATATTTGTCAGTTCAAAAAATGTTCAACCACAGTCGCAACTTCATTCAAATAAAATCCTACTAAAAGCAAAAGGAAAATGCTTAGGTATATTTTAATACAACTTTGTTTACCCTACTGATGACTTTTTTAACAATATTTGTCAATCAAAATAGATACATTACATTAGGGGTACTCTCTTTGATTAGACTACTTTATTTTTATACTATGGCTTGTTCAACGCGTTTGATTCTATTTTCAAATTTATTTCAACTGACTTAATTTCTATAAAATATTGATACCAAATATTTCTCAGAACTCATAGATTATAAAATTATAAATAAAAACAAGTGAAATTAAACAAGGAGTATATACATACAACTTTCCTCTCCTTAAAGATTCGAGTCCCTTCGAATTTTTTTGATTTTTTTTATAAACTGAAGCAATACAAGGTTTTAATTTTATATGACAAACGTTTAGCAATTGAATATTAAAGTAAAAACTATTAATAAATGGAAGCAATACGAGGTTTTAATTTTATATGACAAACGTTTAGCAATTGAATATTAAAGTAAAAACTAATAAGATAAATAATATTTACAAAGTTTATTTTAAAATTATGTATATTATTTTCTTTATTATTTTTTTCAAATAAAATTAAGAATATAGTTTTCCAAGCGATTTAAAGATTTTATGTATACGATTTAATTGATATTTATTTTTAATTTATGGATTTAATTGGTCTTCTGAATTGTGCTACATCAACTTTGTTTGGATTACTGTAATAATATTTATTAAAACATTTAGCAGTCTCTTGTCTATTAGCACTTGGATTTTTCATAAACAAATTAGGTTTCCCTAACTCTAGGAAAAAGAAAAACAACAATTTTTCTTTCGGCGGCTGTCCGAACTCGAGGGAAATATTTTCTCTTTTTGAATTTTCTCTATTAATGGCTTTTCTTTTATTTACTTCAGATTTGTCTTTAACTTGTCTGAAATTTATATTCAAATTATTTATCAAATCAATAGGCTTTAATTTAGTGGTAGAATGTATCGAATTATTATAAAATTTTATTGCTGTAAGTACTAATTCTTCAGCATCGTTAATATTACCATTATTTTTAAGAATTTGTATGTGTTCGAGTAATGTAGAGTGTAATCGCTCTAGGTGTTGTGTAATGAGTTTCTATATTATTTTCTTGGCAAAATAGTTTTATTAATGCGTTATAAAATTCATTATCCATTATTAATTTATCTGGTTTTCCTAAAAATGCGATTCTTTCTTCTAATTTAGTTTTTACCAGGGCTGCAAACCAGTTTTGATCCGAACCACCGCCTTTTTTCGGACTTTGCTCCGAACGATGAACCAAACCATTTTTATTTTAGGATTCCCGAACCGAACCAGACACCACATCATGAAAATGGTTCGGTTCGGTTTAAAATAAAAAAATGCAATAATTTTGCTTGTGCGAAATGCTCAGTCTGGCTACTCTGATGTAAATGAAATATTCCCCAAAATTGCAACCCTTCGAATATTGTTCAAATATTTATGTGTTGGCAACGTTGTAAATTACCGTTTTACAATTAAACAACGTCCAGACCTGTCTCAATAATAAGGTTGTAGCATCCCAGCAACACCAAAAACTACATGTATTTTGTTGGTAGGATTGTTTATCGCTACTGTCAAAATCATCTGATATTTTCCGACGAAAGAGGGAGAAACTGAAAACAAACAAAAGTGATTGTTGCCAGACGGCGCTGTATTTCGAGTGAAAAAACGGGAAAAGTGCTCAGGTCAGGTGTTTTCATTTCAACCGACACGGCAACACAGCACCACTGCTGACACCAACGATTTTGACAGAAGCGATAAGCATTCAGCCGGTGGCTTCCTACAACCTTATTGTTGAGCCATGGTCCTGAGTCTATACTAGTCTTGAAGCTCCTGTAAAATGAATTGGCAGCACTCATATCGACCTGTCAATATCAAGACCCTTCCTTGTCACATCAGGACCCGGCCGGCAACATGCTTCTCACCACGAAAGATACTGCGCAGATAACGTTGTCTGAGAAAGCTTTTGTCGTGTGTTCTCGAAAAGTCAATAGAACATACGACTTTGTTTCCTAAAGCCATATAGATAAATTCATGGTGAAACGTATTTTATAAGTTTTTTTGTTATTGCACAAAATTATTCAAGCACAAAAATAGACTTAAATCGAGAAAATTAATGTATCAAAATGCTTTTTGATTAATATTCGTTTTAGTGGATTATTTGAAGAAATTTCTTGTTTGCACAAGTACATAAAAATTGTGTTTATTTCAGAAATTTATTGCGAACGGAATTGCGTTTTGCGGTGTTCAGTGTTTTAATTTTGCGCATGTTATGTTCGCACTCATATTGCATCCGATGAATTTTCTTTGTAAGAAAAAGAGGTGTTCTTATGCCAAATATTATCTTTTACCTCAGAGCTGAATAAAAAACCATTTGTGATTCTGCACATGAGAGACAGTTTATTGGTAGAAAACTCTTGAAATTGATTCAGTCATAGAATCAAACAATATGTGGACGTATCTGATGTTTTGAAAAAGGACTTTTTGACATGTAACAAAGTTTACTTATATGATATCAGACTTCATTGTTATAAAGTTGAGCTATTTCTAATTTACCCCGAGCAACGAGTAGGTTGACGACGAATAAACAAATAAGCAGATATTTACTCACCACGGCTTTTACTTATTGGCAGCACAAAATATGTATGAGAAACACCGTCGGAAGAGTGCAAAAATGCAGCAACATCAAAGGCAACGAAAAAACGTTAATGATGCAAACCTTCTTGTATTTTCATGTAGGTGTGCAAAATAACATGCAATATTCTTCCGAATAGATTTCAGCATGAAAGTTAAATCTGTGGTCCAACTTCCAATCGCGGAAATTTTCACAACAAAGACACAGCTGACATAGGTTCACCACGATTTGTTCTTATTGGCCGCATAACAATTACAATTACAATTAGAAAGTGACGGGAGAATAATGCCAGAAAATTATCAACAAAAGCAACTACGAATATGATTTTATGATGGCAAACCATTTAAATATTTAGTTAGAATCGAAAACGTACATAAATCCTTGTTCCGGGGTAGTTTTTCATATAAAATAATATTGTTTGTCAAAGGCGGTGATGCCGGCAAATTCGCGAACAATTAACAGCTGATTGTTTTCCACCTCGCATTTCAGCAGGATCATCAAAAGGAAATTTATATGAAAATTTGCTCGTATATAATGTAAGACTGTAGCTACATAAACGAAAATGAACAATATTTGTTGATTGCAACTTGCTGTGGAACTTCCTCAATAGTAAAAACTTTCTTCCGGGTTATATGTAAATGAAAAACCAAAGTTCATTATTTTGTATTTTCATAAGTCCGCGAGCTACCACGTCTGATAGATAAATTTTAGGCGCGGAAATGTATCTACAAAAACAGCTGTGTACTTATTCACCACTTTTTCATAGAAAAAGCAAAATTAAATTTGTATGAAAAATCACCAACGAATTTTGCAAAACAACAAGAAAACAACAAAAATGCAAGAGGTCGCATTGCATGTAAATGAAATAATTTACAATTTGAAAATATAAAATATGCAAAGATAACCATAGGTTCAAAATTTTTTGACAGATTGGCCGTTTGAGCGAAGTTTCAAGACTAGTATAGGCTCTGGTTGCGTTTCTAGTTGTGTTTTTTAAGAAATTTTATTTGTATTGAAACTCATCCAGCAATATTTTCCATCGTATTATTCTAGAGTTTAGCCATTTTAAAGGTTGATGATCGGTTTGAACAAGAAATTTTCTACCATATAGATATGGGCGAAAGTATTTAATTGACGAAACAATTGCCAATAATTCTTTCTCTAAAGTAGAATAGTTTTTCTAATGGCCATTTACGGTTCTGCTAGCATAACACACTGGCTTACTTTCTTGGCTGAGAACAGCTCCTATAGCTATGTATATTGCTAGGGGCAGTGGTTAAAACGAATTTTTTATTAAAATCTGGGTAACATACGAGAGGAGCATTTATTAATATTTTCATTTCTTGATCATTAAAATTTATTTTCGTTTTTTCTTTAAATATTTTACCTACCAAAGAATAGTTCTTTATGAATTTTCGGTAATATCCAGTCAATCCGAGGAAAGATTTTATATCTTCCTCAATTTTGCATTGCGTTAATTTTGTCCGGGTTAGGTTTTATTCATTTAGTGGTTATAATATGACCCAAAAAATCATTTTCTGCAAGCTTTCAATATTCTTAGTTAAAAGTTTCGAAAAAAATAAAATTTCATCCAAATATATTATGCAAATATTATTAATGTACTCAGATAAAACGTCAGCGATAAGCGATAGGAAAGTGGAAGAGCCGGTACCACTACATGCTACATGGGGCCTACTTGTAGGCCCCAAGCTTGATCAGGAACGTAGTTTTTCCTCCATATAAATTTCTAAAACGGGGTTGTTGTTCGAGTTCATTTCACATTTCTAGTGTTGCTGGTGTGAGTAATTTTTTGTGACCAAAGAAATATTTCTTTTTATTTGTATTTTTTTTGGTGCAATTTCGTAATACGTTTGTATAAAACTAACTATAAAAATATATTATTGCCCAAAAGTGTCAAAAGAACCGTGGGCATGCTTTTTATTGAATTAAATTAAGGTTTTATAAGCTGCATCCCAAAAAAACCGCTCTGCGTTCGAACTAGAGCATTTATCACTAAAAGCATACCTGTTCTGATCTGATCGTCAACCCTGTGTTAGAGATTCGCTAAATGAAGAACTGCGAAATAACAAGGACGGCAATTGACCCTGTCGTATTCAACGCATTTAGCTTTGTGTTCTTTTGTATATTTTTCAATAATATCTACGTATTTAATGCAGAAAATTAATGAGAACATTCTTTAAAAAGCAAATAATTGAAAGGAAACTGGCGGCATTTTAGTTTGCACAATCATCCCTAATATCGGGAAAAGAGCGAAAGCAGTGAAGAGCTGATGACTGCCAGCACACACAGACTGTGTACGTGAATTGCAAAAAACGCACAAAAATCGGCTTACTCTCCCACTTTCTTATCGCTTTATCGCTGTAAAACGTGATTCATCGTCCGCTGAAACGTGGACGGCGCGTTTTTGAGTCCACAGGGCATTCGGATGTACTCAAAATGTACTTGAGATGTCGCGAAAGCAGTCCTTTCTATATCATTCTCATCCATTGGTATTTGATGAAAACCTTTTGCAAGGTTCAAAAATTAGATACTGTGCTTTACCCAACTTGTCGAATAATTACTCAATATTCGGAAGTAGAAACTTATCATCTATTGTTATATTCAGTGTTACATTGCCACTTTTTGGAGATTGATGCCCCGGCACCGACTTTTTAAAAATAGGCTTATTTTGGCACTTTTCTTCAAAATCATGCAAATTTTTTTTTTATCAAAAAGTTTACCCTCAATTGCCCACCCTGAGTCCAGGGAACTCACTACGAACTTTAATAAGTTGGTACAGGTTTAGTTTTTGTGCTTCGGCGTCCAGCTTTTGTATACCTTCGTACAGGGTCGCACAGAACGCGAAGACGATCGGAAGTTAGCGCACTACAATTACAAGGGTGAGTTTTGGCACGGAGTGAGTCCCGGCGACTCAGGGTGGTGTTTTGTGTTACAAAAATTGTACTTGTTAATTTTTTATAATCGTGTTAATTAAAATTTAGGATGCCAAAATGGCTGCGAAAAGTTCACGAATTGGTAGTGTTAACCCTTTGAAGTTTAGCTACTAGCCTGGCAAGCTAGCTATAGCTTCTTGCTATATTTTTTCGTCGTTTTATATTGAGCGTAAAGATGTGATATAGTTGTTTTTTTTTTTATATAGTTTTTATATTGTCATTATGTTACAATGTTCTGTAATTTTTCATACAATATTTAACACTTAAGTTGCAGTTACCGTAACATGTAGCTTTTCAGATGCAATTTACTGCATGCATTTTTTGGTGCAACTTAAATTTTGTTTTTGCGTTGTATGTTCTTTTTTTCATGCGCAAAATTTTAATATATTTTTTAATATTGATAATCGCGTAAAATGTTTCTTTTGTTCTTATCGGGAGGCACGAAACAATCGCGGGTGAATCACTGGGTGCATTCCTTTTTTAACAAACGCATCCCATCCTTATATTTTTTATTAAATGAAAGTTCGCTTGTTCAAAGCGTCTGATTCTATTTTCAAATTTATTTCAACTGACTTAATTTCTATAAAATATTGATAACAATTATTTCTCAGAACTCATAGATTATAAAATTATAAATAAAAACAACTGAAATTAAACAAGCAACAACAACTCCTGTCAACCCCCCTACTGTGAAAAGGAAAACAAATCCAAGAGCTCAACATATTGCAGGTGAATAAGTTAATTGTGTTCCGTGAAGGGTAGCTAGTCAACTGAAAATTTTGAATCTAGTTGGTACAGCAATAATTATTGTGGCAGAAGTGAAATAGGCTCGTGTGTCTACATCTAATCCTAGTGTAAATATATGATGGGCTCATACAATGAATCCTAGTAGTCCAATTGCTAGTATAGCATAAATTGTTCCTAAAGATCCAAAGGTTTCCTTTTCCCTGATTCAACAACAAACAATTATATACATACAACTTACACATATGTATGTATATGTGTGTATATTAAATATTCACAAAATTAAATCGTCAAGTAAAGGGCGAACCGTGCTTCAATCGTCCTTTGTTCAGTGTTAAGTCTCCAGTTCAGTGTAGGGATCCTGGATTACACCAAGGTATGTATATACACTGAGAGTATATGCATGAGAAGGATGATTTCTTCCTTCCTGGTTCATGTTTGCAAAATATTAATGTTTCTTATCAGAAGACAGAACTCTATCGGAGTTAGAGAAAACTAGTAAGCAAATTAAAATTGTACTATGATGGAACTGCGAATTTCTTCTGCCGTTTGTATTTGTTCCCATGTAAATGCTATTGCTTTTAAAGCAGCATCATGCAAGATTAAAACAAAAAAGTTTTAAAAGTACACTCTATATAGTGAACACCTCGATATAGTGAACACCCAAATTTGACATAGAGCCTCTAAATATTGAACAAAATTTTGAAAGCAATTTCAAGCAAAAAACAAAAAGTGTATTTTGAGCAAATAAAACGAGTTTGTGAACAAAAATGTTAACCTTGATATAGTGAACAACCTCAATACTGTGAACAGGCATTGCAATAATTAGTTCACTATATCCAGACACGACTGTAAAAGGGTTATCCGTAAGTGCCTCAATTAAGGGGGTAGTCAGGTAGATTTTTTTCAAAAAATCGAAAATTTTTTTTGCAGTTTTGGTCTATTTAAACCCTTAGGAATCATGTAGAAACCTTCCTTTACCTCGGATAGTATCCGAAAGCGATTGAAAATGAGATTAGCTGTAAGGGCTCGCGCGCTCGAATCGCACACCTGGCGCGTGAAGTAGATGCTGTTGTTTTGAGCTGGCTGACACGATTACGGCCGATCTACTGCACCGATTTGCTTAAACTTTTTTTATATTTTCAGAAAAGGTTTGGCTATCGCGTGAACTACGATCATTATTGTCCATTTCTATGTAACAACGTTATGACACAATTAGTAACAAAAAACAAGCAAAAAAAGAGGAAAAAACTTTACAATGCACTAAATGTTTATTTATTAATATTTTTTTACAGTTATAGTTCAAACGAGAGCCATTCATTTGTACTTCAAAATGAAATTTGTTTGGTATGTTTCAGATCATCCAAAATGGAGAAATCGTGTCAGCCAGATTTCAAAATGGCGTCTTCCGGTCACCCATATCTCCCCCGGATATAAACGAAAATTTATAAACAAAATTTTGTTCAGTACTCAAAACTATGTACAATAACATATAAAAAATGTTTAATGTGGAATAAAAATTTGTATGAAAAAAAATTACTTAAAAACATGGCCGATTCTACCTGAAAGAAACGTTTTATAATAACTAATGAGTAATGAAACGAATTTTTACATTTTTATAACGAAATGTGACTAGAGCGTAGAATTTCATGCGCTAAACGGTTGAAATAAAATTAAAATTTAAAAATTAAATATTTTACTTAAATCTTGTTCTATTTATAAAGAACGAAGTTGAGGGGCTTAAGCCCCCCAAAATATCGATTTGCTATAAAAATTAAGGGTGGCAAATATGTCTTCAAATGGGATTGGGCTCAAGAATTGTGTACAGAACTTCCACAAAATAAAATCCTGTATGCGCCACTGAGGTAAACATATTTCAAATGTTTGTATAAGTTAAGGCACGTTGTCACAGCGTGACAATTTTGGACACGTCGTCACAACGTGACACTAACTTCAAGGCCAAACCTCAGCAACTTCAATAACTTCAGCACGAATTCCATTTGTAACCCAACACTTAATTTCAATGTCAAAATTATCGCGAAGTCCCAACGTATTCCCATGGGAGCGTTTGCGCTAAGTCAGCAAATCTAAAACGACAAACTGCAAAGCGACAGGTGGAGTTGTAGGCTTCTTTACCATAGTTTGTTAGAATTAAGTTTAGTTCTGTAACTCACTTCAACCGCAACTGATCGGCAACCTCCATAGGAGGGAATAAAATAAATAATCAAATTTAATCCAAGTGTTTTATTTAAACGTTGCAGATCACATAGTGATAAACATAAATAATAACTGGCGCCCAACAATCGAAGCCCTCATAGAGGAATAAATAAAAAATAATATTAAAAAAAACTACACGAACACACAAATTAACCGAAATAATAGTTTATAGAAAGCAAAATACAAATAACTTAGTTGATTACGAAAAGAAAATTATAGCGAAAAAAAAGAAAAACCAAGAAAAATAATGAAATAATAAATTAATTAAATAGCAACGAACAATAAAAATCGAAAAACAAAAATTATGAACACAAAAAAGAAAAGCTAAAGTAAACGTAAAAAAAAACCAAAATTGCAGAAAAATTAAAATATAAACAACAGCAAGCGGATTGTCAAAGAAAGAAGCAGAAGTCACGAAGCAGAAAAATTAAAATATAAACAGCAGCAAGCGGATTGTCAAATAAAGAAGCAGAGAATACGAAGTAACCCAAACCCACCCGGACAGAAGATTATTGAGAGCAACATGCAAGCAGCAGAATTAATAACATTGACACTCCTTAACGTCCTAACCACCAGCCTGGCCACTACCTTCGACTTCACCTCTACGACATACTCAATGTTAGAAACAGAGAAATCCTAAGAGAGCTAGATAACATAGCACTCTCGATAGTCCTAGGAAAAATCCAGGTAATCAACCCCATCTTACTCGATACAAAAGAAACAAGTTTTATTTTGAAGTCGGAGGAATACATAGACCTAAGTACGAATGAAATTTTAGCAAACTCAAAATTAAAGATACTCCAAAGCAAAAATGTAATTACCTTCCTAATAAAATTCCCAATTGTAAAAAATCTATGTGAAAAGAAAGTAATACTTCCTGTTGTATGTAACGATAAAATTTTAAAATTCGAAACAAATAACACAGCCAGATGTAACAACAATTACACCCTACTAGACCAATGTAAAAAGAAAGCTACAACCACATTCTGTCTGTCTTTGCAAAAGACAACCTACTCATGTTTGGATAGCCTATTAAATAATTACACTGCAACATGTAACACAATTCCAGCACACAGCCCACCACCCATTAGCGAAATTGACGATGGTATCGTCATTATCAACGATCACCCCGCTAACATCTCAATCCATAGCGAAACAAAAACACTAAAAAAGGGCACTTATCTAATTACATTCGAAAGCGAACTCGAGCAGACGGGGACGTCTGACTCTTAACGGGGGGAGTAGTTAAGGCACGTTGTCACAGCGTGACAATTTTGGACACGTCGCACAGTGTCGCGATCCCATATAAGCCGTGGCCAAAAATACTTAGCGTTGTCCTATTTCGATGAAACTTGGTGAGATTGTTTTCGTGGTGGAAATTAAGAAATTTCCAAAAAAATCATTGAAATTGGACCACTGCCACGCCCACCTCCCATACGAAAGGAACTGTAATATTGAAATAACTTTCTTAATATTAGTGATAGAATTATGAAATTTGAGCTTAAAATAATGACATAAAAGCTCACACTAAAAATGGGCGGTCTGCCACGCCCAGTTTCAAAAATATTCGTATTTTACTACAACTAAAACTGTATTTTTAGAAGGCTGTTTACGATACTCGTTCCACGATGTAATTTGAATTGGTAAGCTTTCTAAAACCTTGAAGTGGGGTGGCAGCTGGAGCATATATATAAAGTGGCCAAAACTTTTCCTTTATGAATTCATGTTTAATTTTTTCAGCTTGTGATACCATATTTTGGTATAAATGTTTAGATTTTTAAAGTGGGCGCGGCATTCTGCCTACTTTTGATGATACGAACAATGTGCCAACCTTGTCCTTTATACAGCTCATCATTTCAGCAGCTGCTTTGCCGCTACTTTCATTGAACGTCGGAAGCCATACTTCGAAAAACTCATCATTTTTGACTGTAGGTGCCACTGCAAAAAGTAAATGTTTAGGTGGGGACGCAAACTTTGCTTTTGTTCATGATTAACATCAACATCCGTCTTATCTTTAATTAAATTTATAAGAAAATCAAGTTTTATTGATCGCTTTCTGGCTTCAGCTTTACGCCACACTTCGAGGAAATCACGTATTTTTAGTGGAGGCGTCACTAGAAAAATGCGAATAACAACCAAATAAGCACTTATAAGCAAAAAATTACTCCGGATTATGTTAATACATACTTTTTTGAGTAATTTACGGTTGAAACTAAAAAGTGTTTTTTGACTTTTTTAAACTTTTTTCACCAAACTTTTGGTTCTTTGTTAGAAGCAAACCGAAAAAGGTAATTTTTCAATGTAACGGGATTTCACAGTTATTTCAAAGCACAAACCAAAAAATAGTGCTGCCATACAGGAAAAATTCCGAAGTTTTATTTAATATATAACATGACTATATTAGTACATACATTATATTTTTATTTGATTTTTCATTCAGCATAAAGAATTACCCACAAACTTGGAACGAATGCGTATTTTTTTGCATCAACTTTGAAGCTACATAAAAATGGAACGGAGTAGGATATTGAAGATCGGATAACGGATTTTTCTTAGTTGAGATATTATCTGTCGATTATCATATTCATTTTAGTCATTTTGTAACATTGATTTTTACCATTTTTGGCCACACCCGCGACACTGTGCGTGGCACACTGGGGTAATTCATGCCGATTTTGGCGATTAATTCACCCGGACTATTTAGACATGAAAAAAGTATACGGTTTAGTTAATTATACATAAAGAAGAAACAAATAAATGTATTTGAACATACTTTAGTGGATTTGTTTTTATTTTTGACCAAAAATGCAAAATTGTTACAAAAGGGTATTATACAGAATTCCTCGCTTATTTATTAATTACTATCGGAATCATCATCGTATTCACCCACGCTTTTACCTTCGCATCCATCGTTATCAGCATCACCGTCATTGTTCATATCATCGCGTTCTTCTTCCGCAATTATCAACAAATCCAATGCTTCCCTTGGCATGCGTAACTGCTTTATGTGGCAATTTCGTTTCTGTCGATATAATGGGATCAGAACTTATAAGCAGTCTATTTAGAACGTCTTCGTTGGTTTTATCTCGGCTACTTTTTCGAGAAAAATATTCCCTGAAAGTCTCAAAATCTTTATTTCTCGCTTCCTGCGCTTCTTCAGATAATTCACCGATTCGCAACAAGGCGTGAGCTATGACCTCTGGTCCATTAATTAAATATTTATGAACAGTCGTAGGCATGTTCTACCAGGGATAGTACTCAACGAAAGATTTGGCACAATTTAAGGCAAAGAGTTGGTCATTATATAATAAAGACTTTGACGAGTATACCAAATAACATTGGATTTCGTTCCTACATGAAACAATCACCTTTTTTAATATCTTGAAAAAGTAGTAATTTGCAGTTACCCTTTACCGAATTAGTTTAATGCACATCACTGCGCTTATTTCAATCGATTACACATAAGTAATACAAACAATAACAATGCCCAATACTGCAACTTCTGATAAATAATGTCAGTTGACCTAGTTTTGCACACACCCTACAACAAAGACAAATGAAATAATCTAAGATATCGAAATTTTTTTTGGTTCTCCATCATTTGAGATGATTTTGTATTGTGTTTCATAAATATCCTAAAAACCAAAAATACTTACGTGTCGCGATATCCCGCCTTATATGTCGCCTAATATGCTGGCTAATATAAATCTAATATGCCGGCCCCCGTAATGTAGGGTAAAAAGCATAAAGCAATACTAAAAACCATACATTGAACAACAACAAAACTAACATAAAACATTTCGCTTGTTGCTTTTCTCATATTTTTTTGCATTTACATTTATTTCTTGTCTTTCCTTTCACGGACAGCGTGCATATTTTGCCAATACTTCACATACAAAAATCGAAATGCTGCAAAAAAGCGCAACAATAGCGCAACTTTTTTTTTCATAGAAAGTAGCTAGAATATCCACAGATTACGATTATGACAATATTTTAGGTGACCATCACTGAACAAACAACTATATGTCTATGAATAGGGTCAAAACAAGGCAATTTTTAAGCTTTTTTTTAAAAAAAATAAAAATATTTACGAACACTTAAAAAAAAAAAAATTTGTATTTTAATACTTAAATACCTGAACAAGAAGCCTCCATCATCACTTTTATGCTAATTTAAAAACTTGTAAAACAAATTTAATTTAAATAATTGAAAAATTCACGTTTCACGCTGTGCGCACGCCAAATGAAAAGAAATGTCAACTTTTAGAGTGCTTTGCGGGAAAACGGTAAACTATTTTGCAACAACTCTTTCACGTAGTGATGCAGAATTTTATCCACTTTAACCCGGTACCAAAAACATATCTGTATCTTTATATTTCGTTTTTGAATTAATCGCCACTTTACTTATATATTACCCCAGTGTGCGTCGTCACAACGTGACACTAACTTCAAGGCCAAACCTCAGCAACTTCAATAACTTCAGCACGAATTCCATTTGTAACCCAACACTTAATTTCAATGTCAAAATTATCGCGAAGTCCCAACGTATTCCCATGGGAGCGTTTGCGCTAAGTCAGCAAATCTAAAACGACAAACTGCAAAGCGACAGGTGGAGTTGTAGGCTTCTTTACCATAGTTTGTTAGAATTAAGTTTAGTTCTGTAACTCACTTCAACCGCAACTGATCGGCAACCTCCATAGGAGGGAATTCCCTCCATAGGAGGGAATAAAATAAATAATCAAATTTAATCCAAGTGTTTTATTTAAACGTTGAAGATCACATAGTGATAAACGTAAATAATAACTTATACAAAATTGTCAACATGTAAAAGTTTACAAAATATGCTCTAACTGAGCAACAAGTACCAATGACTATGTGACGAGAAACTGAGAGGGGAAATGATTTTCGGACCATTTTTTGCAATTTTCGATGGTCCGATAGTGCACAGGAATAATTGGTGCCCAAAGGCACCAGACACCCTTGCCCTGTCGTTTGTATGGGAAATTTGTTTTACGAACCTAATCAACTCTGGGGCCTGGTGTGACCGAGTTTGCAACTCTGGGTCCTGGTTTGACCGAATTAGAAATCGTAACTTTCTTAGTTTCATTTAAGCTTAATTTGTTCCCTAATTTTAATTAGTCTGTAAGAATTACTTCTGTAGACCGAAATAAATAAATAAGTTTACTTTTTACGAAAATATTCAAAATAAATCACATATTATTTATAGCTAAGTGTGCAAATTAGCTTTATTTTCTAAATAAGATTAATGAATATGATGCATCAATACTAGCAGGCTTTGCAAACATGTTTGAAGATAATGGGTCCAATAAATCAAGTTTCTCCTTACCCTTTGTTGACCCCGTTAGATTTTTATGAAAAAATGCTTGTCTAATTATATCTCATTTGAATTGCTTTTACCATATTTTAAGTCAATAGACCTCTTAAATCATGTTTCTTCATACAAACTCTTAACTCATAGTTGACCCGTTCTATTTTGATTTTCAATTTTGAACTCAAAAGCCTCATCAAATCATGTTTTTCACAGTTTCTCTACAAACTTTAACCCGTCGAATTTTGATTTACAAAAAATAAAAAATACATATATATTTCCCCATACAAACTTGTAACCCTTCGCTTAACCCTTTAAGTTTTGTTTTTCACAAAAATAAAAAACACGCTTTAAATTTTTTTATTTGTGTTTTCACTAATTTTGAAGTTAATAGGCCCATCGGTTCATGTTTTTCCGTAGTCTTCCCGTATACGAACCTTAACCCATCTTTGACCCCGTACAATTTTCGAAAAAATAAAAAATACGTATCGAATTATTTTTAATTTTGAGTATTTTCACCAAGTTTGAAATCAATAGGCCTAATAAATCAAGTTTTGCCCCCGAATTTAAAAAAATCCCGTTTTAACGAAGGTTCATGTTTGTAGCTATAGCGGTTTGGGCTGAGCGATGATGAATCAGTCAGTCAATCAGTCAGTCAGGACAAAGAATTATATGTATAAAGATTTCATGATTCACAAAGGTATTTTTAGAACCAGGTATGACAAAAGAAATGCAGTCGCCGTAGCTCAGCTGGCTATAGCGTTGGGTCGCGAGTCAAATGCGACGCTCGAACTCAGGTTCAAGACTCCGTTGCTGCTAACACCGAAAAAAAGAAATACAACAAGTTTTCTTTCAGCGGCTGTCCTCTCAGCCGGAAATGGCAAACCTCTGAGAGTAAAATTGCCTATGAAAAAGCTCCCAGCCCGGAATCGGCATAAAACTGTAGGTCCCTTCCAACCTTGTACAAAATTCGCACGCACAACACGGATGGTTGCGGGTAGCTAGGCCTTAGTCTCGTAATCGGGCTGTCGTGCCAGTCAATTAATTATATGATGACAAAAGAGAGAAATATGTTGTATAAGTCATAATGCTCAACAAAATTAATACACTTTCGTTTTCATTTATTTGAGACAAGATAATGAGAGGAAATTGTTATTGTTTGCTAACTGACCTAAATACTAATACCCCAACATATTGACGACGGCAGCGGCACGATCCCATCTGTATTGCATAAATATAAGAAAAAGACTTTGGACGCTCACATTGGAATGGAACAATTCTAAAAAAGGTAATTTATGCAAATTATTGAATTTAAAAATTCTTTAATAATATTCCTTATTATATGTACATAGGTGCAAAACTGAAAGCAGCGATAGGCGACTAGGTAAAAATAAGTCTTTTCATGGCAGAGCACAACCTGCCATTCGCGGCATTGAACCATCTAAATTACCTTTTAAAAACTCGTGTAAATGATTCACAAATCATTCAATAGTTTTGTATATATAGAATCGAAGCTCAAAAAAGAATTGTTGTTATAACATACAAATTTCAGTTGAAGTTGAAATACCAAGTTTTTTTTATGAAGTTACTAAGTAATAGTGTTTAACAATCTTATCCAAAATTTCCTTTTGAAGTATATACATATGTCAAAATGAAAAAGTAGTGGCTTTGCAAGAGTCTTTAAAGAAAGGTATGCAAACTTGGCTTCGGAATTTGGAACCTAATTCTTTGTATGCAGATTTCACTATACTTGACCCCGATTTAAGCATAAAGGTTTCAAAGACGGAATAGGTTGTTCTGCAACTATTGAAAATCTTAAACGTAAGATAAGATATGTTGATATAGCTATACCACTCCGGAAGTAGGAAAAGGAAATTGTATCTGGGATGAATATGATGAAAACATTAAGAAAATTGTTAGAGCTGAAAATAAAACTGCTGCAGGCATACGCGAATTTGATAAGTATCTTAATGAGGAATAATTAAACCGCAAAAAGGATCCTTTGAAGTGCTGGCACGAACGTAAAGACGTGTATCCCCATCTTTACAGGTACGTTTTAAAACGATTTTGCATTGTTGACACTTCAGTTGCTTGTGAACGAGTTTTTTCTGGGACAGGGCAAATTTCAAACGAGCGTCGAACGCTATTAAAATCTAATTTCATATTTTTGCATAGCAATATGTAATTGTTTACCTGTGTTTTTTGTTTATTAAAGTTCTTGTTTTGTATTGTTCTGAATTTTATAAGGAAGTATGTATAAGGAGAGAGGAAGGAATGATTGAATTTACATACTGTCTTACTTAATATTTGTGTATAGCAACATGTAAAGATTAACATTAGTACAAATCAGGGGCGTAGCCAGAACTTGGTTATGGGGGGGTTTTACAAAACTTTTTTTGCCAGTTTAGTACTACATGTTTTTTAAAGTAAAGTGCACTTTCCAAATAGGGCATTTTGTTGTGGCTTTTGTGACTTAATGCATTAAAAATAACATTTTTTCCCTGATTTTTAGTAAAAATTTCATGAAATTTGGTGGACTGAAAGCGAAGTTATTGTATCTGAAGTGGAAGTATGTTTGTGTCATCGTACAAAAATGTGCATCGAACAAAGATCCAATATTAACTATTGTTTTAAAAATGTTTAAACTTTAACCGAAGCATTTAAATTGATGAACCAAGTTTATGGTGATTTTTGTTTATACTAGTGTCCGACCGAATATTCGGTTTCGGTTTCGGCCCAAATAAGTGGTTTCGGTTTCAGTTTCGGCCAAAAATTGGCCGAATAGCCGAAACCGAAACTTTCTAGTATATTTTTTACATTTTATTTTGTAGCAGATATATAGCGAAAGGAGGAGTAATTTAGGTGCCACCAATGTAAATAAACTCTTTTGTTTAGCATATAATATTAGATTATTTAATTTTGAATATTAGCGAGTAAGGTACGAAAGGGTGATTTTTTCATGTTTACGTTTTTAAAAAATGAATAAATTGTTTGTTGCTATTTATTTGTTATGCTATGTTTGTTTGTTTGTTCTTTATTTACTTAATGTAAAATTCGTTTGTTGAAAAAAAAATGCTTGATATGGTGATTTTTATTTTAACTAGAAAGTTTCGGTTTCGGCCGAATATTAAAAAAAACCGAATATTCGGTTTCGGTTTCGGCCCAAAAAAGTGGTTTCGGTCGGACACGAGTTTATACCGTGGTGGAGTTCACAAGTGGTAAAAGCGATTTAAAAACGATTGTCAGAACATAAATGATGACCAACGTGTTAGCCAACTGAATCCGCGATCACCGTAGATCAAAACTGGGCGGTAATTCATAAAAGATAAGCCAAAATCTTCATTGAAATTCTTGAAATTGGATTTAACCTTCGCTTTACTTATACCCACCCGGGTGATCTTTTTAATATTCATGTTTAATATCTGCAAAAATTTTAAGGTAATTTTCAATAACATGAAAAAATATTTTTTGAAATTTTGTTCATGTTTAAACTTGAATTTTGTCATTTTTTATACAAATGTATCTGGGTGATCCCAGGCGCCTTCGCTACCATTTTGATTAAAACTCACGATCAATTTTTTTTGCGTACCTCATTATTTCTTTTTTTTTTTTTTAAACAGGAACAAACGCGCAGGGGATGACCCCTATTAATGCGAAGCATTGCGTTGGTTCAGGAAGGATATAAAGGTTAGGAGATAGGGTTATGAGTAAAGTGTTTATGGGCTCTTGCCTTGAACCCATCGGGATCATAAGTGGGAAAAATATCCGCAGGAAGACCATTCCACAACCGCGCTGTACGGGCCAGAAACGAACTTTCCCTGTAGTGCGTAGTGCGCTGGAACATCGTTTCGACGTGGAATGCATGGGCGCCAGTGTTCAAACGAGTTGCCCGGGAAATACCCGGAGTGATGGCATCAAGCTGCTCATCTCCACTGAGCAATTACCGAAAAAGTATCGGTAAAATAACACCACACATGCCACGTTTCGACGATGCTCCAGGGAGTCAATAGAGCTGGATGCCCTACTGTCCCCTATAAGTTTAATCGCACGGTTTTGCACCCGATCGAGGAACTCCAAATGGGTTTTTGAAGTCCCCGCCCAGAGGTGCGAGTTAAACTCCATTTTAGTTCGGATATAGGTAGTGTAAATAATGCGGAGATCAGACGGAGTGAAATATTTTTTGCACCGCTTTAGGAAGCCGAGGCACTTGGCTGCTTCTTTCGACACGCCAAAAATATGATCGTTCCAACGAAGATCGTGGACATGGACATGCCCAGAACATTAAGAGCTGCCGATTCCGCAATACCCATAACCAGGGATGTGTTGGGATGTGGGGAGACTCGCTTGTGGGATAACAGGCAACATTGGGTCTTGCGGGGATTAAAATCGACCCTGTTTGTGAAAGAGTATGAATGACAAATGGTGCTGTCATCCGCAAACGAGTAGATGGGATTCTTCGTCGACGACAACAGGTCGTTGATGAAGATCAGGAAAAGGGTTGGAGAAAGGACCGAACCCTGCGGCACTCCCGCGCTAAGGGAATGCTTTTCCGAGGCTATGCCGTCTATTACAACACGAATAGAGCGATCATAGAGGAAGCTCGTAATCCAACGAGAGAAGATTCTACCGACGCAATAGGCAATCAATTTAGACACGAGTGCTTTATGCCACACTCGGTCAAAGGCCTTGGAAATATCCAATGCAACAACCTTGCTTTCACCGAGGTTTAGAATGCTATGGTTCCATTTCTCGGTGAGGACCGCCATAAGGTCTCCCGTCGATTGCTGTCTTCGAAAGCCGTATTGGCGGTCACTTAGCAGTCTATAGTGCTCCAGATATTTCACAAGGTTGAAGTTTACAATGCCTTCCATTACCTTGGAAAGCACCGAACAGATTACTATAGGTCGGTAGTTCGCAGGGTCAGTAGTCTTGCCTTTTTTAGGAACTGGTTGAACATTTGCTACCTTCCAACATGTCGGAAATACACCTGTGGTGTATGACATGTTGAAAAGTTTGCGTAATGGACAAGCCAGTGAGGTAGCGCACTTTTGCAAAGTTCAAAGTTGCGTTCTTCACCTTCTTAACGAATGACCAAAAGTTCTGACTACCACGCTGGCATTGAAGAACTTTTTTACTTTGGCGCTGTTCGTGCAGAAACTTTTGGCGCCTTAGGATGGCATTGCATCGATTTCTAGCCTGTTTACGCAGGTGTTCAGTGGTGGCATTTTTATTTGCCTGCCATGCTCTGAAAGCTTCCTCTTTAGACCTGACAGCAATTCTGCATGTCTCATTATGTGTTCAATAAACCCTCTGGAAAGAAATCTTCAAATATTTTCCATAGTCTCAAAATAAATCATTAAAGTTAGGCCTTTTTTCGAAATACGAACTATCGCCAGAGGAAGATACTAAATACTGAAGTATGAAAAAAATTTATAAATTAATATATTATATATTTATTGTGAGTTTTACTCAAAATAGCGGCGGAAGTGCCTGGGATCATCTTTAGTAAGGCGAAGGTTAAGCATCTCAATAGCATACATTTATTGCATTTTAACTGAACATTTGGCTATCGAAGGATGCCATCCCATCTATTGACACTTGTTTTGACTGTTTTTTGTTTTCACATGATGTGGCACCGTGCGAATTTCACCTTTTCAAAGAATGCATTTGCCGATGAAAAAAAGCGTTTTGAGAACGTAGAAACCATCCAAAAGGCTTCTACCGACATCCTGAAGGACATTCCGGTCGACGAACTAAACTACTCTTTAGACATGTTTTTAGAACATGCAAATCGCTGCATTAAGCCTAAACGTGACTATTAAAAAAACAAATTAGTTTCGGTAAAAAAAGGGTTTTGTTAATATTCTTTGAAATATTTAAAGATGAAAAGACCTTTTTGCTAAATTGGGAACTTACATACGATGCATAGTGATTGAAAGTGTTGACAAATTATAGGCTATGGGGGTTCTGGCACCCTAAACCCCCCTTGGCTACGCCCCTGGTACAAATGAGTGCCATCCATTGAAAAAGGCTGAATAATTTTTACCTGTTTTTTGTTCCTAAACATACGTTATGTATGCAAGTATTCTGTGAATTTAGTATAAGATTTTGTTTTGAACACGACTGTTATAATACAAATAGTTAAACTCTGTTTAGAATAATCAAATTATTGTTTTCGGTAATTGAACTAAATGAACTAGTGAACTAAAGAACTAGTTCATTAAGGTGAACGAACTGCAACTGATCGGTTCACTCAAAATAGGTGAACTACCCAACTCTAGTGCACATATAACTTGTATTTGCACTATTGCCAATAATTTTGACATAAGATTACTCAATGTCATTGACTGAATAAATGGATTGAAGTTGAAAAATATGAATATCTAAGTAGTTTTCACCAACGGTTGAATTGTATCGTAATCGCAATCAATTATGTCGTAGAACTCTTCACACACTTCCGAATGGCGTTGAAGCTTGTTAACTTACCATGATACTCTCTATCCTCATACAATCCTTGAATATTCGGCAGCTCCCAAAATGGCTCCTCCAGATAAACCATCATCGTTAAAAGTTGGGGGAATTTATTGTCTTTATAATACTGATTAATTTTCACTTTATAGCGATCTACTTCGTGCTCGATAAACCGTTTAATTTTAAAAAACAATTGCCGAAATATTTGGAGAATTTTATAAATTTTCAACAGAAACAGTTTTACTGTAGATTCGTAAAAGTTTTAGCATATTTAAACATGACAACATCGTCTTAATTAATTAATTTAAATGCTTAAAACTGAATTGCATGAGTTTTAATCTAAAATTGAAATTGAAATAACCGCTATTAGGTGTAATAACATCCCAATTTAACCATTTTGAATAACTATGTACTTATACTTAAATCGCCACAAACTACATTCGGGCTAAGCGTAAGTGATAGAAAGTCGACCACCGAATTAAGTCCTCATAATAATTTGAAATAGGCTAAAATCATTTTTTGCATTGTATTTGTATAAATATTACCCAAATTAACTCTATGATAACTATGCAATAGTGTTTAATTAAAATAATATAATAATTATTATTATTAAACAAAATATTGATTCTCTCTATGAAGGCTGCAATTTTGAACGCGGTCACAATACGGCAACACAAAGCTTTGGTTTTTTAGGGTCACATGTGCAAAGTCCTCTGTCTAAACAATTCGTTCAATTTGAGGCTGTTGATGAGCTTAAGGTTTAAGCATCACAAGTACCGTAAGCTCGCCCGAAAACCTTGTTTATTCATAGGTGCTCACATTAATACTATTTAGTGCTTTATAATGTGCACAGTAAGTAGAAATGTACAACGTTTGGATGCAATTAAGTAACTTCATTGTGAAACCTTGTTATGTGTAAAGCGATAGGATCATCCTACACTTGACTCCAAGCGATGGTTGCATCATTTAGTCAAACTATTAGGTTCGTTTCTGAAGTTCTTTGTTATTTAAATACCGCTGCAGCGGAATCGAAACAGATACACACACAAATATGATTCACACGACTTTGTCGAGATTTAATTTTTCTTTCGATAGAGGTATACACACTTAAAAGTGGTACACTGATGCAAAAGAAACACAAACTGCAATATTTTAAGTAATTAATTTGATTTGAATAATAATAGTTCTATTTCGAAATAACACGACTTTATCATTTCCTTATAAGTAAAAGGGTTTATAGACCTGGATGTAAGAACCAAGTCAAACGAAATACTTTTCGAATGAAATAAGCGTCAAACCACACTCAACCTCATAACCAGACTGATTGCAATTTTAGTAACAAGTTTCCAGATCGTGCAGCAAAACGAATACAAACAAGATTCGAATGAAACTAGAAAAGCAGCACAGATGAGTGTCTCCTTTTCCAGCTCAAACGTTTTCGTTTAAATAACCACTGCAAACTTGCTGTCTTGCGTTGCGCTCTCTCACTCTTTGTACGAATACCTGTTCTCATTTTTTATTTTCCCTGACTCATGCTGATGAATCGGGAGCGTGTATGGGGTAAATAAATTGAAAAGCAAGTAAATGCATAAACATGTCTTTTCCTTCTGATGTATAATCTCCGATATCCGAGTGTCTCGCTTGTTTTGTTTTAAACGTATTCGTCTTTTAGTAATATTACATACTTACTTGTCAATGCGAAATTTCTCCCTATAAAATAGGCAAACTACAATTACAATTAAAAAATTATGTTTCACATACAAGTTATAAATCAAAAACTTAGCTAGCAAAAATTTGCATACGTAAGATTAGGTTGGTTTATATTGACAATCTCTCCCCTACCTCTACTTCGTGCAACATCTGATTAAAATCTCGATACTTCAAATCATAGTATAATAATAAAGTAGTCTAAGAAAAGAGACTATGAAAAAGCTCCCAACTCGCCGTTAGGAATCAGCATAAAACTGTAGGTCCCTTCCAAACCTGTACAAATTCGCACGCACAACACGGATGGTTGCGGGTAGATAAGGCCTTAGTCTCGTAATCGGGCTGTCGTGCCAGTCAATTATTATTATTATTATTATTATTATCCCACGCCACTCTCCCCCCCGTACACCGCGCGAGGCGGGGTCCATTTTCACAGTTAGTTTTTTCATTTTCATGTTAGTCAATATTTAAAAAGCTGCGTACGATATTGCATGTTTTCAGGATAACCGCTTTCTAAATGCAATGATTCTTGTTTGGTCTATTCCTAGTTCTTTTAGATTTGTTATGAATGACTTATGAAGTATTCCCGTCGCTGAGATTATAAATGGTATCGTTTTTATTTCGTTTTGTCTCCATACCCGTTTAATTTATTGTGCTAGTTGGTGGTATTTTCCTAATTTTTCGGTGTATTTTGTGTGTATATTACTGTCGTTTGGAACACTTATTTCTATAAGATAGGTGATTTTTCGTACTTTATCGATTAATGTGATATCTGGTCTGTTGTAGGTTACTGTCTTATCTGTGTGTAGTGTTTTATCCCAAAGTAGTTTAATGTTATTGTTTTCTAATGTTGTTTCAGGGTTATAATTGTAATATGGTGTTATTGTTTCTAATAATTTGTGTATTTCTGCTACGGAGTGGTGAATTATTTTTGCAACTGTGTTGTGCCTTTCAGTATATTGTGTTCCCGCGAGAATCTGACATCCATTTGTTATATGTTGTATCGTTTCGGATTGTATATTGCATTTTCTACATTTATCTGTTGGTATGTTAGGGTCTTTCACTATGTATTTAAGGTAGTTTTTAGTTTGTATTACTTGGTCTTTATTATTATTATTATTATTACCGAGTTTCTCCATCTCGGCAGGGTTCCGCACTGCCGGAGATAACATTTGTCCCGGGTATCGCTACCAAGGGAAAATGCTCTGTTGTTTCTGTTTTATGTTATTTTGTTTTACTATTGATTCAAAAATTTTCTTGTTATGTTACAAGTTTTTAGGATCACCGCCTTTTGGATTTTATAGTGTAGAGTTTGGTCTATGTTAAGTGATTTAAGGTTTTGTATGAATGTTCTGTGTAGTATGCCTGTAGCTGATATTATGAACGGCATGGTTTTTACTAGTGTCCGACCGAAACCACTTTTTTGGGCCGAACCGACCGAAAACGAATATTCGGTTTTTTTTTAATATTCGGCCGAAACCGAAACTTTCTAGTTGAAATTAAAATCACCATATCAAGCACTTTTTTCAACAAACGAATTTTACATTAAGTAAATAAAGAACAAACAAACAAACATAGCATAAATAAATAAATACTTATTAAAAAAAAACAATTTATTCATTTTTTAAAAACGTAAACATGAAAAAATCACCCTTTCGTACCTTACTCGCTAATATTCAAAATTAAATAATTTAATATTATATGCTAAAAAAATAAATTTATTTACATTGATGGCATCTAAATTATTCCTCCTTTCACTATATATCTACTATACAATAAAATGTAAAAAATATTCTAGAAAGTTTCGGTTTCGGCTATTCGGCCATTTTTTGGCCGAAACTGAAACCGAAACCATTGATTTGGGCCGAAACCGAAACCGAATATTCGGTCGGACACTAGTTTTTACAGTGTTTTGTTTCCATACGCGTTTAGTTTCCTGTGACAGTTCGATGTATTTTTCTATTTTTTCTATGTACTTTTTGTGAACGTTTTTATCGCTTGGTGCGCTGATTTCAATTAGATATGTTGTTTTCTGTATTTTGTCTGTTAGTACTATGTCCGGTCTATTATTAGGTATGGTTTTGTCTGTATATATTGTTCTATCCCAATAAAGTTTATGTGTTTCATTTTCGAAGATGTTTTGTGGGGTGTATTTGTAGTATGGTTGGTCGTTGTCTATAAGGTTTAAATTTTTTGCTATTGCTTGATGTAGAATTTTTGCCACTATGTTATATCTGTCTGTGTATTCCGTGCCTGCTAAGAGTTTGCATCCTGTGATGATGTGGTCTATTGTTTCCGATTGGCTTTGACACTTGCGGCATTTGTCACTGTCTGCACTAGTGTCGTTGAGAATATATTTTTTGTAGTTTCGTGTGGGGATTACTTGGTCTTGGATCGCCAGTAGGAAACCCTCTGTCTCGGGGTAGAGCTCGCTTTTTTGTAGCCAGGTGTATGAGTGTCTTTTGTCTATGTTACTGTCCTGCATGATATGGATGTGTTTACCATGTAGCTGCTTCTGTGCCCATTCTATTTCTTTGTCTCTTGTAGAAGTTATTGTAGGTATTTGTTCTGTATTTAATTTTAAAGGTGTGTAATTGCTATCGGCTGCGGTAATTGCTTGATGTGTTGACGATGTACTGCTGTGAAAGTAGTTCCTTAGGCTAATTATTTGTTTCGCATGTAAATTGTGTATGTCAATTATTAATGTTAATTATTAATTATTGTGTATATTAATTATTATTATTATTATTATTATTATTATTATTATTATTATTATTAATAAAAGAGAGTCCCCCTAATGTACCTCTATTTTGATTGAGAAATACAGTGGACGTCCAATATAACGAATCTTAAGTATGTTGTACCCCCAATTTGTTAAATCGAAAAATTCGTTAAATCGATCGAAATTTTTATTTGTTTTAAACCGTCCTTCTTAATAAGTTTCACATATTCAGTTTTTAAATAAATATCTTGTTTTATTTGAAAACAAATCCTGTGAAAATGATCAGCAATGCATACAGAGTTTGAAAATGTTGATAACTTGACGTTAATTTGAAAGTTTTAACGTAGAAAAAACAAAAATAATTGAGGCACCGTTCACGCCGAAACCAATTAAAAACAATTCGAAGGTTTTTTGACGAGGGTGAATACTGGACGTCCACTGTCAAAAAAGTCATCAGCAGGATCTTTGAATTGTGGACGGGGTAAACAAAGTTGTATTGAAATATACCTAAGCATTTTATTTGAATGAAGTTGCGACTGTGGTTGAACATTTTTTTGAACTGACAAATTTCAGACATCGAAATTTACGTAATTTCAAAAAATTTTGTTTTCTTTGAGCGAGAGAGTTTTAATTAGACTACTTTATTATTATACTATGCACACTGGGGTAATTCAAAGCGATTTTGGCGATTAATTAAAAAATTAAAATTAAAGTAATAGCCTATTTCCACCGCGCGCTTAAATGCATTTAAGGGCTCTGTTAAGCTTGAGAACTGTCAAGCGTTTCCACCAAAACTGAGTTAACTGCAAAAGCTGGTTTTTGTTTACATTTTTAGTTGCTCAAGCCAAAATCTGCATTTATTTCTGGGCAGCCACAGCTTACCCATCGCCGCCATCTTCTTGTATACCCTTCACACTGTCACCATTAACATTTTGTTAATATTTCAATTTTGATTTTGCTATAACTTTTTAGTTTTAAGTCCGATTTTCATGCGGCTTCGGCTCAGTGGCCATTTTTTATTTTTATTTTTTCCATATTTTTTTTAGAAATGAAAAATTTTACCCCTATTTTGGTTACATATTAACATATTCAAAATTCAATGTTTAAATTTGGATATGTGATGTGGAATTACCTAAAAATCTTAAATACAAAATTTTGTGAGAATATCTTTGAAAATGCACTTTTTATGGCATTTCTTTAAAAAAAAGCAACAAATTCGCCCATATTGTGGGGCTGAAACCCCATTCATCCCTTTTCCCCCTTCCACATTTGAACCTAAAATCTCTTAAGCACAGCCTATTTTACGTTTTTGCTTACCAAATTAGCTCAAAAAATGAAAACTGTCTTTATAAAACGGATGAAAAGAAATATATTAACATATGTTAATAGTGACAGTGTGAAGGATACGTATGTATGGTTTCTTGTAGCCCCTCTACTGCAAGAAAACCAATTCGATTTCCTTCTCAACAGTCTGTGTGAAGGATACGTATGTATGGTTTCTTGTAGCCCCTCTACTGCAAGAAAACCAATTCGATTTCCTTCTCAACAGTCTAGGACTGTCTGCGTTTTCATATTTATGAAAATTTATTTAATTTGTCAATGTTTATTTCATTTATGAAAGTTGACAGCTTATTGATACCAGAGCTGTCTGAATTTTTAATGTCAAGAGGGTTAGTGAGAAGTTCCACGTTTTTGATTTTCAGCATTTATTATTGGCAAATAATAGAAGTTTTGACTTTGATTATGACAGACGATATGTTTTTTTCCGAAAAATGCAGTAAAAAGTAATTGTCTTAGCAAAAAATGTACCACACCGAACGCAATTCGAATCCCCTCTTTCGTTTGTGTTCGTACGGCTCTTGCAGCGCCTGAAAGCATGCTATCAAAATTTGTACATTTGTCAGTATTGCTCCAGCTTTTAACATAACATATTCTCTTAGACGTCTGTAAACGGCAAAACTGAGTTAACTCAGTTTTGAAAGTGAGTTAACTCACTTTGATACAAAAACAATTGCATGGGAATTAGAGCATTTAAATGCGATGTTAAATGCATTTAAGCATTTTCAAAAATTTTGCAAGCGTGTTTGTTGACGCGGGCGATAAGAGATGAGCGGAGACATAGGTTGCAGGAAATTTTCTCGCGCTCAACAGTTTGGGAGAACGTAAACACTGCGTTCGACAACAGCAAAAAGCAATGTTGTTGTTCGCAACGGCTCCGCTCGTGTATATTGAAATGGTGGTTGTTGTGGCGTAGTGATCGCTCATTTTTTGCATGCGTCGAAGCGCAAGCGGAGAGCAAACAACGAACCAAAGCATCGTCATCGTCGTTTCAACGAAGATGATTCGGGATTCGCTAATGTTTTCGTTGGTTTCGTTTATTGTGTGTATGCTTTTTTGTGTTGCCGATTAGTTTTGCAGCACAAAGGATCAGTTCAGGTTATCATGAAATATGAGCTCGATAGTTTAACCCATTCGCTGCCAAGCCTAAATTATATGAAGTCATTCCCATTGCCATTTATATTTTGAGTGTTATTGTTTACCAAAGCTCTGTTATTTCTTGGTAAGAGCACATATATTATCATATATCACATATGTATATCACATATATTATCAAGATCATTCTCTTCAAATAAGAAATAAAGCATAATTTGTGTAAAAAAATGTATTTGTAGTTTTTTTTAAGTTTTTTAAATTTCTATATTTATGTTTGTGGCCAAAGTTCAATATGGGCTGGCCAGAACCGGGTGTCCACAGGAGGGATAAAACAAATTAATACAAAAATCAGTATTGCCTTCGTTCTCGCAAAATAATTGTATTTTCAGTGTTCCCAAAGGTATCGACTATTTACCGAGGTAGTAATCAAACGCAGGCTGATGCCAACGCTGCATCAGCTGTTGAAAATTGAAAAAAATCAGTTAGATTTTGTGTTTTTACATGTCACTTGAATTTTTTGTTTTAAGAATTTTATGTAAGCATTCCTATGTATACATACATATATGTACAATTTTATGCAACATGTATTGAAAACAATACCCAAAAATAAAAGTATGAAAATTACGTTAAGCTGGATTTTTTTCATATTCTCCTTCCCGAAATCCTTGGGACGCCACTGAAACGACAAGATGGTTATTTTTTCACAGGCAATTTTACTCTTAGACTTTTTCATTTCCTGTTAAAGCCAAGCTGAGAAATCAAGCAACAGGGTAAACTAATCTAGAAATCTAGTCTTAAAATCTTGTCACTGTTTAATGTACGCTGACGACTTAAAACTTTATTGCAGTGTTCGGAAGTGTTCGGAGCTGAAGTTCGATTTTCACAGGGAATATGTGGTATCCGCAGCCAATTCTAAACTTGGTTTTTTAAAACGCAATTCCAAACACTTCCTTGACCCGCTCACATTGAAAAGCTTGTTTACGTGTTTGGTTTGGTCAGTGTTGGAATGCGCGTGCATTATATGGGACGCAAATTTTGAAGGTCACTCCAAAAAGACTGGAAAGGGTCCAAGGCGTTTTACTAAGTTCGCCCTTCGACCCATCCATGCCGCCTTATAAACTCAGATGTATAATTCTAAATCTGCAGGACTTCACGAGTAGGAGAAGGATGTATGGGATCCTGTTCATTAAAAATATCTACGATAAGAAGATAGACTCGCCAGAGCTATTGACGCTTTTACCTTTTATGTGTCGGGACGGTGCTTAAGAGAAAGATATATTTATTTATAACAGAACAAAATATCGTTAGATCGAACCGATTCACAAATTTACATCTTTGCGTAACACTACTTGCAACAATATCGATCCGAATCCGACTTGGCCATACAAAGTTGTCTCACCAACACCTCATGAACAATAATATCTCTGACATGTGTCACCTCTGTAACCTATACCCTATTACCCTCAGCCACATCCTAACCGAGTGCAACGCTATCAGCGCTCAAAGAAACCTTGTCTTCCGAAACTCTAATCCAGCAGAAATAATTACAAACCCTACAGCTAAAACCATAGGAAAAATAATAGAATTTATAAAATTAACTAACCTATATAAAACAATTTAAATTTAATGTTCTTATAAAAATGTTAAAATATATACTCAATTAGAAGAAATATAAATAATTTAGAAACCTAGTTATATTTACTAACGAAACAGCTGAAGGCCACAGTAGCCACTGCTGTCTACCCTAAACTTATAATTTTTAAAATATAAGTTTTTGTTTGTAAATAAATAAATAAAATATCGATTTTGACTTAAGAAAAAATTTTGCAAATTTTTATATTAGATTTAAGTTGATACTTCTAGTCTGTGAAGGCTAAGCCCGGTAGACGAATTTTATATAGTATATTTCATTAGAACAAATGGGTTAACAAGAGGTTTTGTAAAGCTAATAGGAAAAAACGCACAAATAAGTATCGAACAATGATGTAAATATTAGCTTCCGATGGTGATTGCAGGGTATTTTATATAGTCGATTGATGTTGGATTGAATCTTGATTTTTACAGTATTTACGAAATCCATGAGATATATACTTTATTTTGTTACGAGAAATGCACTTACCTCTTCCGTATCCTTGAGAGTGCTTGGCGAAACTGTTGACTACCACGTCCACCGCCTCTCTTAGAACCTGTTTCGCACGAGCGTCTGGAGCACTTCCAACGTCTCCGCCGCTGTCGCTGTTGCCGTTGTTTACTGCATGATTCACCTGATGCACTACAGCCGCTGCTGCAGCAGCTGTTGCTATTGCAGCCATTGATGGAGTAGACATGGAAACAGGATAATTGCTGCCCTTACGATTCTGCTTTGCAAAAGCTAAAAGAATAATCGTCCAGTAATATTGTCTGTGCCTGTGATTTCTTCACTATCATTGAACCCTGTTACAGCTATTAGCTGTGTGCTCTGCTACCACAGCTGATGAGGTTCCTTCGTTTCAACACCAATCTACAAAATCAATTTTTTCGATATATCAGTGTCATTAAATTAGTTTGGATTGATATTTTTATACTTTTACTAAATAGTTTTTACTCGAAATTCAAGCGAGATGCGTGCATTCAAGGTTTACTCGTATGTTGGTTTCGATCATCTGAACTAAAAACAGACGCTTATGATAAGACATTGTCCTATTAACATTGTCCCTTCAATGCCCTATTAATATTGTATCATCAATGACCTATTAAAATTGTCTCATCATAAACGTTTTCAATTGGAAAAATTTATCCGCTGATGAATTTTTTCTTCGTAGTGAAATATTTTCCTAGAAAATTATTTAAAAAAAAAACGATTTCCAGCAACAATAAATCACAGTTGCTTGACTTTTTGCAATTCCGGAACTTGATTACCGTCACCAATTCGATAAAAGCTTTTAAAAGCACAGGGAAGGTATATATGTAAAGAATTTATGTAAGATTACACTACTCGACAAAAAATTTGTTAACCACGTGCACCTAAAAACAAAAGTATTTTCTAGACTAATTTTTGGCCGCTGAACACGAAACTGAAAATCAAAAAATTTTTTTAAAAAGCGTTCTCGAAAAATCTTTGAAAACCCAGTTTTTTCCCTGTTGTTTCAGTTAAGAGCATACATCTCGTAAGCGACTAACACAAACTGTCCGTCGGTCAGAAGATAATACCTTAGCCTTTCCAGCGATATACAGATTGTCCAAATCAGATGAGATTTGGGGAAGTTACTGGCGGTGAAAGTTGTAAAAAAGTGAATTTTTCGACCAATAAAAAATCATAAATTTTTGAATGTTTTTTCTATAGATAAAAGAAATGGTTTCATCTGGTTTTAAAATCTAAGATGAAAGATTTATTATTTGAGCAAATATTAAGCCCAACATCAATATAATTGAAAGAAAAATTACAAAGTTATGATGCACTGAGTGAAAACACCAACTTTACTTTTATTACACCATGCGAAACAATTTTTTTTGTTTTGCCGAGACCCATCCAAATGTTGATATAGACGTCAAACTAGAGGTCATTTATAGTATCCTTGCATAGTGAGCTTTTTATTTTCTGACCCAAAAACCTTCTTAAAGAGCTTTAAAATTTTAAGGACATACACATTTCAAATATTTTTTTAAATATTTGCGGTTATGCAATGATGAAGGTATGGGTGTCAAATGAAAGAGGAAAATTGTCTCCTTTTAACTAAATTTGCTATTTTGAACTTTCGAAGAATTTCCCTCCTCCCTTGGTACGCCTCAGTATTTTCATCCGAAGCAACCTATCTACGCTTAAAGCCATTACAAACGTAAATTTCACCGATCCAACAATTAGTTTGATCAGAGACATTCTTACTGCCAACACTGGTAAAATCGAACTATTATGGGTACCTGGCCATATCGGGATATTAGGAAATTCAACAGCCGATTCTGCTGCTGAACTGGCTACAAGATCTCCTTTAAAATTAATCAACACCACATATAAAAAGGACATTAAAAAATTAGCATATCAAAAGTATATTGATTTCGAAAATGAGCAATGGGCCAAATACTCCCTTCATTACAAATCACCACTCAACAACCATCAACTTTACCAACAACAACAACTAGGAGACAAAGCATAGCATATACTCGCCTCCGCCTTGGACATACCAGAACGCCCTTACAATCCCGCACATAATCAAAGATTGCCCAGCACTGGTAAACTTGCGTCGAGAGCTGTCAAACCCAAACATCATGGAACTGCTAACAAAAACTGCACATGCAAACATAAAACAATTCATACTATTTCTGTGCAAACTAAACATATATTTTGAAGTGTGATATCTAGTTTATAAGGTTACATCATAGTCCAAAATTCGGATGGCCTTAGTCGCTAATGCATATTTGATTGTTAAGGCATAATTGTATTACCCTTTACAATAAATAATAATAAAAATTTACCGATTGGATAAGCGGGGCAATTCAAAATTACCGTTCTTTTTTGATCATAAGGTATATACAGTTGAACCTCGATTATCCGGGCCTCCATAAACCGGGAACATCTATTAACCGGGATGCTGAGTGGTTGATTTTATACCTCTATTAACCGTGATTTACCTCTATTATCCGTGAAGCACATGTACTTGTGTTTGTTTTTTTCCGTATAACACACATATAAATATACATATTTATTTTAAATAAATGCAATTTTTTAAATAGAATAAGATTTATTGATGCAAATGTACCTTTATAGAAGCAGTTTCACATGTTCTTATCAAAAATAAAAATAATACAATTTATAAACGATTATATGTAACCTCTTTTAACCGGGTTTTTCGATTATCCGTGATGAGCCCAGTCCCGAGCAACCCGGATAATCGAGGTTCAACTGTACTTATATACTCGTATTATATTTTTATTATCTTTATCTATACATATAAAAGAAAGTGGATGTATGTGTGTAAGCGCATCACGCTCAAACGGAAAGGCCGATTTCCATGGGGTTTTCTTTGTTGGATTCGTCTTGAGTCAGTTCAGGTTTCTGAGAAAAGAAAATTCCGGAAAATCTATTGGAAAAGTCGAAAAATCCCTGCCATATTTGATCGCGAATCCCTTGAGAACGGCTAGACTGATTTGGCTGGTTTTTTTTTGTTGTATTCGTAGTTGTTGGAGCAAGGTTTGTATGAAAGAAAATTTTTGGAAAACGGGGAGTCGCACCTTCCACCAGCCCAAATTTTCCGATGAGAACTTTGGGACCATAAGTCACACATCAATTACATTCACTACGAACTTACTATTTAGTCATGTCCTTCGACAGAGGGAATAGTCCGGGTATTGGACGAGGGAGCGTGGCACCACCCATACGAGCAAAATCTTTTTAATGAAATATCTTCGAGATTGTAAGGTGCACAGCATTGGAATTTAGAATAGCGTCGTCCCATAGGTGAGTCATTCTACTGGTTAGATTTGATGGGCGTTGGACAAGGGGCGTGGCACATTTTTTGTGACCCAAATATTCCGGTGAACTATAAGTCGCACAGCAATGAAACTTAGTGCGAACCTACCATTTTCCCTTTCGACAAAGAGAATGGTGCGGGTATTTAACAAGGGGGCGTGGCACCGTCCATACAACTCAATCTTTTATATGTAATAGCTTTGGAATCCTTAGCCGCACAGCATTGAAAGTTGGTGTACTACCGTTTCATAGATGTGTCGTTCTACTGGTGAGATTTGATCGGCGTTGAACAAGGGGCGTGGCACATTTTGTATGACCCAAAATTTACGCAGTACTGTAAGTCCACATCAATGAAACTTAGTAAGAACTTTCCACTTAGTAGCACATTTCGACTAGAAAAAAGGTGTGAGCATTGGACAGAGGGCGTACAGTGTCGCGATCCCATATAAGCCGTGGCCAAAAATACTTAGCGTTGTCCTATCTCGATGAAACTTGGTGAGATCGTTTTCGAAATTTGCCAAAAATCATTAAAATTGGACCACTGCCACGCCCACCCCCCTTACGAAAGGAACTGTAATATTGAAATAACTTGCTTAATATTAGTGATAGGATTATGAAATTTTGTAAAAATGGGCGGTCTGCCACGCCCACTTTCAAAAATATTCGCATTTCACTACAACTACAACTGTATTTTTAGAAGGCTGTTTACAATACTCATTCTACGATGTGATTTAATTTTTTAAGCTTTCTAAAACCTTAAAAGTGGGCGTGGCAGCTGGAGCATATTTATTAAGTGGCCAAAACTTTTCCTTTATGAATTCGTGTATTAATTTTTTCAACTTGTGATACCATATTTTGGTATAAATGTTTAGATTTTTAAAGTGGGCGCGGCATTCTGCCTACTTTTGATGATACGAACAAAGTGCCCACCTTGTCTGTTATATAGCTCACCATTGTAGCAGCTGTTTTGCCGCTGCTTTCATTGTGCGTCGCAAGCCATACTTCGAAAAAATCACAATTTTTGACTGTAGGTGCCACTACAAAAAGTAAATTTTTGAATTGAACATTTTTGGTGCGACGCACTATGGCTCGTTTTGCCTTTTTTCGTTGCAAAAATCATAACTTCTGAACCAATAAAGATATTTAAAAGATTTAAACTGCATCTGAAAGTGTAATATCCAAGCTTTAAAATGAGCATAAAAACAGGGTGCCACAGTAACAGAAGGCTTTAAAATTCGTTGCCAAAGTTAAGATTTACTAAAACTTCATACTAAAATGAAATGGCTTTTTTGTTTGCATTAACAAATTAATATAATTTATTTAAATAAAATTTATTTAAATTAATATAATTTATTGATTCATACGTAATTTTTTACAAAAAAAATTTTTTTTTAAAAGTTCGGATTTTTCAAAATCGCTATCTACACTGGAAGGAATGCCTAATAATGAAATCATTTCTAAGCTATAAGTATCTGTAAGTTATTTTTGTGATCTTACAGATCTCATAGATGAAATAACTGGATCAGAAGAGACTGCTGACATGTTGAAAAGGTCTTCATTTTGTCTAGATCGATATTTTGCAAGTGTTCATACATCTATACCTTTTGTAGTCCTTATTTTTGCATTCTTGAGCTTCTTCAGACAATTTCCCTATTGGTAAGCACTGGTATTCTATTAAATCCTTTCCATGTGCTAAAATTTTATGTAGCGTAGGAGTAAGTTTCTTCTCTGATTAACTCAATCGAGACTGCTAAGTTTCAGGAAAGAAATGGACTGCGCTTGAACCAGATTTAAGTTAAATGGGCGGTGCAACGCCCCCTTGTTTAATACCCGCATCATTCCCTCTGTCGAAAGATATGAATAAATGGTAGGTTCGTACTTAGTTTCATTGCTGTGCGACTTATTTGGGTCACAAAACATGTGCCACGCCCCTTGTCCAACGCCCATCAAATCTTACCAGTAGAATGACTCATCTATGGGACGATACAATACTAAATTTTAATGTTGTGCACCTTACAATTTCGAAGATATTCATTTATAAGATTTGGCTTTTATGGGCGGTGCCACACCCCACTGTCCAATACCCGCCCCATTCCCTCTGTCGAAGGACATTACTAAATAGTAAGTTCGTAGTGAATTTAATTGATGTGTGACTTATGGTTCCAACGTTATCGTCTGAAAATTTTCGGAATTCACGGTCAAAAATTACAGGGATTTTCCGACTTTTCCAATAGATTTTCCGGAATTTTTTTTTTTCACAAACCTGAACTGACTCAAGACGAATCCAACAAAGAAAATTTCATTGAAATCGGCCTGTCCGTTTAAGCGTGATTAGATATATAGATAGATGCCTGCAACACAAAATGGGTTTTTGACCGTACTAAATGTGCGCGATTTTTATATATGTATACCTGCGTGTTTTTCGACCCGAGGTTGTTTCACTTTTATTGCTCTAGAAAGTAAATCGGCAGCTGAGTTTTGGAAGTTAGGTAAATAATTGAATAATAAATAACCACCCTCAATTTCGCGGAGGTTATTTTTGGTATATTAAGTTGGTAAAAGGTCGAAATATAGACTTTTCGAGCAATCGGTAGATCGAACAACTTTTAAGACAAAACAAACATTTCTTTTTTTTATTATATTAACAATTAACGTACCTTTTAGATAAAACCAACAAGTTACCGATTGGTCGCTTCATTTACATACAAATCAATCTTAAAGATGACAAAAAACCAAAAAATACACATTTTTCTCGATGTGGAAAAATTGTCAACTTTGAGCGGCTCTACCTCCCAAACTACTAATCCGAATTTAATGAAAGTTACATTTTCGTAATCCGTGGAAAATTCTCAATATGCGTGTATTCATTTTATCGAACACTTTCATGAAATTTTTAATTTTTGCAACGTTTTTCCGACGGCTGAGCCATAGTGCGACGTGAAAAGAGCAGTTGCTATAACCTAACAAATAATAATCAACTTTGAGAAGCAGTAGACCAAGCAGTGGGTGGCAGTGTGGTGAAAGTCTAGTAGTACGCGGACGATATTGTACTATTGGCGGCCTCAGCACGACTCGCCCTCGGCAACAAATTTATCGCGGTAATATTGCTATCGTATCGATTTCTTATTAACAGTCGCACTAAAACGTCCGCCGCATTTCTTCATTTCGTCATTTTCTTATTGCCGGACGACTCGTTTTCTTATCGCTTTCTTATTGCCACAGGAGACTTGCTAAATTATCGTACAGGTGATGTTTAAGCAATAATTGTTTTGACAAATATTTATTGTAAATATTTACAAAATACGATAAGGATGGCCTTTATGGTTCTATAAATTAATTATAGTATTAAAAGCCATACTAAGTTACCACTCTTAACAACAAGTAGTAACAATTCTTAACGGCCTCTTCTATGTACATCCAAAATTTCTCTTAATCAATTCTCCTGATACCAGCACGGATTTTGCAATATTAATTGGTACCGCAAGGAGAATGGCTGACAAAGTCAATTAATGCGTGTTAAGTGCGTTAAACAAAATACAATAAGCTAATTTGTATGTACCATATAACAAACATTGTAACTATTAGTAGCTATAAACAGTTGCCAATAACGACACTTCCTGTTGTAAATTCTTTAAAAAATTGCCGACGCAACTTTAATATCTTGCATATTTAGCTAGCGTTTATTGAATTTTTACGACAGTTTCTAACTAGGATACGAACATACATATACTGATATTAGAATGGCATATTCTGATGGTAGGCACAACAAGTCATATACATGGCTCAAGCTAACGACAATCGAATACGAACCAACAACGAGCTGTATGAGCTGTTCAAAGACATAGCACAGCGGCTACGCTGGCTTGGCCATATCTCCCGTATAGACGATGAAGCTCCGGCAAAAAAGGTGTTTGATGCGGTAGTTGGAGATCGATGGCGAAGAGGGCGTCCGTGTCTTCGGTGGAAGGACCAAGTTGAGGACACCCTATAATCTCTTGGTGTGACCAACTGGAGAAGGCGCGCGCAAAGCAGAGGCACCTGGAGAAAGCTTTTGCGGCAGGCTGTAACCCAGCAACGGGTTGTTATGGCCAGATAAGTAAGTACATGGCTCATGCTATACTAAGCCATAACGTTAATAGTTCAACAAGTAACATTAAATCGTTCTTTGAAGGTTACGCGATTCTTGCCAATTAATATGTCCTCACACACTTTAGTAACGTTACGTTAAAGACTCCGCCCCGCAGAATCCATCGTCTCCATTGTAGCCTCGGTCGCATTTAGCATCTGAACTCAAACATGGTGAAAAACTTCACAAGCACCGCGAATCACAATTGTCAGTTGAAAATTAAAAACGTTGCTTTACGTTGGCGTCATTAGCACCTTTTACCAAACTCAAGTACAAATTTCGGACATCCTAAGTCATGGTCTAATCAATATTCACATAATTGGCACGACTGACCGATTATGCGACTAAAGCCACCAAGCTACCCATAACCATCCGTGTTGTGTGTGTAAGTTGTACACAGATGGAAGGGACCTACAGCTTTATGTCGATTCCAAACGGCGTGTTAAGAGCTTTTTCATAGCCAATTTTACTCCCAATGTTTTGCCATTAGCGGCTGAGTGGTCAGCGGTCACAAGAAAAAATATTGTTTCGAGAGTTGTCTCGAACGAGGGATTGAGCGTCACCTAAGACTCGTGATTCACCAATATAAGCCTCGGCACTATGGACACTCTGGGATTTTAAGGTCATTTACGAGTCCAGGTACAGAACAGCAATTAGATTCCTGCACGGACTATCTGATTCCACACCTGGATTTGGATTCGCGCGCACTCACCTCCTTTCCCTCAAGGGAAGAATGGGGACTTACAAGTGTGACAAAAGACGCCTCCATCACCATCTTCACAGACGGTTCTAAGATGGAGGAAGGTACAGGAGCTGGTCTCCACTCAGATGAACTGGGGGCACAAAGGTCTTTCAGACTCCCTGACCTCTGCAGCATCTTTCAGGCGGAGATCTTTGCAATCTGGAAAACTGCTGAACTAATCCGCGACAGCGGATTACCACCCACGGATATCACAATCTGTGTGGATAGTCAGGCAGCTCTTAAAGCGCTGGAATCAGCCACTGTGAAATCGAAGGTAGTGCAGAGTTGTCGCACTGCACTTCGAGGCATCGGGCTTCACCGGGCCACTCTGGAGTGGCAGGAAACGAGGCAGCGGACGAGATGGCAAGAAAGGGGGTCGCCCAGCCTGTCACCGAAGTGGATAACTCTGTGCTCCCTCCGATATCTGCCTTGTATCTGCATATTGACAGGTTGAGCAAAACTAACATCGAGTCCTCATGGCGGAGCAGAACTGATTGCAGTACCTGCCGGGCAATATGGCCTTCCCTTTCCGTGAGGAAAACACGATATGTACTGTCCCTGAGTCGAACCTCTATTAGGTAGTTTGTTGGGGTCATTACTGGACACTGCGCCATTGGATTCATGCTGGTCAAATGGTGCCTCTCGTCCAGTGATGTCTGCAGAAGCTGTGGAGATGAGGAAGAAGTGGAAACGATCCAACACTACCTGTGCCACTGCCCGGCTCTGCAGGAACGCCGTCTCCGTACCTTGGGGTCAAGGTTCCTGGCAGACTTGGCCTGCGCAGCAATAGTTGAAATTTCGGATCTACTCTCCTTCATCAAGAGGTCGAATTGGTTTGCCCCGAACTGAGAGCCACTGGCTAGCCCCAGAATCTTCTAAGAAGGGATTCACAATGGGCCATTTTGGCCTCCGAGTGGAAGTGCTGCCCTTGGGACGCACACACCCTTCCCTACCTAACCTAACCTAACTAAGCCTCGGCAACCGCTATTACCATATACAAATTTGTATTGATTGAAAAAGTGAACACAATCGTGCCACCCGAAATGTATTCTGTAGAAAATTGATCAATTTATCATCGATACGGGTCAACGCACAAACATGTCCTGAATGCAATAATCTATTATACTCATTACCTGCTTCACGACATAAAAATGAATGTTTAACCTCCCTTGAATTTAGTGGTAAGCTTTATGCAAAGTCTATTCCACAAAGAATGACCGCAAAATGGCTTAACCCGGCGTTGGTGTGGTGGAAAAAAATTACGTTATTGGTGTGGTAGGGTATGACATACCCCAAGACTTGATATAGCAGCAACCTCACGAAACAACACAAATATAAAAGATAGCAATTATATATTATTCTTCATTTACTTTTACGTAAGAAAATACAAAAGCACTTCATGTGCAAGCAATTTGTAAAAGAAAATACCAAATATAACAAAAAGAAACGAAAAATACCGATATTTATAAAGTGACTTCATATAATGGGGTTTAACAAAATTTCTGTATATAATTTTCCAAAAAACATAGTCTGTTTTAAAAACGAAATACATATAGTTATTTGACATTACATTACATACAAAGAAAAACGAATTACAGGGTCTCAAAATTAGCGCATTTTTCGAAGGTCGTATAAGGTTTTTGCTCTCGGACAAACCGAACATCGAGTGCTGTACTGACGACGTTTTGCTACAGCTTCGCCTTATCTCAAGGATTTACAGAATCATGATATTTTTGTGTATTAATGATATTTTTTTTAACATATAAGATGAAAACGATTGTCGTATGTGCTATTAAATTCAATGTAACATATGACATTCGTTTTCTACGGCGACGAAATGCGAATACTGAACTGGGAGCTTTTCTTGCACGTAGCAGTTGGGCAGTTGGTATTTGCCTCTTATTTTCCGAACGGTGAATTTTTGAATAAATCGATGACTACTAGACCATCGAAAATAACAATTTGAATTCAAAATCATTTACACAAAAAGTTACGTTATTGGTGTGGTGGGGTATGTCATAACTAGGGCGACCAAAATTAAGCACCAAAAAAATCGTTTTAAGCACTAAAAATAGCACGAAAAAAGCTCACATTAAGCACGAAAAAAAATTGTTTAAGCACTAAGCAAAAATTATACATAAACGTAAAATTTTTCCAAGAAAGAAGATTATAAAACAACTTTACGTGTATTAGTTTTCTTTATTAAAATAAAAAAGCAAATGCAGGTATGTATTCACAGAAAAATATTAATTCAATAAAAACAATAACAAAAAAATCATCGCAAATGGCATTAGTCTTCTATTGTGTCTTCTCTATTGCAATGCACAATCCTGTGCATCTTTAAATTTTCGAACAAAAAAGACACACGATTTTTTGTCAAAAAAGTACCATATACCGAAAATATGCGCTCTACATCACACGAAGTTACCGGTATAAATTTAAAAAATGTGAGCTCGATAGGAGAATGTTTTTTAACAAAAGTACCACCTGTGTTGAGGTTTTGATTAAGTATTTCACCGATTTCGACAATATGCGAATAGCCAGTATTTCGCTGTAATATTGACTCCATTTTTTGGAGTACTTTTGATTATCCAACTTCCTCATTGCTTCACGAATAGATTGTAGAATATTTAGGCTTTTCATTAAGGGGGGCAATACGTATATTATGGTATATTTTTGGAATCGCGCATACGCCGGAAAAAATTAATGCAATGTACACTTTTTTTCAATCTTTTATGAAAAGGTAGCAGTGCAAGAAAAACAATTTTTTTTTTTTGGCGTGCTCAAAATGGCGGCGGTGGTGGGGGTCCAACGTTGGACCCAAATTCTAGTAGAAGTTGTGCCGGCGCCCCAAAAATCATCTGGAAAAATATTGCTATTTGTTATTATGAGAAAATATATGTACCTTCTAAAGTAACTAACAAAAAAAATATTTTCTCGAAAATACAAAAATACGCTACAACCGAAAAAAATGATCTTTTTTTCTTAATTTCCCGAAAATGGCGCCGCGGATTTCGCCAAAAACAATGAAATTTTTAGTTGCTTTAGAAGTTCTATGTTTCAAAAAATTGCTGCCCAAATTTTAGATCAGTGGGACTAAAAGTTGCCGAGATATTCTACTTCCATAATCAAAAACCAGTGTTTCGAAATAATTCGGTTTAAACTTTGCGTTACCAATATCATGCGGAACGAATTGACCATCAATAAAGCGCTGCTGCAGGGGAACGGGGCATCAGAATTAAAAACCACTTGAGGGGGATATTCTTAAGACCCCTGGAGTCTATTTCACAAAAAAAAAATTTTGAAAATTTAATGTTAAGCCACGGCTCTCAAGATTTGTTATGGCAAGTCGAATGCATCGAAAGTTCGCCTTTAAAAATGCTAGGTCATTCTTTAAATTTAAATTTGCAAATAACTCTTTTGACTCTTTAATTGCTTCGGAATCATCTTCGTTGAACTCGTCCAGCACAACCTTTATTTCGGAAAAATTTTCGGAATAATATTCTGCGGCTTCGATCCAAGTTCCCCATCTAGTTATTATTGCCGTTGGAGGTAGAGTTAAATTTGGGTACTTCTGTTTCATTTTTGTTTCCGAGGAGGTGCCTAAGATGTATATATTTGTTGCATAGCAAGAAGATAGCAATAGTAGCAAACCTGTCTTTCGAGATCACAGCATTGCCATTGAAAAATTATGAACTAGATCACAGTATTGCGACATGAAAAAGTCAACTAATAAAAATTCGATATTCAAAAATATATCCGAAAATAAGTTTTTTGTACGAAAAAATTACGAAATAACATAAATAGCACAAACATAGCATAAAATAGCGCAAACTTGTAAAATATGCAGCATTAACGAAAAAGATGAAAATATGCAGCATCAGCATTATTCAGCAAATGCTTAATGTTGGTCGCCCTAGTCATAACCCAATGAACTTTAGCGGCATATGACTCAAATCTGGTCACACTTAAGTTGTTTTTGGATAGCAAATGTGTATGGTTGGACTGTTATAAACAGCTACTAGAAGCAATAGTGCCCACATAAAACTGATGTCCGTATTATTTACAAAAATACAACCTCTAGGGTATGGTATACCCCACCACACCAATGCCGGGTTAACCCTAATTCCCAGAAGTGAGCCTCACAGTCTCACTCATATATGTAATACTTCTATATTGGCACTAACCTATCTTCACAATAGGGGTATTCACACCGAGCTCGTTACTTCGGTACTTGGTAGTTTTCTACGTGTATTTTGTTTTTGTTCGATTCACGAACACGAACAAACACGAACAAAATACACGAACAAAATACACGAACAAAACTACCGAGTACCGAACTAACAAAGTAACGAGCTCGGTGTGAATACCCCTAATGTGTTTTCATTCGGAAATCAAAGGGAGACAAGCGATGAGACAGAAAACACGAAATTTTGCGAATGTATTTCTATGCGTGTATACATGTGCACTTCTACACATGAACAACTGTCAAACTGCTCCAGGGGCGGTTGAAGAAAAAGGTAGGCTTTTCAGTCAATTTCGACAAATTTTTATTTATTTCCAGTAAATTTTCACCGCACCTGCCTTTTGACATATGTCAAGGTACATTCGTTTATACGCTTTTTCGCTCATATTTCACTATTGCTGTACTGTGATGTTGGCGAATGTACCTTGAGCTTAGTGCCAATATAGAAGTATTACATATGTATATGGTCTCACTAAAGATTTCAAATGCAGATAAATCCAAAAGATTTTCGATTCCATTATTTTATGTAATCCTCTAATGGAATGTTAGAAGTATATTGCATTTATAAATTTAACATTTTAGACAGTTTTTGTTCTTTTTAAACAAATTTTTCCGGAATTTAACTCATATAAGCCTGACAGTCTCACTTCTGGGTTTACGTTACTTTTAAAATTCTGGGAATTAGGGTTAAACGGTACCCTATGTTGGATAATTTCAATACGTAAAATGTATGTCGATCATATTTAATCAATATTCCCGATATATTCAAGGTGATAATAGCCTAAATGACTTAGCAGATTTTTTAAATGGTGAGCTGAATAAAACCGATATTAGAAACTAATAGTAGTCACAAGAAAAAAGCAATACACCTTTTCAAACCCTTCACTATTTCGATTGCAGTTCCCCGCATGGGGGAAAACACATGTCGACGGCCGACGAGACGAGTAAAGCCAACACAATGCACTAATACCGTCGAACCGCGTTGTTGTGTGTGCCTAAGGGCGCTGTTATGCAGACGGTCAAATGACCGTCGGTCACGATAGTTGTTGCTTCAATGTAAAATGAAAAATTGAGAGAGAGAGCGGGAGAGTAAAATTTGACCGCGTCGGTCAAAAATGATGAGGCTCTCGATGCCAAATCATGCGATCAAAACAGTGTTGCGTTGTGAAATTATTCACAACACATGTGTTTTCGGAGCAAAATGGCACACTTGTCGCGAAAATATGTATCTAATGACGGAAAAAATGGTTCGTTGCAACCCTCATCGTTTGTTTAGTGTACTGGTGACCGGCGGTCAAATGACCGTCTGCATAACAGGGTTTTGGCACAGAGTAGAAAAAACAAAACGAGAGCGTAAAAAGTATCGTGACCGACGGTCATTTGACCGTCTGCATAACAGCGCCCTAACTGGTTCTTCACTCGTAGCTGTGCTCGAGCACAGCTACGAGTGTACGTATTCACCTCGACAATTTCTGTCGTGAAAAGATTCGGAGCGTCATTACATGGCAAGAAGTTACGCAAAAATTCAAGCTCCGTCCTATAGCAAAGATGTCAACTCACCAAAAGCAATCCGAGACTGTGATCTCTCTGCTGGTACGGTCGTAGTGAAACTACTGCAAAAGTGGAGTGCGAAAAAGTGCTTGTGCGAGCTTCATGAGAGACCATGTTTGGGGAAGATTATTCGATATAAGTAGCAGATACAATAGCGACACTTGCTCCTGCAAAGAGGGCGTTCAGATTTTTCGTGCCTGCAAACTTGTGCGATATTGCTGAAGACTTCTTGGCATTTTTATTGCTTACTGCTAAGTCTACCTGCCATCGACTTTTAAGAGATATCGTTCAATGTATGTTATAAGTAAGTAAGTAATAACTAAGTTATAAATCTGTCAATACAAAACTGCTCAGTCGCAGGGCGTCGTCTTAGAAATAATTATTTAATACACTTTACCTTACAACTTATTTAAGTATGTTATGATTTTAAAACTTATTAGCCGCGATATATCGGTAAAGAATGCAATTGTAAATTTATCTCTTGCCAGCAACAGTCAGATTTAGCTATTAAACTAAAACCTAAATAAATTATGTAAATTCGAAAAAGTTTAACAATTTTTAAAAGCGAAAACCCATAATTTTACGAAAATCCTGGTATAGGGCTGTTTCTCAAGATTTCGACCATTTTTAGCCTATGACAACCCAAGGCCGATGCTAATTCCTATTGAATCTGTTGAACACTTTCAAATTTCACTAAGCATTTTTTAATGAATTTTTCGCGAAATCGGTCGATATTCCTGCAAAACATTTAATGTTAATCCGATAAAATGTCATGTTATGTCAATGCACATAACATACTCGTATCTTTGTTTTAAGCACTATGACACTCTTATTGAAAGCAAAAATTAGATGACTACAACATTATTAGAATGAATATAGTTTTAGATAGAATTTCAATATTTCACTATGCGACAGTTTCAGTTGCGGCGAATTCATTATAAAGCTTTGTCATATAACTAAAATCAGAAAAGGATAATTTTTTTATAAATAATTATCGCCACTTTTTTCAATCCGCCGCACAGTGCTCTATCTCCATACAACAGAAGGGCAAAAATAGGGGAGTGGTCCAAATTTTACGAAATTTGGGTTTTTAATTAATAGAGGTATGCTGATTTCGGTGATCGGTTTGTTCCTACATATCATAGATTTGTTGTAAATTGAGGTTTTCTGGCAGATTTCCATACATTCGAATGTATGTGAACAAGTGGGAAAAAGTTTGCAAGCGCGTAAAAATAAAACAAACCATTCAATAAATTTTACACTATTAGATGTCGGAAGTCGAGTTGTGTTTAAAAAATCTAGAAATTTTAAACGGTGTTTAGTTTGAAACGATCAAATACTGACAAAATTGGTATTGTTGGCTTTTTGCTCAAATTGCATATTGCGTTGTCTAGATACAACTATAATTGCAATTTGTAATAGTTTTCATAAATACGACTCGTACTATTCCCTTTTTTATTATGTAAAATATTTTGAAAAAATTAAACACAAAAAAGCTTAAGTTTATAACAATGAATAAATTTCAAGTTTTTCAAAGACCACTGAAATTTGCAAAAATTAATAAATTTCTACTTATTTAGCCACTTCAATATCAGTTTTATCGTAAAATTTAAAGCAAAAAAATAACTAATACCTACTCAATTGAAAATATGAATTTCTTTATTTTACACGAACGCTCTTACTACTGTTTTGTTTCTGTCTGTTTGTGTATGTTTTTTTATCACCTGTTTTTTGCTGCACAATAGAACAATTTATTTCCTTGTCGTTCGAACTTCTGTGCCTGGATAAGATGATGAGGTGTTTATTCACAAAATACGATTACCGATGGGCAAATGGAAGAACTTGATAACATTAGATTAGTACTTTGTGGACTGAGGAAGGTATGCAGTGCCAACTAACAGGGGTTGGCGGCTGTGCACGCATGAATTTTTGTGATTTCATTGAAATAATCCTTACTCACTTTGAGACACTATCATTGCTAAATTGGTTCTTCACAAAAACTCCGAGCAAATTTATGACCCCGTCAGATGTTGATTTTTGAACACTGAAAAACATGCGTTGAATTTGTTCTCATTTTGAATACTTTTCCCAAGTACTTCTCAATAAATAAAGTTTCTCTCAACCCTTTGTTGACTTCGTTAGTTTTTGATGAAGACATACTTGTCTAATTAGTTCTCATTTAAAGTTCTTTCACCAAATTTGAGGTCGATAGGTCCATTAAATCATTTTTTCCCAAACAATATTTTAACCTATGGTTTACCGCGTTAAGTTTCGGTTTAAAAACAAGAACAGAAACACGTGTCTAATTACTTTACCAATTTTTAAGTCAATAGGCCCATCGGTTCATGTTTTTCATAATTGTCGCGTATACGAACCTTAACTCATAGTTGCAGTTAAATCTTTTTCTTTCGAAAAATTAAAAAACACGTATCGATTAATTTTTGATTTGGAGTATTTTCAAGTATTTTCACCAAATTTGAAATCAATAGGCTTATTAAATTACGTATTTTCACCAAATTTGAAATCAATAGGCTTATTAAATTACGTTTCTCCATATAACACTTTCATACATGTTTTGTTCTTTTAGACCTCGAATTTGAAAAATCCCGTTTTTGCGGTGGTTCGTTTTCTAAAGTGTATCTCCAGTTCAAATCTCAGGTCTGAGTCAGTCAGACAGGCAGTGAGGACAAAGAGCTAGATATATATAGATGAGTTTGCAAGTACAGTACTTTTCGTTTATAACGAACCCGTTTAAAACGATTTTCCGCTTAAAACGAACCAATTTCAAAAGTACGCGCTATATGTTTTCGCTTATTACGGACCGCTTTTAAAGCGAACTTTCGGTTGAAACGAACCATTTTGCCCAGTCCCTTGAAGTTCGCTTTAAGCGAAAAGTACTGTATATAGTATATTCCTCGTTGCAAAAGAAAACAGCACATTAAAACAATATATGTAAACAAAGAAAGAGAAACAAGAAGAAAAAGATCTCGGGCAAGTTGGCTGCACTCACGCCGCACTAAATATGCAAAAAACGTGAAAACTATCTTTTAGACGCACGGGAAAAGTCGAATATTGTAAAGAATCGGAAAAACTTGGAGGAGCTTTTACTTTTTCCTGATAGCATTAGGTTAATTTTAATATAAACAGGAACAAATTTTCACGAATTAATTTTTCCTGGACTGTAAAAATTCTCAATTTATGCATTTTCCCACCAAAAAATAGTTCATGTTTAACAGCTCCTGTTATTTTCATGAAATGAGATTTTATTACAAATCTTCCAAAATTAACTTATTTAGATATTTTCGTATTTAAATAGTGCTGGTTAACAATTTATAGGGCAAAAATTTAACTATGCACAATTTTATACTAAAACACCACTGAATGCCACTCGCTCGTTTAATCCTAGCAAATTGAAAATCGCCAACTTTGAACAGCTGTATCAAACAAAAAATTTACTTATATGAAATACTATATTCTACACTATAATACTATATATACTACTACTTGTATATATATATAGTACGACTCTCTTCTTTAAAATGAGACCAAGATCGTTGAATTTGGCGGCCATCTTTTTTCCTATTTTTGCCCACTTACAGAGCACTGTGCGCATGTTAATTTAAAATGATTCAAAATTAAAACCAACCAATTTTACTATTATTTATTAAATTTTTTAAGGTCGTTTCAAAAATTATGACACTCAGTTGTGACTTTAACCGCATAATAAACAAAAAAGTTCAATGATATGTCAAAAGTGTGTATGACTAAAATAAATAACTATTAGTATCCGACCGAATATTCGGTTTCGGCACAAATAAGTGGTTAAGTGTGAACGGCCAAAACCGAAACTTTCTAGAATATTTTTTACATTTTATTGTGTAGCGAGTGAACAGCTAGTTAGTGCAGCCGAGCAGATATATGTATAGTGAAAGGATGAGAAGGAGAATTTAGATGCCACCAATGTAAATAAACTTATTTTTTTAGAATATAATATTAAAGTATTTAATTTTTAATATTACGGTACGAAAGAGTGATTTTTTATGTTTATGTTTTTAAAAAATTAATGAATTGTTTTTATTAATAAGGTTTCGGCCAAAAAAAGTGGTTTCGGTCGGACACTATTAACTATACATTGCACGAAGAATGTGAAAGAGTGCTGGAAATCAACGACGTAGAGGAATGCCGACGAAAAGACCAAGTAGTACTCGTATAACCATTTTTTTTTAGTTTTGTGTCGATAAAACTACAAGTCAGGTTTAAGTCTCAGCCAGCCGGATTTATCCAGCAAAGATGTTTTTGTAGATTTTACACACTTAAAGTTGATTAAAAGAAGTTGGATAATTTGTAAACGTCAAAGCGTGATAACCTCCCTTAAAAAGAGGTTATCTCCTGAGAGGAGCGCATTTGAAAGTAGAGACAATTAACTGATGTAACATATAAAAAAAATTCCTGTACAAGTTAGAAATCATATTTGTGTTATCACGTCTGCATACCCACTCAATGTACAAACAGTGAAATCTGCACCATCTCTATCCATGCACATATAAGTATGCTTGTGCATGCTTATATATTTCATCAAAGCATGCACGACCCTTTCGATTATTTGCACACCTTGATTCAAACAATAATATATGTATATACATAAGCACGTTTGAAGGTATCATTCTGTGCAAAGAGCAGGGAACACAGCACATTTGAGCGCAGTAAATGTAATTGAGTAATACAGACAGTCGAATAACATATGGTCACGCATACCGGCAAATAAGCTACCGAGCAGTCACTCCGGTGCTCTGCGGGCCAAAGTTTGTTTGTATAACACGTAATACAGCAATGTGGGGATCTTTTTGTGAATTAAGTTACTTCAGATGAGGAATGGGGAAATTTTAGCTTGTTCCACAACAAGCGATTTCTGCACTTACGCCACTCTTTGAGCACACTGTAGTTGATGCCACAAGTCGCTGAAGTTTCGCCAATCGGCTAAACTTGTATTCTCGACTAATTTTATATCAATAATTGCAAGAAAAGTTGCATATATTCAACAAATTCTGCGGACAGCTATATCCAAGGGTTGTTTTCTGGATTATTCTGAGTTAGAAATTCATTACACGTAATTTTCGTTAGGGCCTATTAAGACGGTGTGGGCACTTTTCAATGTATGAAGTTTGTGTAAGCATTAAACTCTCCGCGTATGTATTCAAAATGACTTTTTGCACTTGTGATTGTAGGTATTTTTTGCACTGTGGCTATGTCTTCAATGTGGCTCTATGCGGTGCATTGTGCGGCTGGTTCAGTGCGAAAGTACTCCCGTAAAACCGTCAACCTTTGCGATAAAATTATAACTAACGTTGTCAACTTGATCGCAGTTTCGCTAAGCTAACAAACTAGCCGTTACAGATGCCGATGCTGATGCCGATGCCAACTCTACTCTTGGTTGCTGCCGAGCCCAAGCCGACCAACCGATCAGCAACTCTGAGTTCCGAGCCGCGTTCTGTGGCCAGGCTGATACGAACTCGTACGTGTATCTGCAACATCATTCAAGTTAGTCTTATTCACACTAACTGTTGAGATATTTAGAGACACAGCCACTTAAACTTCTTGAATGGTTAGTGCTGTAGCGTAATTTGATCGACGACGGGCGTTAGCCTAGACACAAGTGTAACTAGAAGGTAATCACTTTCGGTCGACGATAAATACGAAATACCCTACAGAAAATTAACTTTTTACTTGCATTCATTGCAACATTTTAAAGAGCTGTTTATTGCGATTTCAAACCAACTTTATTATTTAGGAAAAGACCGCTGTCTGATTAAAATATGAGATGTGCATGTAATTATTATAACTGATTGAAGTTTCTAACGTAGAGTGTAGGCTGTAGCCCGAAGAGTTTTGTATGTCTGCACATTCGTCGTATGACACGCACCGTATAAGCTTCTTGGTACTAGTACATATAGTATGTGAGTAGCACGTAAAAAATACAATAAGGCTATGCAGAGAGAACTGTGAGAACCGAAAGAGCCTCAAATAACATGGGTAGGGTATGGGGGCAGATGGAGAGAAAATGCATTGTGCGAGTAAGCGACTTTCAGATGATAGCAGTACATGTACCCGTAAAAGCGGTACCATCGCAAAAGTAAGAATGTATGCATGCATTTGCTTTAAAGGTATCTACAGACTCGCATTCACATATGTATGTAAATGCATCCATATATGCACATACATCGTCTTGCATGACGGTGTTTATACAGTGGCTTCCATCTTATTTCGTGTCATCACTACAATATATTTTATATTCAATATAATTTCAAATAATTAAAAAAAAAAACATATACCTAAAATAAAATACAAGCTACATCTATCGGATACAAATCTATCGGATGCCTTTTAGAACGCCGTATTTTTTCAGACGAAAGCAAATTTATTCCTTTTAGTTGTCATTTGTTGCAAATGCAGAAGATTCAGGTATAAGTCGAACCAGGGGCGTAACCAGAACTTGGCCATGCGGGGGGAAGGGGCTTTCACAAACTTTTTTGGCTAATTTATTATTACGTGTTTTTTAAAGTAAACTGCACTTTTCAAACGGCATTTCGTGGTGACTAAAAATATGTGACTTAGTGTGTGGGAATTTCACATCTTAACCCGATTTTTAGTTAAAATTTCATTACATTTGATTTAATGGAAGCGAAGTCAATGCGTCTGAAGTGAATGTATGTTTGTGAGCCAATATTAAGTTTTGTTTCCCCTTTGGAAATTTTTTTTAAGTATTTCCATAGTCGCAAAAAAAGATCGTTTAAGTTATTCTTTTTCGATCAACATCTTCGTCAAACAATGATTGTTCACCATCACATTCGGAATAAGCATCAATTAAGGGGCAAAACTCTAGCGGGTGAAAAGGTCTAATTTTAACGATGTATTTTGTGACTATTAAAAATATTAAATATTAGGTTTATTGGACACATACTGAGGTATAGAAAACACATTTTTATTGTGAGCTTTATTAAAAATGGCGGCGTAATAACACGGGAGAGTATTTGGTAAACGACTTATACAAAAATCTTTGGTAAGGAGAAAGTTAAGCGTCTCAATAACATAAATTTATCACATTTTAACTGAACATTTGGCTATTGAAAAGTGTGTGCACGATTTGTCGTGTTCTCATCGGTAGACTTTTGTGACTGATTTTTTTTTACTAAAAGTCGAATTTTAACAACCAACCACTCCCCGTTTTCACCTAATGCGACACCGTGCAACTTTCACCTTTTTAAAAAGTTGCATTTGCCGATGACAAATGCCGACATCCTGAAGAACATCCCGGTCGACGATCTAAAACACTCATTAGACTTGGCTTTTAGATTATGTAAATCGTTGTATTGAGCCTGAAGGGGACAATTAAAAAAAGATCTGGTTTGTCAAAAAAAAACAATGTGCTCTTATTATTTTTTTAAACGTTTAAAGCTGAAAAGATCTTTCTGCTAATACATACCATGCATAATAATAATAATTGACTGGCACGACAGCCCGCTTACGCGAGACTAAGGCCTAGCTTCCCGCAACCACCCGTGTTGTGCGTGTGAATTTGTACGCGGGTGGAAGGGACCTACAGTTTTATGCCGGTTCCGAACGGCAGGTTGGGAGCTTTTTCATAAGCAATTTTTACACTCTCAGAGGTTTGCCATTTCCAGCTAAGAGGACAGCCACCGAAAGAGAAAACGAGTTTTCCCGTTATTTTTTTTAGGTGTTATTACAGGCAGTATTTGAACCTGAGGTTGCTGCCTTCGACTCGCGGTCCAACGCACTAACCAACTGAGCCACGGCGGCTGCCATACGACGACGGCGACTGACATACCATGCATAGTGATTGAAAATGTTGAATATTTATAGGCTATGGGGGGTATGAAACACAATAGGGGTATTCACACCGAGCTCGTTACTTTGTTAGTTCGGTACTCGGTAGTTTTGTTCGTGTATTTTGGTCTTTGTAAAAGAATCGAACAAAAACAAAATACACGTAGAAAACTACCAAGTACCGAATTAACGAAGTAACGAGCTCGGTGTGAATACCCCTAATAAGATAGTTAGGTAGTTATCCGCTAAAGGCAAAATATCTTAAAACGGTAGCTCTTGCAAGTGCCTGCTTCAAGTAGATCATGTATTTAACCACAGCTATAAAAAACTATTATTGAGACCACTGCGCAGCTATTTTCTTAGTCAAAAGCCAGAACAACGGCCTAAGAGAACAGAACACAGAAAGGTGGCTTCAGTAGAGCTCATACTAGCCACTTTCAGCGAACACCGTTAAAAGCACTAAGTATTTGTTCAACTCCGAATTCGGTAAGGTTCAAGTGAGGCTGAAGAGCAAGCAACCGAAGGAGTCAAGTGTCAAAGCCATTCATGAAAAGAGGGCGTATACATTAAAGCCAAGTGCCCACTATAGAGTTTTTTCGGTAGAGCGTAGATACTCTACCTGTTGCGTGTTTACTACAGCGCGACTCTAGAGATGGTATAAACAAATTTTGAGTAGAGCTCTGCCATGCACTCTACCGACTGTGTTCACTGCAGACACATTTTTTCTATGGTAGAGTGGCATGGTAGAGCAAGACCGTTTGATATTTCATTTCATTTTGCAGTCATTCATTCCAAACATTTGATTAGGTTAGTTTACGTTAACCCTAGAAGGGTAACCTTCGTCGATTCGACGAACACCACATACATTTCTTCAAATTTCTCCTTATTCTCCGATCTGATTGCTTTCTCTCTTCGTGTGATCTCAGTTCGTGATGTGCTTTCGCGAAATACACACATTTTGCAGCACGAGCGTAGCGTAAGTTTTCTTTTTTCATAGAAAAACAAAACTAGTCTTCGTCGAAATGACGAAGATTACCTTTAACGTGACTTTTTGCAATTGAATACGAATACTGTACATTGCATTTCAGTATTTCAAAATGTCTCGAAATGCGGGGTTATTATTATTATTGTTGAGGAATAGTGCACTGCGCCCTTAAAGATCTATTGTTCCCCCTTCATGGACCTACAGTTCGTCCGTAAGTCCAGTATCCGAGAGGAATTTTAGTATATTACCTAAACCTCTGGAAACCCAGTCCGTACCTGGTATAATAAGGTCCCCAAGTGTTTCTTTCGTTTGTGCATAAGTACAGGGCTTTCTCCTAGTATATGCATTACGGTTTCATTTTTCTGCAAGCAGAACCTGCAGTATTCGTTTTCGCGAATTTCTAGTTTAGTTAGATGACATTTTAATCTACAATGCCCTGTAAGGATACCTGTAATAATCCTTAGATTATTCTTTGAAAAGCTCATGCATTCCTCGAATCTTTTCTTATTATACGTCCCGATAATCGCCTTGGAATGTTCTAGTCCTGGTTGGTTATCCCAGTATTGATTATCTCGTGTTTTCTGGTTAGGACCGATAGAGCTCCTTTTCCCAAGCCACAAAAAAGGTTCTGGGCCGATGAAGGTGGTAGAAGTGGCCCTCCTGCGGGGTTATCAGAAGAATTAATTGCAAAATTTTTGGGATTGGTTAATTAATTAATTATTAATTAGTTAAGCTAATTAGTTAGTTAGTTAATTAGTAAGCAAGTAAGTTAGGTTAGGTTAGGCTGGCTGACCCACGGGGGGGTCTCACATAGACCAAGTAGTGGTCCATAGTGGTACCAGAAGATTCTGGAGTTTCAGACCTGTATGTAGTTTCTTAAGAACGTTTTGGCAAATCTAAGTTTTTTTGCTCCGCAATTCTTTCCAAGGAAGGGGACGACGCGGATCCAAGGCAGCTGACCCGTGATCTGTGGAGAGCAGGACAGTGGCACAGCTAGTGCTCCGGGGTACCTTTGGCATTGTCTTCACTACATCTTGTGCAAGCATCACTTGGTACCAAGCCAAGTTTGGCAGCGTGGGACGGTGTGAGACAATGTCCCGTGAGTACCCCAACTAGTAGTTTGCAATCCTCTCTTTGGAGTGATAGTACAAACTCTGTGTTTTTGATATTATGCGCGCGGAGCATGATTTTTTAATTTTATTTTTTTATTTTATTAAATTCAGTCTATGAATAACAAATTCTTACAGACTATAACAAATTTCTTAAATACTAAGGCGCTAAAACTAGTTAAAAGCAAGGTTAAGACACTCTAAGAAATTTGATTTCGGAAGCGCAAAATCGAGCAAGGACACAGACCGTCCATTGAGCTCGACCAAAGCTCTGGAAAGAGGAGCATTCTGCGCGTAAGTCGTCTTCACAAGGCCGACATAAAACGGCACAGGGCTCCGAAGGGAATCTTAGCGGCGAGTTAAAGGATATCCTGCCTAACAGAGCAGGACAATTAACATTACCATTAATTATATCGAACACGAAGGAAAGTGATAGAATACTTCTCCGACTTTGAAGGGACTTTAAGTTAATGAGCTTAAGCCGCGCTATATAGGAAGGGACGGGATCCACGAAACGAAGAGAGCGCAGGGCGAAGCGAAGAAAAACTTTCTGAAGGCGCTCGATACGATTAATGTGACACACATGATAAGGCCTCCAAATGAATGACGCGTATTCGAGCTTTGAGCGGACAAAAGAGGTGTAAAGCAGTTTGAGCGTGTATTTTTGCTGTCCTGTGAGATGTAGATTTCTGCCACATGGACGCTGCCTCGCGAATCGGAATCGGAAATCGAAGTGACAATCACTTCGATTTCCGTCTTGAGCGTGGAGAGGGGTGGATGGATGTCTGGCACGCTAACCGCAGGCAGCCGTGCCCCGGCTTTGGCGAGCGCATCAACCTTCTCGTTTCCCTCAACTCCTTTGTGACCCGGTACCCAATAAATAGTGACTACTCTGTTGCGGCAGAGTTCGTCCAATTTAGTTCTACAGTTCCGTACGCATATCGAATTTGACATTACTCCAGCTGCCGCTTTTATGGTTGCTTGGCTGTCAATAAAGATATTAATTCGAGAGTTAAGAGGGGTGCGTTCCATTGCTAGTTGCGCCGCTCTTGTGGCAGCGTATACCTCGGCTTGGAAGATGCTGCAGTAATCCGGGAGCCGGAAAGACTGTTGAAGGTCAAGTTCCGGACAGAAAACTGCAGATCCCACTCCCTCTGCCATCTTGGATCCATCCGTAAACAGGTTGTAGGATTGGCGGCTGGGTTCGAGCCCCTGTCGCCACCCATCCGGTTCTAGGACCACGTAGGGTTTGAAGTTAAAGTTGGCTTGAGGTATGGCGTAGTCTGAGCTATCGCCTACCCCTGCGTGTATCCTACTGTAGCCGTAGGGTCGTAGCGTGAGCTGTCCAGTTACCTTTAGTCTAAGCGCGGCCTTCTTAGTGGCGCTTTTCGCTGTCAGACCCATTGGATAAAATCCCAAGATTTTGTCCAGTGCCGCTGTCGGAGTGGTGCGCATTGCGCCTGTTATACACAGCCCAGCGGCTCTCTGTACAGTCTCGAGCCTTTTAGCATAGGTCTTTTTATCCACTGCAGTCCACCATACTAAGATCCCGTAGAGCAAAATGGGTCTAATAACTGCAGTGTAAATCCAATGTGTGAGACGGGGGGATAAGTCCCAAGTCTTACCGAGCATTTTTCTGCAAGCGTATAAGGCGTTTAAGGCTTTCCTTTTCCTATCTTCCACATTCAATTTCCACGACAGTTTACTATCCAAAATGACTCCTAGGTTTTTTTAGATGTTTTGGGGGTAAGTATAGTGTTGTTCAGTTTGGGAGGAAGCCAGGTTGGGATCTTGTACTTTGTTGTAAAAAGAACTAAATCCGTCTTGTCTGGATTTGTTTCCAGCCCCACAGTCTTTGCCCAGTTATTAATCACTTTCAGTGTCCTCTCGAGTACTTGGCTCATTGAGTTGAGACACCTGCCTGAGACGCCGACGGCCAGGTTATCTACGTATGCAGTTAGCCTTGGCCCCCCGTCCCTCAACTTTAAAAGGATTTTGTTCACGACTAGATTCCATAGTAGCGGAGAAAGCACTCCCCCCTGGGGGGTGCCCCTGTTCGCCTTCCTCGTCATGGTTGTCGCGCCCCACTCCGCCACCACTGTACGGCAATTCAAGAGATTACCGATCCAGTCCTGTATGGATGGGTGCACATCAATTGATGCAAGACCCTCTAACAATGCCTCTGTGGAGATATTGTTGAAGGCCCCTGATATGTCAAGGAAGGCTCCCAGCGCGTACTCTCCGTAGTGTAAAGCCTTTTCTATCTGAAATACTACCCGATGATGTGCCGTCTCCGTTGACTTGCCTTTCATATAGGCGTGTTGGTTCGTGGATATTAGGCCAGGTGAAACCCGTTCCTTAATAAACGAGTCTAGCAGTCTTTCAAAGGTCTTCAGTATAAACGAGGTGAGGCTGATGGGCCGATAGTCCTTCGGATACAACTGGCTGCTTTTACTTGATTTTGGAAAAAATACAACCCTTGATAATCTCCAGTCCAACGGTACATAGTTCAGCCTCAGACAGCTCCTAAAAACGTCCTTGAGCCACGGTATCAGAACAGCACTTCCCTTTTGCAGAAGCGCGGGGAAAATGCCGTCCGGACCCAGGGATTTGAAGGGATCGAAAGAGCCCATCGCAGTCTGGACATGGTGATTAAGCCCTCACAGTTCCCTTGTTCTGTGCTAGGTGTGGTTGATACCGAGTTGGAAACCTCTGAACAGCCAGGAAAGTGGGCTTCTATAAGTGCCTCAAGCGTCTCCTTGCCATCCTTGGTCCATTCTCCAGTTTCTTTGCAGATGAGTGATAGTATAGGAGGGGATTTGGCAAGTATCTTCCGAAGTCTGGATGCCTCGGAGGTCTTGTCCATACTTCCACAGAAGTTCTGCCAGGAACTTCTTTTGGCCCTCCGTATCTCCTGTTTGTAGGAACGGAGTAGTGTCTTGTACTCTCTTCAACATTCCGCACAGTCGGCAAGTTTGGCCAGTTTGAAAAACTCTAAGTTCCCTTCTCTGCCTACCAATGTCCTTGCTCCACCAAGGCGGCTTGGATTTACGTCCTACTGGCCTCGAGGGCGGGCAGGATTCGTGGTATGCGAGTAGAATCTTGACGGTTAGGAGTTTCGCCTTAGCCTCAACGTCCGAGCTGGAGAAGGTCTGAGAAGCGTTACTAAGATGCGTCTTTAACCGATTTGCATACAGATCCCAGTCCGTATTCCGGGGATTTCTAAAGACCCTTTCTATGCGCAATGGTTTAAAGTTGACTGTAAAATGTATGTAGTTGTGATCGGAGAAAGAGAGTTTTTTCAACACTCTCCAGTCTGAGACCCAAGTATCTACACCATAAGACAAAGTAATGTCCAGAACGACTTCCGACGTCGGACCCTTAAAGGTTGGGATGTTCCCTCTATTAGCTATTTCTACATTATATTGTAGTATAAAATTAAAGAGGGACTCACCCCGTTCGTTGGTGTCCTTGCTTCCCCACTGAGGGTGGTGCGAATTCGCGTCCGCACTTACCACAACGTCGAACCCTCGTCTGGGGGCTTCTTCCATAAGGTGCTGTAACTCTGAGGGGGGTGCCTCGACGTCATGGGCCATATAGCACGAGGCCACAAGTCTAGGCTTGTCGTCCCCTTCGATGACGACCACGGTCAGGTCATCAGAACTGAAATTAGGTAAAAGATATGCATTAGTATTCTTCCTAACAAGGATGGCAGATCGAATCTTACCTACCGTTGTTGCGTAGAATAGGTTATAGTTCGTGCACCCCAATCCTGAAACCTTGTTCCCGGAGGAAAGCCAGGGTTCTTGGATTAGGGCCACGTCGTACCTGCCCTCCTCTAATGTGAGGATGAGCTCAGCTAATGCCACCTTACTGTGGTGGAGGTTGATTTGTAGGACCTTCCCCTCCAGAAGGTACAGTGTCCTTCAGGGTAGGTGTGGCTGCCGCCGCCGACACTCCACCCGTCTCAACCTCCATTTTGTCCATCTCCCCGTCATCTAGCCGAAGCATAAGAGTAGCGTCGGTCATGGGTTCCAGCCCAAGATCCTTCTCTACTTCGCCTGGCTTTAGTGTGTTTTCGTTTCCGTCTTTCGGATGACGTTTTTTGAGGCGCAGGTAAACGCTACCCGTCCCCCAAGACATCTTTCCGAAGCGCTGGTACAACTTGTCCTCTGCCTCTTTGTTTATTTGGAGGATCAGATCAAGAGTACCGTCGGCGTTAGGTTTCCCCGTGTGGATCAGTTTCCAGTCCGCCGTCGGGATGTCGGGATTCTGCCGCTGGAAAAGTAGTAGGGCGTTTTCCGGTTTCACCGTGCTAGGTACGCGTACCTTAGCCCGCGGTGGACCGGAAATATCGTTCCTATCCACTATATCCAGGCTGTCGCCCGGCCACAGTCCTCCCAGCTTCGGGACCACCTCCTTGACCCATTTTAGCGTGAGGTCATCGCTGCATTTCAGCATTTTGACTCCCCTGTACCAACCCGCTCCTTCAAAGGATGGCGAAGGTTCGTGCGGTTCCTCGATCGCCTGCGCAACAATGGCCTCGAGAATTTTTTTGTCCACCTGCTTCCATTGTTCCACCGTCATCTGGCCATTTGTGTGTCGCCGATCAACGAGCGCCACGGTCAGGTGCCGTTTGGCCACTTCGCTGGTCGTCACCACTCTTTTGGACGTGGTCGGCTGGTGAATTGGGGTAGCTGCGGTGTGGGTACGAGGACGTTTGGCCACGGGTTTCTCTCCCTCCCTCTGTCTCTTCGCCTCCGTTTCTTTCATGGCCTTCGCCACGTTTTCCTCTATTTTGTTCACGAAGGTGGGATATGTGGTCGCAAACCTTTCGATTCGCGAAAAGTGCTCCCTGCCTTTCGTGACCGTCTCCGTTGCCCATCGAAGGTCCTATCGCTCCGTAGGCGAAAGAGTGTCCTTATTTTCCAGGCAAGTAAGTTAGTTAAATAGTTAATTAGAATTGTAAAAAATTAGTTACATTTATTGATTGTTTTGCTTTTCATTAGTTTTTTAAGGAATTATAATTGTGTTTCTGTCTTCATGGAGAAGCTATGTTTTGTTTTTCACTTTATTTTAATTTTAATTAATTTTTTAATTTCTGATACTCATTCTGATCTCAAAAATATCAGGTGTACAACTTTGCCTCCGCCGTTTTCCGATAGGTGGCTGTACCGGCTGAGGCTGGTTGAAATACATAGATGGTAATGCCTTTAAAGTGAGTGTGGACAGTGCCTAACGAATTGTCATCGCCGTTTCAGTGACAGTTGTTCTTGTTTTCGTATTATTCACGCTCGAAAATGTCCGTTTATGTGGCCAATTCTCGCCATTTGCGGGAAGTTTTACTTTTCTGTTACAATTCGCAAAAAAATGCAGCTGAAGCGCATCGAATGCTCTCAGAAACTTACGGTGATGCTGCTCTGAGTGAAAGAACGTGTCGGGAGTGGTTTCAACGTTTTAAAAATGGTGATTTCGATGTCGAAGACAAACATGGTGGTGGAAGAGAAAAAACCTTCAAAGATTTACTACGAGCTCTTAAAACCGGGTGAAACCATCACAGGAGATCGCTACCGAACGCAACTGATGCGCCTTAGTCGCGCGCTAAAAGAAAAGCGGCCACAATATCAAGAGCGACATGACAAAGTCATCCTCCAACACGACAATGCTCGGCCTCACGTCGCAAAAGTGGTCAAAAAGTACCTGGAAACGCTGAAATGGGAAGTCTTGCCCCACCCGCCGTATTCCCCAGATGTCGCCCCTTCTGACTTCCACCTATTCCGTTCGATGGCACACGGCCTGGCAGATCAACATTTTCAATCCTTCGAAGAATTGGAAAAATGGATTGCTTCATGGATAGCGTCAAAAGAGGACTCCTATTTTCGAGCTGGGATCCGAAAATTGCCGGAAAGATGGGAGAAAGTTGTCGCTAGCGACGGACAATACTTTGAATAATACATCTGTAAGCACTTTTTCGCAATAAAGCTTTTAATTTTGGGAAAAAACGGCGGAAGCAAAGTTGTACACCTGATAAATATACCTCAACACAAATTACTTAAAAATACACAAATAATTTTTAAAAATATATACGGTGCGAATTATTTAAATTTATTTATTCCTCCAAAAGTCGGAGTTGAATACGACTTCGTCGATTCGACGAAGATTACCAACAACGTATGTAAAATATGATTACCCTTCTAGGGTTAAGGTGGCTGTGTGGGCATGGGAGAACCTTTAATTAAATAATTGAAAATAAAAAAAAAATACTTATCACCCAAAGCGGGTTGCTGCAGCCATTCTATGTTGAAAAAGAAAAGAATTGAAATCAGATTTTCCGCGCAATTTCTTCGCTGAAGGACAACGACAGACACGCATGCTCCCACGCACGCATGCACGTTTATCATATAGATAGATAGGTTAGGTTCGATTATCGTGGCTGCCTCTGTAAGAGACACACTCGCATTGTGATACAACATATTTCACCCGTTTTGTGAAATGTGTATGTAACACCGTTTTACAACACACGTTTGAAGCGGGCGGGGAAGGGAGGAGGGGACCTACAGTTTAACCAGTTTTATCCGTTTAATCCGAACGGCGCGCGCCGCGGCGGTTGGCAGTTTTTCTTTCACATTCGGAGGTTTTGCCATTACCTGCCAAGAGCACACTTGTGCGATTCTTGTAATTCTCATCTGCTTCATTTGGATAGCGATAGAAGTAGATGAGTATTTTACCAGCCCGAGCTAGGATTCGAACATAGGGCCTTGGTATGAGAAGCCAGTGCACTACCCACTGGACTATCGAGGCCGACAACACGTTTGATATACTGCTTCAAATTGGCACTTTAGCCATTATATACATAAATAGTAAGGATTGCAATCCCGGGATTCCGGGCAATTTCAGTCCCGAAAATCCTGGGACTGACGTAATCATAAAAATAGCTTAGTTTTTGTTTTTGCCACAAGGCAAACCCACTTAATTAATACAAAAAATTTATAGCATACTGCCTGTGACGTTGGAATAAGTTTCAGTGCAACAAGAGCTCTCTTTGTGTACGAATACTTTGCACAAATTTATAAATTAAAAATACAAACAAGCTCGGTTTGAGTACTTTTTCAGTAAAAATTTGCCAGTGGCTAAAATCAGAAGAGTAAGTATCGATGCTCCTAGAAATAAAAACATCAAAAAAAGTAAACCGACAGAATATTGTAAAAATTTGCAAGTTTTACTCTTGTGTACATCAGTGTGACTTGTCACCATGATACAATTAACAAGGAGACTACACCAGTCTGCCGTTTGGTCACTAGCGACTCATGTCTTGAGGACATTTCATCTATACGGTCACCACTCGTTTTTTTTTTCTTGTGCACTCCTCTCTGGAGCATAGGGCCTCCACAAGGCTCATTGCTTTGTGTTGGTTACGTTAATCGGTTGTGTTGTTCTGCCAGGGTAGGTGATTGGCCTGCCGCATGTAATCCTAAGTGATGGGGCTGCCATCTAACGGCGCTTAGGAACGTCGCCTCCGTTATTTCGAGCTACTGCTCGTAGCGCCATCTGTTGTGTGAAGAGGTTGAATGGTTGAGGACCTCGCTAGATCAATTTGGTGCGCTGTTTTTCGCAATTGACCGCTTCCCCTTGCAGACATCGCTAATGCACCGTGTAGCTGTAAATTTTTGAAGTGAAACTTCTTTACGCACGCTTGACTTGGGGAGTAAGCTGGCGAACGCGTTACGAAAAGTGTGATCGGGCGAGGCGAACGGGAGTTGAGTGGTTTACGCACGCTTGACTTGGGGAGTAAGCTGGCGAACGCGTGACGTAAGCGTTACGAAAAGTGTGATCGGGCGAGGCGAACGTGAGTTGAGTGGTTTACAGACAATAGGCCTGCAGTGTGCCTAGATATACGGAACGTATTTGACTATGAGAGGAAGAGAGAGAGAACACACACATATATATATATACATACAGATGGAGCGAAAGAAGTTTCACTTCAGTCGTGGTGTCATAAGCACACTCGTTTTTTTTTTTTTACAGCCGCACAGCGCATAATGGCGCGTACTATTGCGTGGGATAGGCGTAATGGTATAAAAAGAATCAAATCGTCGAACGAATTTTACGCAACGAACGTACGCTGTCAAAATTAAAACACACAGCAGTGCATGTGATTGCCCACAACGACGACGACTGCGACATTCGTCCGACGACCGGTCGTCCGACAATAGAACAAATTCTAACTTTATCGCAGCGTCCATGGCTCAATAATAAGGTTATAGCATCCCCGCAACACCAAAAACCACATGTATTTTGTTGGATGGATGGATGGATGTGATGGTGGGCAGGAAGGCTACAAGCCTTTCCATAGCACTCAGTCCATTTCAGACCATTGTACTATACCCATGGGGGATAGGGAAGGAAAATGAGAGTAATATCTCATATTTCACCCGCTTTTGAAATGCATATGCAACACTGTCTTCCCAACATATGTTACAGCACAAATTTCAAGCGGATGGGGAAATGGAGGGGGAGGGGACCTACAGTTTAACGCCGAATCCGAACGGCGATAGGCAGTTTTTCGTTCACACTTGGAGGTTTTGCCATTGCCTGCCAAGAGCGCACTTGTGCGATTCTTGTAATTCTCATCTGCTTCATGTGGATAGCGATAGAAGTAGATGAGCGTTTTTTCCCAGCCCGAGCCAGGAATCGAAGCCAGAAGCCAGCGCGCTACCCGCTGGGCTATCGAGGCCGGCATGTATTTTGTTAGTAGGATTGTTTATCGCTACTGTCAAAATCAGTTGATATTTTCCGACGAAAGAAGGAGAAACTGAAAACAAACAAAAGTGATTGTTGCCAGACGGCGCTGTATTTCGAGTGAAAAAACTGGAAAAGTGCTCAGGTCAGGTGTTTTCAGTCAGGTATTTGAATTTCAACCGATGCGGCAACACAGCACACCGACGATTTTGACAGAAGCGATAAACAATCAGCCGGTGCCCTGCTACAACCTTATAATTGAACCATGGCAGCGTCGTGTGAACAACGCTGTGCAGCTGTCAGAGGTGAAAATCAAAAACAATAACCAAACAAAAAATTCGGTAAAAATTTTCTAATTTGTGCTACTTGGAGGTTGTAAAATTGTAAGTGCTTTAAATTTCAATAAAAAATTGTGCCACATAATCATTATCGTCTTTCCCTTTCGTATGTTTTAGAAAATGGACAAGACGGAGCTGCTAATTGAGGAAGTTAGGAAAAGTGAGTGCCTCTTCGACCTATCGTGTGTTTGTCGTGTTTGCAGGAATAATTTTTGTAAACAGCTGATGCGAATTTCGCACCCATTCTGTTTCACTGTGCGTATTTTGAAGACGACTGACGTAGCGACGTCTTTTTTCGTTGCGCAACATTCGGCCGACGATTTGATTCTGCTTATACCATAACTTGGGTTGGGAATCATGGAACTTGGGTATGTTGCAGGGTTTTTAGGAAAATTTAGAGAAGAGGAAAAATCGGAAAAATTGGTTGGAAAAGTGCGGGGACCGTGCACGCGGTGGAAGTTGAACCCACGACCTCTGGGATGACAGTCTAGTGCACTCACGCTAGGCTATCGAGGCACCACCGCAGATGATGAACTTGTGCCTGACGCTTGTGCGACAGGTCGCTGGTGCAGTCATCGGTGAACGCTTTAATGACATGTCTCTTATTTGGTCACCGGTGAACATTTGAGCGACAGGTCAGCTCGTGGGGTAATTGACGAAAATTTGGACACTTGTATGAAAATGTCATCGATGCTCGCCATACAAATGTCAGTCGCCATCATGTGTGATACGGATTTGTCTTGCAGACATCATTGGGGACGTCTTGCAGACGTGGCCGACTGGGACGGAGAGCGACGAAAATTTGCGTACGAGAACTAACAGTTGTCGTCAAATGTTCTCATTGAATAGGGTAGTGGTGCTGCAGTTTAAATTTATGACCAAAAAAAAAGAGCGCCAGAGTGTCACAAGTAACAAGAAGTACATTTTTGAAACCTAAAGTTTGCTAACAAAATAGCTGCATATGCCTGTTTTTATATTTCATATTTAAAAATTATGTTTTAAATAGAATATGGGTTACTGTTTCGATTCGCGGCGGAGCGGATAAAATAAAAGTCGGTGTGGAGTTGGGGGTTTTGTGATGTTTATTTGCCGAGATGCGAATAACAAGTAAGAGATAGTACGAGAAACATTAAACGATACAAACGGCCGAAGCCGGGGAGCAGAAGATAGGGGGAACATGATTACAAAAGGAGAAGGAAAGATTGGGATTAGAGATGGGATCGACGGATCACTGAAGACAGAACTCATCTGAACATCGGGGCCGCGATTGCAGATTGCAATTTAATTTGGTGGGGGTTGCTCGTCCTCGCGTCCTCGGGTGTGACGAAGAGTTGCGGCTGACGGCTGGCTGGCGGTGATGCGCGGTTGACTAGTGGTGCGGTGGGCTGACGGCTGGATGGTTGTCGCCGGTCCGCGATTCTGGAGCGCTGGGGAGTGCGTTGAGGGCCTCTTTGCGGGTGATGCTCGGTGCGAACGTGCGGGGCAGTCTTGGGGGGCAACTGCTGGGATGGTCGCTAGCGCCGGATCTGCAAAAGAGGAGATGACAGTTTTGAGAAATGATGATGTTGACATCATTGGTGTAGGGTGTGATCGGATTGTCAAGCGATGGGGTTCACTTGAGTTACCGTCGGAGGAGTGAAGGGGCTTAGGACAGGTCGCACGGGAATGGCGACTGACTCGTACCCGGTATGGGAGCGCTCGAGGTTTATGGTATGGGGGGGGTGCAATGAGGAAATGCGGGGGCTGCAGTTGCTCCATCAGTTGCTGTGCATATTTACCGCGTGGCGTGAAGCCAACGCTTTTGTCGTACCCTTTTTCGCGGTCTCATTGGGGGCGAAAGCCATCCTGCGGGGCGGAACGTTTGGCAACGAAGGGGGTGTTTGCCGTTTTGAATCTGAGTGTGCAGGGATGGTGGATTCCGCGTGATTTGCCTTTATTTCCTTGGGTGGAAACCCTACGGGATTGAGGGCGGCACTCATGTCAGAAAGGGCTTCCTTTGAAGTAGGAACGTTTTTTCGAAGGGCGGGGCCAGTGTGCGTATGGTGATTTGGCACCGCGGCGACGTATGTCAGAGGTGATGACAGGGGTACTGGACCGCTTAATAATCCAAACGAATACTGTAAGTTGAGCAAGTAAACTGCCACATACATTTCGGTGGAAACCTTCGAGCATGTTCTGCGGGATGAGATCACTGCCAATCACTATATCGATCTGCGCTGCCTCGAAGGGGTTGGGATCAGCGAGATCTAGCATGGCGAAATCGTTCAAATTGGGGGGTTTATTTTGGAAGGGGGAGCAATTCCGTTAGCTTTTGAAGCACGATTGCTTGAACGGGGAGGTTTGTGCTCCTTTTAGGGACTGCCTATGTCAAGAAGCATATATGGTTGGCGGTTTTCACAATCTGTCCGCCCATGCCCGAGATCTGTAGGTTAGATTTCTCGATTGGCAATGTTAGGCGTCTCTGGACCTTCGAGGAAATGAAGGTGCGCTGAGAGCCTTGATCGATCAACGCTCGAACTCTGAACAACTTTCCAAAGTGTTTAATGAACACCAGTGCCGTAGGCAGAAGGGACTGGGTGCCATTATTTGGGTGAAGGGCTGGTACTGGGAGCGTACTTTACCTTGAACATGTGCTGGGTTGCGCATAGGAAAGGGGAGACTGAGAAGTGGAATTGTTGCTCGGTTGTTGGATAACCGTTGAGACAAGAGAAGTGGTCGAAGGTGATCGATTGGGGGAGTGAGTGGGTGGCGCATTACCTTTGGGGAGATGAAGCAAAGAGTGGTGCTTTTTCTGGCAATATACGCATGTGAAATTGCTTGTACAGTCCTGAATTAGGTGAGATGTAGCAAGACAACACAGGTCTTGTGCTTTTGCACATATGCTAATCGACTCTGGGGGGTGAGCCTTTTAAAGCTTCGGCAAGCCCGTACGGAATGATTTGCGTTGCAGAGTTTGCACGCGAAGTCCTTTTTCACTTCAGTGTGAAAATGTAGGGATCTGTGGGGCCGATTTTTGGGGACATTGTGGCAGATCCTTCCGGGACGTCAAAGATTGTTCCCATAAAGCGAGGGTTGCTTCGGGCAATTTGGTAGAGCATATATATACCAGTAGCGGATCACAATTGTCAGTGTCTACGGCCTGAGACTTGAGAATAGACAGACAATTGTTGATAGAATTCTGGATCCGCTGTAGTGCCTCACTATTTTCAGTGTGGGCAGGAGCGATATTCAATAAAGATCGAATTTGATTGTCAACGAGGATGCGTTTCTTTTCATATCGGGATCTTAGAGCTTCCCACGCGAGTCCGAAATTCATATGCATATTGTTTAACAATAGCACCGGCTTGGCCTTGCGTTTTGTATCGGAGGTGATACAATTTTTGGGCTGGAGTGAGCTGGGGGTGATTAATGTATACCGCAGTAAACATGTCCCGAAAGGACGGCCACTGCTCATAGCCCCCGAAGAATGTTTCGGTGTCGCAAGGAGGAACTTGGAGGCAAATGTAGGAATAGAAATAGTATATTTGTTTCTTCCCCTATTTTATTTTGAATGTTAACGAAGAGGCTGAAAAACAATACTACGAACTCCTACTTGCAAAATGCAGTCATGCCTTTGGGAGACACAAATTCATGCTGTCATTCAAATTGGCGTTCCGTTGACGTACGTAAATATCGAATTTTGGAGAAAACCATAGTATAATTATAAAGTAGTCTAACCTGAACTCTCCCCTCTTTTGAATAAAAATTTTTTTAATTTTCTTTCACAATATTTCATTTTGATGTACAAAATTTGTCATTAGAAAACATAGGCGCATATTGATTTGAACACAAAATATTTTCAAAACTCTGTTCATAAAATTTTCTGTCAATTTTTGTAAACAAAATAGAAATACATTAGAAATACTCTCCCAGGTTATACTATGGAGAAAACTTTCCGTACTTAGCTTACCTTGTTTATTATATCATAACTTGCCAGATTCACAATAAACAGGAAAAAGGTGTTTGATTGAAAAAGACGTCTGATTAAAATGATTTAAAATAATATTTTCATCCCGAAAAATTGCAATTTTAGTCCCGAAATTACCGGGATTGTAAAACTGGTCCGGGATTGCAATTCCTAATACGTACTTTTACGTAAGTTAAGTGCTGCTGCCCAAAACAAACGTAATTTGAAATCTTTACCGCAGTTCACCAATAGTAGTCAATTTATTTACAGTCACAGTACACTCACTGTTTTTACACTTTGCCACTTATTTCACTTCACTTTCGCTAGCCACTTGCACTTCACTTATTTACTTCGTGTTGCACCGTCGTTGCCAAAACCAGACTGCCTGCTGCGCTATACCCGGCTGCCTGTTATACTTGTCTGACCGGAGCCCAACTCGTTCTCGCACATTCCAGCATCGCCTCAAATCGTGTCTGGTATAATTCCATCGAAATTTACGATGCCCCCTAAAAGTATGCAATGCCGACACATGCTCGTCCAGGTGTTGTTGTGTCTTGTTGTCTGTGCTAGCGAGTCCGCAATTGCGTAGTTCCGCTAGAAAGCGAAATTCGTCTCTCGTCTTACCGACGAACATGAACTAATATCACAGAATAAACAGTATACAGAAGGCGCATCTGAAATAATTTTGCGATTTCATTTCAGACGCGGGCGGGAATCAACATAGGTGAGGAAAATGTAAAGAGAACCGAGAGAGTAAGCGCGAATTGATGTACACGCATAGATTCGATGGTTTTGTGCTTTATTCTCATTTCGACAACAACACGCAATGTTCTTGCTTTCCGCAGCAAGCCAGCTTGGCTTTACTCGTGCACATTGAAATGGTGGTTGATTTGGCAAAGCGATCGCCAAGGCAAATTCAATAGGTAGTTGCAGCACCAGAAATGATTAAACTTTTTTCTTTGATAATTGGCACGACATTGTAGCAATAGTTTTCCACTTATTATCACTTTCTTAATGCGCCTTGGTTGTTCCAATATTTTTACACATATATTTATTATCATTGTAGCCATTTTTACTTTTTACAACTTCCTTTTTACAAGCAGACCAAAAGAACTAATAAAATCCACTGAATTTTAGTTTTTTCCGTAGTGCTACCACCTTATTTATGCGCCTTGGCGATCGCTCAATCAATTTTTCTATGCAAACTTTACCTGTCCACTTCTTGTTCTTGTTTGTAAAAAAGCAAGCGGAGAGCAAGCACGAGCCACCACCAACATGCAAGCGGCAAATCACTTTGTTGCCCAACAACAACAACCACAGTGTGTGGTGCGTCACTGTTTCATACACCGCTCTCACAGCTTCTCAGTTTACGCTCTCGCGCTCTGTGCGTTCTCGTCCCCTTGACTGCTTCCCCCCGCATCCACAAACGGGTCCTACCGCTGGAACCCGCAAAGAAAATTTTCTTTACACCAGATGCGCATTCTGTATATTGTTTGTTCTGTGGTAATATAGAACGCATACAAGCAAACGCGTTCTATGGCGGGTACTGCTGGTAATACCCTCTGTTATTGACAGCAGAACCCTCTGTTACTAACAGCAGAATTCTCTGTAACTTCAGCGTAACATGTGAGTAGATTTCGCTTCTGTACTCATTCGTATTCTCGCTGCTGTTGCGCTAGTTCAGTGGCCCACGTAAGGGGGCAAGATTTTAGGTTCAACCCCTCCCAAATATTAGTACCTTGCAAATAGTTTAGATACAAAAAATTGTTTCAACTGGCATTGGGCCTGAAAGTTGTGGCCGTAAGCACCCCTCAAAATGAAATCGCATGTGCGCCACTGTGCCAGTTAATAAACATGACAATGAACGCTGCTCTTGTTGTTGGGGCGAGTAGCGTTAATATTATTGCCAAACGAAAAAAAAGTCGGCGGTGTACTGTTTTGCGCTATGCCGTGTAGGCGGGAATAGCGTGGATGTTGTTACCTGTTGTTGTTGTTACTTTTGTTTTTCGTAGGAGTGGTAAAATAAGAAAATCTAATATTGTAACTTTATGGTCACAGCATTCGCCATGAACGGCGAAAGTTGTATAAAAGTGAATTTTTCGACTATTTTCAAAAATCATAAATTTTCGAATGTTTTTTATAGATAAATAAAATCTCCTCTGGTTTTAAAATCTAAGATGAGTGAAGCCATGTCAAGTGGGACCCCCAAAAATTCACGAAATCACCGATTTTTGAAATAACTGTCTTAATTTGTAGCGGGTATGATGCTGACGACTTGGCATTATTATTTCGTTAAAATTCAATTTATTGTTAATGTTATAAACAATCAAACTTTTTAGCCAAAAAAAATGTCTTAATTTTTTTCTCAAAAACTATTTTGTTTTATTAAAAGATGACCAGGCGAATTTATAATTAACTGTTGAGGCTATCTATTACAATTTTTTTTCACGCCCAATTAGTTTAAAAAATAACTTTTGCATTAATTTTTTATAAACAATTAAGTTTTCTATAGTCTTCTTCACGCTGCAAAAAAATAAAAAAAATGTCATCATATGCGGAAAACGTTCCCCTTTATTTCAGCGTTCACAGAAGTTTGTCGGTCTGCGCCGTTTAAGAATAGAAAAACTTCGAACTGTCCCCGACCGGCAGATATTATGAACGTGCAGGTTGCGACATGTTAATTGGTCTAGTTTCGGCGGTAGCCAGTTAACAAAGAGCGTCACGTGCGAAGAGAGCGCACGCCGCGGGAGATAAAAAAATTAATATTTGAAAAACGGCGCAGACCGACAAACTTCTGTGAACGCTGAAATAAAGGGGAACGTTTTCCGCATATGATGACATTTTTTTTATTTTTTTGCAGCGTGAAGAAGACTATAGAAAACTTAATTGTTTATAAAAAATTAATGCAAAAGTTATTTTTTAAACTAATTGGGCGTGAAAAAAAATTGTAATAGATAGCCTCAACAGTTAATTATAAATTCGCGTGGTCATCTTTTAATAAAAAAAAATAGTTTTTGAGAAAAAAATTAAGAAATTTTTTTTTGCTAAAAAGTTTGATTGTTTATAACATTAACAATAAATTGAATTTTAACGAAATAATAATGCCAAGTCGTCAGCATCATACCCGCTACAAATTAAGACAGTTATTTCAAAAATCGGTGATTTCGTGAATTTTTGGGGGTCCCACTTGACATGGCTTCACTCAGATGAAAGATATATTATTTGTTCTGATTCTAGATTTTGACAGATGCAGTCGTGTCGCTGCCGTCGTCTATGTGTTCGGGGCATAACTTTTTATTGCCGCTGGCTGGCAACTGAAATTTTGAATTCGTACCCCTAAAAGTATGCCAACACGCAAGTCATATTCTAATTGTGTGTCCAGTGCCTTGCAAACTGCGCAGCGACGGCGAGCATTATCTTCACAGTATATACTCTAATAGCCTATTTCCACTGAGCGCTTAACTGCAGTTTAGGGCTCTGCTAAATTTGAGAACTGTCAAGCGTTTCCACCGAAACTGATTTAACTCCAATAGCTGGTTTTTGTTTACATTTTTATTCGGTCAAGCCAAATTCTGCATTTATTTCTGGGCAGCCACAGCTTACCCATCGCCGCCATCTTCTTGTATACGTATGTATGGTTTCTTGTAGCCTCCCTACTACATGAAAACCACTCCGCTTTCCTTCACAACAGTCTAGGAATGCCTGCGTTTTCATATTTGTGAAAATTTATCAATTTATTTATTTTTAAATTTATTTATCATTTGTCAAGGTTTATTTCATTTGTGAAAGTTGCCGGCTGATTGATATCAGAGCTGTCTGAATTTATAATGTCAAGAGGGTTGATGAGAAATTCCAAGTTTTTTATTTTCTTTTTCAGCTTTTATTATTGGCAAATAATAGAAGTTTTGACTTTGATTATGACAGACGATATGTATTTTTGCGAAAAATGCAGTAAAAAGTAATTGTCTAAGCAAAAAAATTTACCACACCGAACGCAATTCAAATCCCTTCTTTCGTTTGAGTTCGTACGGCTGTTGCAGCGCCTGAAAGCATGCTATTAAAATTTGTACATTTGTGAGTATTGCCCCCCTATTTTAACATAACATTTTCTGTTAGACGTCTGTAAATGGCAAAACTGAGTTAACTCAGTTTTGAAAGTGAGTTTACGCACTTTGATACAAAAACAATTGTATGGGAATTTGAGCATTTAAATGCGATGTCAAACTGCAGTTAAGCGTAAACTGCAGTTAAGGCCCAGTGGAAATAGGCTATTATGCTGAAAAATCTACGACGGAGTGTAGCGTGTAAAAAAACGTAGAAATCAATCAAATCAATACAATATGCATATTGCAAAGGCCTGGATACACAATTAAAATACGACTTGCGCGTTGGCATACTTTTAGAGGCATAGTAATTTCGCTGGAACATTCGCAGAGATGACGATGCTACTGCGAGTTTTGAGTCCTATTAGAATGTGTGAGAACGATCTGCGCGACAAGGAGACAAGTATAAAAGGCACCCGGGTACAGCGCAGAGGGAAGAGTTTGGTGGTTGTGTGAGCAAAGGTGGACGAAGAATGCTGGACCCGCTTGATACACCCAGATATGTCAGAAGAGATGCGGTAATTGGCGAGTGTAGGGAAGCTGCAGCAGCAATCAATGACAATATTTGCAGCAAAAGCAGGCGGAAGGACCGCCATATTGAAGCAAAACATCGACACAGAAATCGCGAAGCCGATCCGCCAACCATCAAGACAAGTCTCTCGGGCCAAAAGGGAAGAAGTCACAAATTTGATCGAAAACATGCGTCACTTTGTTTATAATTTTACACTTTATTGTCTCTACACTTGTCACTTATTGGACACTCCGTGTTCCCGTGTGCCTTCCTATCTTGCTTAATGAATAGCACCAAATACCAAGGAGTGTTGGGAAATAATTTAGTGCTCTATATCGGGAGCCACCTATCTCATATTTTAGCATGCCAGAATTCACACGTGTAGGTCGACAAAAACAGGGTTTTATTCTTAAAACTAGCAATGTTTGATGTTTCTCTAGATATCAGTTCGGTAATTTAAAAAAAAAAAATAGTTATTGTAGGTTGCTTTATTTTCAACAATAAAATTAGTGTATTTATAGCTTTGAAAAAGCCTTTTTTATATTATAATTTTTCTCTCAAAACGTACCGTACTACAAACAATTTCTTGCTGCTATTTTTTATGTTTCAAAATTTTCCCCCAATGTAAACGTAGTATTAATTTCATAACTTTATACTAAGTTTACATTAAGCGTATTTCCGCAAACATTTTTCGTTTGTATTGAAACGATGAGGCACTCTGTGCTGTGCTATGCATGAATGCATAGCATACTTTTAGGCAAGCACTTCAGAGTACGGCAAACTTGCTATAATATGGCGAGGATGCTTCGCGAAAGGTAATGAGCTGTGCTAGAACAATCGAGATAGAAAGTACAACTGGAATGTGCAAGAAACTTCCGCGCAATAAGAAAACTAGTATAAAAGCAGTAGTGGGCAGCGCAGAGAGTCGAGTCTGTGTTGAGCAAGCAAAGGGGAAACATGCAATAGTAGTAGTAAAGTAGTAACAAGTGTAAATTTGTAAATAAAGTGATTGTTGATTTTTGACTGCGTTTGCGCTGAATAAATGAAGTTGTTTTATTTTCAAGCACAATCAGATACGAACTAGTCATTTTCGTAACAGTATATTACCAAGAGTCCATCTGTGTACTGTAATTCATGTTTTGCGTCTGATATTGATATTGATATTTATTGCCCATTATTTCATTGGTACATAAGTAAGACTTAATCTAGTTAACATTAAATACATTAATGATTCCCTAGCACATAAAATATTTATCTAGGAGTGTTTACATTCATTTAGTAAAATATCACATTATGTTTGTTTACTTGAGATCTATTACATTTGTAGGGTTTCCCTAAAAAGGGCATGTAAAAAAAAGGAACCACATTTGCATTTCGATTATATTAGCTTATTCTAACTAAGACTAAGTATCACTATATACACTATACACTTTGTACACATGGGGGAGTACACATCAGAATTGATGAGTGGTTTTGCGTCTGATTTTTAAGATGCTAATACAACAGCGAAATAGTTTTCAGATTCGTGTTTCTCGTAGTCGATTTTACATAATCTGCTTCTCATTTTTAACTCGTATTTTTATTTGACGTGTTAAATAAAGTCGCGAGTTTAGAACGCGTGCACCATTCCTCCAATATGAGTTAATCACACGCCAAACCGATTTCTATAATACAGTTCCCTAGTTGACTACCTAATGCAAAGGATACAAAAATCAAGTCTATTTACCTTAATTTAAAAACATCTTTTGAGGTATGCACAACCTGTTTCTCATTTCACCAATATTAAAGTATTGTAACGAAGATAAAAATTAATGCACAACTTAGACTATAACTCCACTTAGAAAAAAATGCAAAATATTGTACACAGACTCGTGTGTGGTAAAATAAAATAGTTTATTTAGTACAATCAATAATACTTTATTGGCAGGTTACAAAGTACATAAAGGTTCTGCTTTTAATAATTTTTTAGAGTGTACGTACAAAACTTCAAGCCAAGTTTGTTTCTGTTAGTTGGTGGCAGATTTATTTATAATAGTATACTCTAGTAACACCGTAAAGGCCCTTAACACTTTTAAATTAGGGCTATTACCACAAATTAGTTGATGGAAAAGTGAAGCAACTGAATTTAATTTTAATGTCAATCAACAATCATTATTATTCGCGGTATTGGAGGGTCATCAAAAGTAATAGTAACAAAGAAGGCACATTGCTATTAAAAAGAGAGCTTCTGGAGGCAAACTATTCAAATATCTTGTAAAGCTCGTAGAAAAATGAGTGTTTGCATTAAATTTTTATACTTCGTGACGCTCGCCTTATTGTGCTGCATAACCTCCGTTCGCTCCAGTGCAATGAGCATTGCAGTCATAACAAATTTTACTGTAAATGCAATGAACACCAAACATGTGGTCGTTTTTGGATGTAGCCGTGAAGGTAGGTAAAAAATGCTTCAGTGAACCAGCTATTGCAATATATTCAATGTACCTATGTGCAGATTTTTCAAAGGTCACTCGAAGTTTCTTCTACGGAAGACAGATCGTGCAATCCATAAACTTGAATGCAAACTACACCCTAAGCCGTATTTTGTCCCCAAGAAATCACGCAAGGACGTCCATTATAGTGGACTGCAATTGTAAAAAAAGCACAACGCTCTTATATTCAGCTTCTGGTAATCGATATTTTAACATGACATATCAATGGTTTCTCTGGAATAACAAAAATGAGAGCATCGAGGACATATTTACATCAGAAATCGACTATTTAGGACCGAATGCTCAAGTGGTATACATTAATGGTAGTAAATCTCACAGTAAAATTTGGGATGTTCATTCGAAAGGACGTCATTTGCTCAGTCCATTGGAAGTGATCCTTATTGCTGAGAATGTAGTTCTGACAACCCATTCCAATAATATGAGCCTTACAATTCATCAGGATTTGGCGCAAGTACGGAGCACTTCTTTCCGGGGCCAATTTAATGGAATTATGTTAAGAGGTGTCACTGTGGTAAGCACATTACTTTAATATATTGTTGCGAAAATTAGTTCGGCCACCTCAACGCAGGCTTCATCCTTCTCTTGATTGTTCTCAAAAATAAAACACACTAAAATTCTTTAACGCAGCTCTACAAAAGTAGTCACTTTATTTAATATTACACACTTTATTGTCTCTACACTTGTCACTTATTGCGCACTCCGTATTCCACATTTGCTTCCTAAAACCAAACTCTTCTCTCTGCGCTGTACCCGCCTGCCTTTTATACTTGTCTGCTTGTCGCGCAGATCGTTCTCGCACATTCTAATTGGACTCAACATTTCCAGTATCATCGCGAGTCATCTCTGCGAATGTTCTAGCGAAATTACCATGGCCCTAAAAGTATGTCAACGCGCAAGTCGTATTCTAATTGTGTGTCCATGGCCTTGCAAACTATATGGCGGGCATTATCGTCACAGTATTGTGACGATACTGCTCGCTCTCACCTGTGGAAAGGTAGGAAAATTAGCATACATGGCATACTTTTTTTTTTAATTTATATATTCAGTCTACAGTTGAATTACTTACAGAGTATGGGAAACAATTAATTCTTAAATTACACTGGACAACAGCATGTCTGTTGCATGAAGTTTTTTACATGAATCTGAATAGTTTTTCCACGCAGTTTTCGAAACCATACTCCGTTTTTATGTAACGGCTCTAGTTTTCGCAAAAAATGGGCGTGCCACTTTTTCAAATTTTCCTCGACTTTTTTCACATTTTCGACTGTAATTTTCCGAGCCAGTAATCCTATCGACATGATTTTTATATCGTTGCACTTACAACATCTCACGCCTTCTTTTCTGACATTAATTAATTTTAAGCATTCTAAATTGACGTTGTAATAATGCTTCAAACAAGGAAAATATTGAATTTTAAGGCGTTTTTTCTGATGGCTAAAACATCATGCAATACAACTGAGGCAACATTTTTTGCGGAATACACAATCGCATCGAAATAATAGCAAAAATGTGCCTTGCCAATTTCAAGACTTTTCAGCCATTTGTCAATGATTTACTTAAAAAACAAAGACCCTCAAAATATGCTAAGTTTTTGTTTTTATTTTCCATCGAGCAATTCAAAATTTTTTTGTTTTTTATTTGTACAAAACAGGGAAGGAAAATAAAAAACTTTGCATATCTGTAATCCCTTTATTTAAAAAAAAATCATTGACAAACGGGTGAAAAGTGTTGAAATTTACATGAGCACATTTTTGCTATTATTTCGATGCGACTGTGTATTCCGCCAAATAATTTGGTTTTGTTGTATTGCTTTCATTATATAGGGTTTTTTCATTATGAGCCGAAAAAGTAAATATGTAAAGAAAAAAATGAATTAAAATTTGAATTTTGATGAAACTTTATTATCAAAATAATATTTGGTTTGTGCCATTAGTAATGGAATATGACATCATTCAAATGACCGCCACGAGCAGCCTGGCACACCTCGATTCTTTTTAGGTAATTTTCGATGACTTTTTTACATATAGCAGGCTGTAAGGCGCCAAGAACTGCACGTATGTTGCCCCTCAAATGCTCCAGAGTCTGCGGATTGTCTGCATAGACTTGGTCTTTCGCGTAGCCTCAAAGAAAAAAGTCCAAAGGGTTCAGATCGCACGATCTTGACGGCCAATTGGCATCACCAAAACGCGAAATTATGCGTTCATCGAACCTGGTTCACAATTCTGTCATGTTCGGTCGTGTTGTGTGGCATGTAGCGCCGTCCTGTTGAAACCACATCTCCTCCACATCCATATCTTCGATCGCTGGCCAGAAATACTCGGTTATCATACGGCCATAACGTTCAGAATTGACGGTAACGGTCTGTCCTTCGTCATTCCTTCCTCCTTCGTCCTTCGTCAGCTACAGCAGCAATATTTTCGACCGAACGAGCAAGGCGATTACGTATTGGCCTCTGTACATTTTGTACAGAACCAGTTCGTTCGAATTTCGCCAATAAATCCGAAATTGTTGACAAAACAGGCCTTCCGTGACGTCCGAAATCCTTCCTTAGTGCGCGAAAAGTGGTGCTCAAATTTTCACCATTTTTGTAGTGAATTTTCACTATGTTTACACGTTGAGCGATGCTAAATCGGTCCATTTTCATAAATGGCAAACACTAAACTACAATATAAATACAATGCAACGACAGATGACAGCTGCGGTTGTCGAACACAGGGCTGTCAAAGTTTTCGGTTCGAAATGAAAAACCCTGTACTATATGAAAAAATCAAAAAAATAACACAAAAATACATTAAAAAATAAATATTGGTTTTTTAATTTTCACATCACCGCTGATGCATTTACACATCAGCGCTGACTAGATCCAAATTTGCATCAGCGCTGATACATTTACACATCAGTGATGATGAGCTTTCCCATCAGCGGTGATTAGCACAGTGGATGGATATTTACATCAGCGCTGTTGCATTTACACATCAGTGGTGATGAACTTCTTCATCAGTGCTGACAGCCAGCGTGTATTAAATTTTAATAGGAGTAAATGAGACAGCTGTATGTTCCACAAGTTACTGAAGTTCGTGTGCTGAAAGGTGATGCAAGATCACATGTACACAAAAGTTTCCATAACTTTTTTCACAAAGCCCTTAAGAAGGTGATGGAAATTTTGATCAGCGCTGATAGTCACATGATGGGTCAAGTGAGCATCAGTGTCCCGCAGGGTGGTTGGCATGGCGACTTATATGATCGCTACAAGCAATAAACAATAAATAATAATAAGTAATCAACAAAGACAATCAAAAAGGGAAATGGAAAGAAAGGAAGACGTTTTTATTAGCCCGCAATAATTTTTAAAGCCCCGTTGTTTGGAACTTTTTTTAAGGCCCACATATAATTCTTGCGTAAAAGAACTAAAATAAAAAATCCTGGATTTTAAATTTACTGTCCCATCATTCGTCACTAAACCATTCTGAAGTAAAATTCTTGCATTAGTCGCATATATGTACATACTACTGTGTACAAAGAATACCCGGAATTCGATTTCTTCGATTATCGTGGTGTTGTGCATTATGAGTTCCTTCCGCCGGGCCAAACTGTCAACAAGGAATATTACTTGAGCGTTATGCGTCGTTTGCGTGAAGCTATTCGCAAAAAGAGGCCGGATTTATCGAGAGACAACTCTTGGTTTTTGCATCACGATAATGCACCATCTCACACGGCATTGGTTCTTCGTGAGCATTTCGCCAACTCATATCGTTCCACAGCCACCGTATTCGCCTGATTTAGCTCCTTGTGACTTCTGGCTATTCTCCAAACTCAAAAGACCACTGCGAGGACACCGTTTTGAATCGATTGAAGAGATTCAACGTGAATCGCCGCGCGCATTGAAGGCCATACCGGAAGGTGACTATTTGGCATGCTTCGAAGATTGGAAAGTCCGTTGGCATAAGTGCATTGCATCGAGGGGGGGACTACTTTGAAGGCGATGAAATTGATTTGGAAGAATAAATAAAGATTTTTTTAATTATAAACAAATTCCGGGTATTCTTTGTACACAGAGTATATGCCTCAATACCGACTTTTTTAGGCTCCGACTGAAAGGTTGTGAAAAAAAAACCAATAGCAACACAAAAAATCATACACACAAAAACTACAAGAACAAAATCATTAGCGTTGTTTTGAATCACGTTCGCTGAAACGACGATCGTTGCGCTGGCAAAGTGATGTCCTTTGCTGGCGACAAATAAATGCAGAAATTCGCACAAAAAATGATTGAGCGACCAAAGCACCAACCAGTCGATGTACACACATGGGCGTATCCATGAACAATTTTAGAGAGCAGGATAAATACATTTGAAAATTCATATTATAGAGTTCAAATAGAATAGAATACAGAATTATATATATTTATAGAACATAGAATTTCGAATTTTAGGGGCGCAAATACCGATCCGTATCCCCTACCCAGATACGCCCATGTGTACACAGGTGAAGCGGCACTTTCATTTCATGTGTGGTTGTTGGGTGAGTGTGCTTCAGTTTGCACAGCCAGTGAGCGCAAACTGAAGCGCTCGCTCTCCTACTGGCACCGCTCTTTCCCTTTTGTGGCTTCACACAATTGTGCGAGAATGAACGAGTGAGCACAGACGCAGCATTCGTGTTGCTATGATTTGCGCTCAGAGCATTGTGTTTCATTTGAAGTGTTCCCTCTTGTTGCCTACCCCCCGCATCGTAAAGACGGGCGGCGATATCAGCACTCGCATTCAATTTTTTGCTTGTACGTGATACACACTCTTTATGTTCTATACTTTTTGATACTAGGCATCGCAATCCCGGGATACCGGACATTTTCCAGTCCCGAAAATCCCGGGATTTTCCCCTTTTTTGCTAAGTGAAATCCCGGGATTTTCGGGATTACATTTAAATGAAACGGCCAACTTGTAATACTTTATTAAAACAATTTTGGAAAGTTGAGACGATGGTTTGTACCATTTGTTCAGTGCGGTAGACCTCGAATCATCCGTGCGTTCGCATGTGAGGCTCTCTGGGAGTTGTTGCGCGAGTAAAATTTATATGTATAGGTGTATTTCAGAATGAATTTGAATTATTTCAGTTTATATTCGAGATTTACCGTTGAATTTGTGAATGGTGCAAAGAAGGAGCCACCTTAACTGAAACATCGTTATTTTCGTTATACATTCTCTATTTATAGTATATCGGGAATCATACAAGTTTAAGGTTAAAACCAACTCTTTAAATTGTGCCGAACTAATACAATGCTCGTGTAAGATGTCTCACGTTCATACAAATCAGTGGCGCTACAAAAATGTGCCGTGGCTTTTTCAATAAAGCCACGTGAGAGTGGTTTTTACAGCAGCGCCACATCCGGAGAGCAACGATGAAGCCACGCAGGCAACTCTCTCTGCGCAACGATGAAGGCACGCAAGCAGGGTTACCGTTGTGCGACTTTAGTTGCATTTTGCAACCTTTTTGACGCTCTGAGACTTTTTGTGCGACTTTTTCAAACTTGTCTGATCTTGCAACTTTTTCCATCTTTGTGCGACTTTTTTCTCCTTTTTTGCTAAGTGAAATCCTTCTACCTCTTTTTATAGTCATACACTGCAAAATCATACATATTTGCACTTAAAAAATCATTTAAGTTTACGATATTCCTCGCGTTATCGTAACCCCATTCGATTGATCAGCTGATTATTTAGCACAAAGCCTATAGTTTTTGATTTGGCATTTAGCTGAACATTTTTGACATACAGTAGGAAGCTTAAAAAATGTTTTAAATGGCAGCGCATGTATTAACTCTACCTCACAGCAGTGCGTGTGCGGAAAGTATTTTTTCAAAATTAGGATTAATGAAAAATAAATTAACCAACAGATTAGTTGTAGGAACTTGTAAGTCCATACTATCAGCTCTAAATTTGCTAGATACCTAAATAGAAGACTGTATGCCAAGTAATGCTTGTGCGAAAATACAGAGACGAAGTTACAAAAAAAAGAAAATTTATGATTAATATATTAAAGTGTATACAAACACATTATTAAAAATTAAATGTAAAATTAATACACAAAAGTGTATATAAACACTTTTTAATCATTATTTCTAAGTTATTTATATCGTTGAAATGTTAATTTGAATTGTTAGTTGTGTTTTTCCGTAATAAAAAAGTGTGCCTCTTTTTTTGAAAAAACGCCTTTTTTGTGCGACTTCTTTTTTTATAAACGACTTTTTGTGCGACTTTCTCAAAATTCTCAACGGTAACCCTGCACGCAAGCAACTCTCTCTGCTTGCAATCGGCAGAGATATGAATATGCGTGTGATCTCTATGTGCTGATTGTGTTGATTTTTTTGGTGGTCGATTGTTTTAATCAGTAGCGCACACGGGACGGGAACGTTTGGGGATTCAAACCCCCTGAAATACAAAAATTAGTAGTGAAAATCCCTCCAAAAAGATGTCCTGCCTGCGCCACTGAGTTCAACGCATGTAAAAAAGTTTGCTTTTGCTTGGCAGCAAGGTGTATTAATAAAGGTGAACGCGTAAGACCAGCAACAAAATTCCCATGTATTTTGTTGTTGGATTTGGGTAACTAGCTTGTCAAAATCAAATCAAAACACAAGCAACACAAAAACAATTTTACCAATTTTTGACAATGTACATCCCCATTCGCAAAAAATCAAAAGAAAATCAGAAGAAATCAAAAGAGAATCAGAAGAAAAAAGTTTAAGCAGCTGTGTTGCCACCACTACCTTTATTAATGTGCCTTGCTTGGCAGTGATCAAAGCCGTTGTGCTTTGAGTGAGCAAAACAAAGAGCGTTAATATTATTACGCTCTCACTGTACCGACGATTGCTTGCTCTCGATAATGAAAATTTTGCAAATTCGAGCTCGCCCTATGCCATTCGGTTGTATGGCCGTAAGACATCTTATTGTTTAATAGTCTTTGCTTCATCTGTCGCTTGCTTCATTTGATGCGTTCATTGTATTTTTTTCCCATAAAGACACAAGTGTTTAAATCGAGGTGTCAAAGCAAACGAAGCGACGCGCTTTATGTGTTTTAGCAAGTAAAGTACTTGTGAAATGCGATCGAAAGTCTAAAATTTCGGAAAGTACTTCGGAAAGTGCTTCGTATATGGCAGCCATCTATCGGCCGTTTGCATGAGATTTCATATATAAAGGGTGATTTCTTAGCAACTTTCTTTTTAGCAACACTGTTTTTGGCAGCTCAGCTGATTTCGTGTAACATGTTACTGTCAAACATGTTCAGTTTGGTCTATAATTTAACCATAAATCGACTTACAAACGAACAACGCTTGCAGATTATTGAATTTTATTATCAAAATTCATACTCGGTTAAGAAAGTGCATCGTGCACTTCTTCCATTTTATGGTCAGTTTGGGCGACCTTCTGAGGCGGCTATTCGGAATCTTGTGACTAAATTTCACACCAAATTTACATTATTGGACATTAAACCACCAACACGCATACTTCGAGTGCGGACAGAGGAAAATATCGCAGCTGTATCCGTGAGTGCTCTTGATGAACAATGGCCCAATTGAGAGGCGAGTTCGGTGAACAATTTATTTCACGTGTGGGGCCAGTCAATTGGCCGTCTAGATCGTGGGGCTATGTTAAGGCTCATGTTTATCCCTTTTAGACCATGATGCATCGATTGTGCGGGTGGTTTTCGGTTTTAATATTTTCGCTTCTATCTGACCAATGTCAAATAGACCGGAATGCATCGATTTCTCTGCTTTTTCTTTATGTTTGTTTCTCACATTATTCAACTGTTCTCTTTACCATTACTTCAATTATTGCGGAATTCTTGCGTCACATTTCAGTTTTGTCAAAATGAGCCGCAGAAGTAAGTTGTGATTTCAATTACAAAAGTACTAATCGTTAACAAATAGTGAAGTGGGCATATTTTCGCTAAAAAAATTAGAAATTTTACTGTTTCAAGCCAATTGAAGTAATTTGATGCAATAAAAATGCCTTTTAGCTAAACATTTTAACGAGTGCATCAATTGTGCGTATCGGGTCTTATGTCTCTAAAAAAGTGGGTTTTTTTTTAATTTTTAAGTGCTAATTAATTTTTAAGCCAATTATTCATTCAGTTAGAAACGCTTGCTTAAAAATTCCGAGACAAGAGAATGGACGATATTCCATTGACGAGCAAATGATACCATTCACAGGCCGCTGTCCAGTACGCCAAAGTTTGTCCAACAAACCAAGAGGTGTTGGTTTAAAAAAAAGGGGGAATTGATCACATCAGACGGACTAGTTCTCGATTTATCTAGTTTCTATAGTTTCTCGATTTAGTCCTAAATTTATCTAGGCAAGACCACGCCCCTTCCGAAGGAAAATATTGGACTTGGCCCTGCATTCGTTCTGCGTCTTGTACAAACATTACCTAAAGGATCCAAAGTATTTTTTGACAGGTACTTTACCTCATTGCCCCTATTGGATAAGCTTCTACAAGAAGGACTTTATGGGGCGGGAACGATAATGAAAAGTCATATAAAAGGCGTTAACTTGACTGATGAAAAAAAGATGAAAAGAGGAGATATGGAGAAATTCTGTTCCCCTGAGGATACAGTTGCCATTGTGCAATGGAAAGACTCAAAGTCGGTTTTATTGGCGTCATCTGCATTTGGATGCAGTCCCGTTAATTATGTTCGTCTTTGGTGCAAAAAAGAGAAAACATTTATCGAAGTCACATGTCCAAATATAGTCCAGCAGTACAATGAGTCAATGGGTGGTGTGGACATTTGCGACCAACAAATGGAAGCATATCGGACCTTTTTCAAAACCCAAAAATGGTCATTGAAAGTAATCATACATTTCATAGATTCGGCATGCTGCAATGCTTGGATGGAGTACCGAAATGCTTGTCGGGAAATCGAAATACTACCAAAAGAACGCACGATTTGCTAAGTTTTCGACTTGCGTTAGCTGAAACATTGGAGGCCACTCAAAAAACTAACAACGTGGAGTGGAGCTCTGAATCCGAAACGAACGACGTTGAAACTGTTCAACAATCAAACCGAAATCGCCCAGCGGACCAGCCTGGTCCGGAAAAATGGCTGGATGGCTTTAATCACTGGCCAGGAAAACTCGATTTGAAAGCAGTCCGTATGTGCCGTCGCAAAGACTGTAAGTCGCGTACACGTTCACGATGCACCAAATGCGATGTATTTTTATGTTTCGGAAAAAAAATAATTTTTTCAGGCTGTATCATACTGAAAAATAAAAATAGTTTAAAAAGTTATCATATGGGGTTTTGGTTATTTTAAAATGACATTAGACCGAGATGCATCAATTGTGCGTGTCCTAAAAATCCTTGAAGGATATAAAAAAAGTAAAACCTAAACATTGATTATATTTTCATACGATATAGAGACCATATATTCCAAAAATTATGAAAAAATTCCCAGTAGTTTAGCGTCAGGTCTGAAAGGGCTATAGCGACAAGCTCGCAACGGTTGACGCACTGGAAGCCAATATTGAAGAATTTATTCGTGAGATACCGGCTGATATGTTGGAGACAGTATGCCAAAATTCGACCCAACGTATGAACCATTTGAGGCGCAGCCGCGGTCAACATTTACATGAAATCATCTTTAAACATTGAATTATATAGATCGTTCTATTGACTCAAATATATAATATAATATATAATAATATTTCATACATTTCTCTAAATTTTATGTGTTTTTTCTTAAATCAAATCCGAAGGCACTTAAAAAATCACCCGATATTTCAATTCATAGAGCTCGCAGAATTGTTTGGAACAAATGCAGTACACCAATACCTCACTTTGCGTCGTGGTTACGTTCCAAAAAAACACGACGCAAATTGAAACGACGCAAAGTGAATTATGATTTTCTATAGCAAACCATGTAAAGATCGAAGATAGGTTCCAGGTTACGAAAATACTACTTTTTAAAAAGAAAATTTAACAAAGTAAACATTTAAAAAACAAAAATAATATAACTCTGACAATAAATAAATTGGAAAAATATTTACCTTTTTTGTAACCAGAAACAACCCGTAAAAATTTATAAAAATTTATTATTCTCTTTTAAAAAAAAGCACAACACACTAATTGAATCGTTACAAAAAGCATAACACACTAATTGAAACTGAATTCTAAAATTAGCAAAACAAAGTGAAAATAAAACTGTATTAAAATTGCGTTGATTTTCAGTTAGAAAGGGAATCCCCGAGTTTTGATGGCATGGCGCAATTAGAAACATAACTCTTCTTTAGAAAAAAAAGAAAATTTCAAAAAAAAATTAAAGACTCGAACCCAAAACAACGCAACTTCGAAAATCTAACGACGCACAGTGAAAATTAGTACTAATTCAGCAGCGACGCAACTTCGAAAAAACGCAAAACGAAACGACGCAAAGCGAGGTATTGGTGTATAGCCAACCCTCATGAAAAAAAACCGGAAAATTGGGCTATATAGAGCTTATTTTCGTAAATCTAACAAACAATTTTGCCTACAAAAAAACGACTACAAAAGTTCAAAAGTCTAAGTTCAGAGTTTTTATCAAAAAACCTCAATTAATTTATAACTGATTTCCACGATATGGGTATCAAACGAAAGGTCTTTTTAATACCTTTCTATTGATGTACAACATCAGACATGTCGTATGGACTAAGATTTTTTTATACACATTTTTCAAAAACGGATTTTTTCTTCGAAAAAATCCATTATTAAGGTATTATAAGTTTGTTACCATATTGTAGCCTGTGAAATTCCCTTTATAATGAAATATAAAAATGTTTACTTTTGTTTTTTATGAATATATTTTTTTATTTTTACTAACTCGACTCTTCGTCCAAAGCTATTTCGTATTCACCTTCGCCATCACTTTTGGTCAATGAGGGCTGAAGGGGGTTGTACAAAGTACCTGCCATATTAAAAAAGTTTTTAAAACATTTAGATTTGTAGCTTTGCATTATTATCAAATAGCGAAAAAACCTTTTTTTAAAACCTTTTTTGCTTTTATGGTATTGTGATCATTGTTTTTCAATGCTGTGAAGAAGCTGTGAGGGTAATTTCATAACAGTATTGTGGCATTGAATATTTTGTGTGTTGGTTATATTTTTCCATTACATGGAGTGTGGTAGTAAACTGCAGTTTTTCTGCATTCAAGTACCTATTGAGTAGGCGGCCTTCGGCTGGGCTGCAAAAAATAGCCCTCATGGGAGTAACTAGGGCATCGGGGTCAGTAAAGTGTTTACAGTATTTTTGTATTCAAATCCTATGCGCCAAATCCTATTCTAAGCGCCATTTCAATATTGCAAAAAATGCTTTTAACTCAATTTAAATTTAAATATAAAAGCAAAAATACAAAAATTTCAAATGTTTTATATTTCATTGTAAAGGGAATTCTACAGGCTATAATATGGTAACAAATTTATTATACCTTAATAATGGGGTTTTCGAGAAAAAACCCTTTTTTTCATTTTATACAAAAAAAAATATTTTCTGCTTATAACTTCTTATTAGTGCATATCACGTGTCTAATGTTGCAAACCAATAGAAAGGTATGGGAAAGGCCTTTCGTTTGATACCAATTGATAAAAACTTTGAACTTTGACCCCGAGCCACGGCTGTTGTGGGCATTTCCCAGTTAAAATTTTTAGTTCGTTGGATTCAGGAGTCAAACCGCTACGTAATATCATACTTATTTATTTTTTTCACGAGAACATTTAAAAAAAGCGAAAAACCTACTAGTGTCAGAGCAACAAGTGGAAAGTATTTCCCGAAATTCATTTACAGTGTAATCTGGGTGGAGTGAGTCCCCGATGGTACGAACACCCCGATAGAATAAACATTAAAATTTTTACATTGACTACTCTATAGAGTGAACAATTCTGAGTCTCTTTAAAGTGAACACAATTTAAAACAAATTACTTTCAATTGAAAACTAGAACGATAAATTCAATCACAAAAAGGGAAATCCCCGAGGTGGAAAATCAGGTTTATACTCGTATGTCTTTGCAAAAAAAATTCCGCTTTTGTTGTAGACCTCATCTACGTGGTTTTGTTTTACGTGCGCGAATATTAAACGTTTTTGTTTCTAAACGTTTTTCTAAGTGATAACTGTTTCAGGGAGAATGGAGCCCCATGCCATTCTCTAGAAGGTGGCTTGAAAACCACCGAAGCCTCAATATTCGTAATTTATATGCCGCCTAATGTTATGCCTCTCATCCAACTTATAAACCAAAGTGTTATCCCCATAGCAAAATTGTACTACAGCAAACATCTATTAGCATTAGCTGTGGGAAAAGATTTCATTTCAGAGTTCTTAAAAACTTTAACTTTAAAAGACGCAGTGTTTCTTTGTTGCAAGAAAGATATGAATATGTTCATGAGATACAGGCTCTGTTGTAAGTTCTTAGCGCAGATGTGAGTTTAGCAAAATATTAAGTTTTGAGTATCTTGTATGTGTAATGAATCTTGTTTCTTAATTTCGTAAGGTAATCTAATAATGGAATTCAATGAAGGCAATGAGACACTTTCTAATGAAGATGATGTCGAAACGATTGTCTCATCTGACGATGATATTGATAACGTAAACAATAACAAACTTTTTACAATTTTAATATGTAACTTGTTATTGATGCAATAAAACAAATAAAAGTGAATTTAAAGAACAAAAAACTCAATCTGGATATAGTGAACAATCTGAATTCCATGAACAGACCTTGCATTAATTAGTTCACTGTACTCATATGACACTGTACTTTAAAAAAGCAGTCACACTATGCAAGTTCCGCTTTCGAAAGAACCTTCAAGAAAATCGGAAAGCGCATGCAGAAAGTACTTTTTTGGTGGTCACAGGTCAAGTTTCACTTTCTGGAATGGAAACGATTTCTGAAAGCGCTTTACTTATGTAATCTGACAGCACCTTTAGGTTTATAGAAAACAAGGTTACGACATCAATGACAGGAAAATTGAAGTTTTCACCAGTGACGTAGTACGAATTGTTTCAAACTGTCAAGGAACAATGGGACGAGTACGACCTTTTCCAAAATTAATATTTCCCAAAAAAAAGATTATATGAAAATGCATATGAAGTTATTTATTTCGTTTCATTGTATTTAATATTTACATATGTACTTACTTATCAATTGCTTAGAGCGATTTAGAGGTTAGGCAGATTTGGCCTCTCTGGCCTCCAATATAACACTCTATTTAATATAATTATATATATTTTATTAAAAATACTATTTTTCAATATTTTATATCAATTCATATTATAATTGTTTAATCAATATAACAATATTATTTTTAAAATTAAAAACGATCAGGTTTTCTGTATATGATTCCCATTTTAACTTGAAGGAAAATCGCCCTCCTCGTCAAATTCTTTCAGTAATGAAAATGATACTGTCGCGTCCACAAATGTACCCAAATGCTTCTCAAATAACCTCAAATAATGCATTGCGTGTGGATCTGCGGCTTACACAAAATTTGTAAAAATCGTATTAAATATTAATGACATGGCACAACAATCACAAATATTTGAATTCACAAATTACTTACATGTTTTTTTATTTGCTTATTTTGCCGACATTGGCCCACTGCACACGTCATTGTTTACGTTTTTGCAAACTGTTTTCACGATAACGTTAAATTTTGTATTTTGTATTAGAGTAAGTTCGGGTAATGTGATATACCTGTTTGTTTTACAGCGATTCCCGACACATTTTGCCTTAAAACACACTTTTTTGGTCTCAAACTGTTCACTGATGCATTATTTAGTATATCTATGATTATTAACTCTTTAAGATAAACTGTTGACGAGTTTTTTAATTAAAAATCAAAATATCCAAATATTGGCGTCTGATAAAAGTGGCGGGTAATGTGATATACCCGAAAAAAACGTTATTTAACAGACCTATTAGTTTCAAACTTGGTGAAAATACTCCAAATCAAAAATAATTAGAGACGTGTTTCTAATTTTTTTGGAAAATTACAATCTGACGGGGTAAACCAAGGGTTAAAAATTTTTATCGAGAAACATGATTTCATGGATTTTTTTAATATAAAACTTAACCATAATAGATTTTTGAGAATATTCCACTTCAAATATTATAAAATAAAGTATATATATGATACATTTCTGTATACAAATAGTATTACTGTCATAAGTTTGGGTACTGTGATGTACTATATCACATTACCCGAACTTTGGTATATCACATTACCCGAAATTTACTTTTTGCGAAAAAAATATTATAAAAAAACAATAATAATTTTGTTGAGAAGAGCGTACCTCGCAAACTCATAATCGATATCACTGATTTACTTCTGATTAGCCTCGAACTTTGTAATACTATTTTTTTTGTACCTTTTATTCTTTCAAACTTCGTGACCAAAAACTTGTGCAAACCTACTCAAAGCGCTTCATCACAATCACTGTAAACTATTTACGCATTTTTTTAGCTGTTATGATGTTTTAAAAAGGTTAATTTTGAAAAAAGTCAACGCACTTGTGAAATAAGCCACTATATCACATTACCCGAACTTACTCTATTCCAAAGATTCCACACCGTTTTGGTCAAATTTTCGCGTTAAAAGGTAACAAAATTCAAAAAATGCCGTTGACCAATCAAATCTTTCATAACGAATGAAAATAATTTTACTGTGCCCAATTGACATAGGATTCAAATCTTATTTATATTTTTTTCAAGATGAGGAAAAATACAAGGAGAAGAAAAACTTTGTTTTACCAAAATTCTACACATGTCATTGCAGAATTGGCAGAAATTAATTAAACTGTCAAAAAATATGTATATACTACGGTGTCCAAAAAATAAGGTGACATTTGAATTCTTCGATTATTGTGGTGTTGTGCATTATGAATTCCTTCCGCCGGGCCAAACAGTCAACAAGGAATATTATTTGAACGTTATGCGTCGTTTGCGTAACGCTATCCGCCTAAAAAGGCCGGAATTGTGGAAAGACAATTCTTGGTTTTTACACAACGATAATGCACCATCCCATACTGCACTCGTAATTCGTGATCATTTCGCCAAAAACTCAACCCATATCGTTCCGCAACCACCGTATTCACCTGATCTGGCGCCGTGCGACTTCTGGCTGTTCAGCAAGCTCAAAAGACCGCTCCGGGGACACCGTTTTGATACGATAGAGGAGATTCAAGCCGCAGCGAAGACGGAACTGAAGGCCATCCCGGAAAGTGACTACAATTAGTATTTCGAAGATTGGAAAATCCGTTGGCATAAGTGCATTGCATCGGGAGGGGATTACTTTGAGGGGATGAAATTGATTTGGAAGAATAAGAATTTTCAAAATAAATACAATGTCACCTTATTTTTTGTACACAGTAGTAAACGTGTTTTCAGTCTTAAAAAGGACTATACGCACGAATAATAAAAATAAAGTAATATACTCTGAAATGGTCACCTTATAATTTTTCACCAGTGACGTCATCAGTCGGATGTCGTAATCTTTATTTTATCATTCTTGGTATTTATAATCCAGCTCCACAGTTTTTTGGTTTACTAATTTTCCCATTGAATCTAACAAAGTGACTTCGTTCCATTTTATTTCACCACGTACAGTCACTCATAAAACCGATCGAGCTTTTTTTAGGAAGCACTTACAGAAGGAAAATTTATGAGACTGATCTGTGAACGAAAACTTTTATTTATTTTTTCCACAAGATTGAATAATATACAAACTTAAAGTAAAATTCATTTTACATTTTAATGCTTATTACACAAAAAATAAAAAAAAGAGTAGGTGCATCTAGCATGATCACTTTTGTGACTTCCGTACATTTGTGAGTTTTGTATTTTTAATATTTTGTATAGCCCCCTTTGGCGTCAATTACGGCCTGAATTCTGCGTGGCATGCTGTCTACAAGATTCTGGCATACTTCCTGTGGAATATTTTGCCAAGCATGTTGCACTTTTGGCCAGAGCTCCTCCGTACTACCTGTTTCCCCAGTTATGGACCTTTTCAGAATTCCCCATAGGTGTTCTATGGGGTTAAGGTCAGGAGATTGAGAGGGCCAATTAAAAGTTTCGAAATTATTATTTCTCAACCACGTTTTAGTAAGTTTAGCAGTGTGCTTCGGATCATTGTCTTGCTGGAAGACAATATCCGAAGCACTTACGGCAAACTTTTCGGCTGATCTTGTAAGCTGCGTGCTCAAAATGTCAACATATGATGCGGCTGTCATATTTCCAACAATATTAAAGAGTGTTCCAACACCTCCTGCCATCATACAACCCCAGACCATTATGGAACCGCCGCCGAACTTAAGAGTAGGTTTTACATGACATGGCTGCAACTTGTGTCCAGGAGTTTTCCAAACCCACTCTCGACCATCAGAGCCCAATCGATTTATTTTGGATTCGTCGGACCATATTACCTTTGCCCAGTCTTCCTTAGTCCATTGCGCGTACTTTTTGGCAAACTGTAAGCGCTGCTTCATGTGCCTGGTAGTCAATAGTGGTTTCTTTACTTTTGCTCTTCCTCTGAGCCCAGCGTTTCGTAAAGTCCTGCGAACCGTTTCAGCTGATATGGTGATATTGAGGTCAGTTTGGATGGCGCGCTTTATTTCGACAGCGTTTTGAAATTTTTGACAACGCAAATCTCGCAAAATCTTTCTTTCTTGTACGTGGGATAAGATTTTTGGTCGTCGTCCTTTGCTTCCGACAGGAAGATTTTGGACTTTTTTCCGAATTTTGCTTATGGTAGAAATTGATACGCCAGTTTGTGATGCAATTAGACGGTGAGACACTCCCTCCTTCAACAATTGTTCAATTTTTTTTACGGTTTGGACGTTAATTGGTTTATTATTGGCGCCCATGTTGTGGATTGTTTGTCTAAAGTAATAACTTTTATTTATTAATTTTTTTGTTTAAATATTCTTTGTTAATTACGTACTCACAAGATAAATCAATTATTACCACTTTTTCACACACAGCTTCACAAAAATTGTCTTTGTTCGTACTCGTTCACACAACTCACAAAACTGATTACGCTCTACATTAGAACTAACCAGCAAAGTAAACACAAACGAATAAAAACAATGTTCTAACGGTACATTAATCCGTTACATAAATACAGTTAGAAAACAAAAATATCAATATTACGTTTGTTTTTCGGATGAGCATTGCCATTACACGCATTTGAATACCGTCACGTAAAAAGCTCGATCGGTTTCGTGAGTGACTGTATATACATATGTATTCCGTTTCATAGCATCGTAACATATTTCGTTTGCAGATTGATCTGGATGTTACTTCGAATGAGCAAATTGAAAAGCTCCTCTCGCGACCGTCAAAAGATTCCGGCATTGCAGCTTTCACAAAATATCATTATGAGTTATTGCTATTTCTGCGCGAGCGGTTTAACTTTACCGTCAATTTTCGTAATGCGCGTGGTTGGGCCAGTCGTCTGGGCAATACAACATTTCGTCTTGGTTTCCTAGGCATAATGATGCGTAATGAAGCCGATGTTGGAGCTTCAGGCGCATTTAATAGAATCAATCGCTTCGCCGAATTTGATATTATACATCAGAGCTGGAAGTTCGAGACGGCATTTTTATATCGCTTTTTACCCGATTTAGACATTCATGGCAAAACTGGAAATTTTCTTGCACCATTTAATAGCCAGGTTTGGTTATTTGCCACTTGGACCATTTTTGTGGTGAACTTGGTGTGGCGTGTTGTCGAATGTATGGATGTACGATGGCGTTTGAGTTACAAAGACCAACTACAAGAGAAAAAACGGCAGCTGCAAAGTAGAAAAAGAACGCGCGCTCAGCGTACGTTACAATGTGTACGAATTGATAGTGGCGGAAATAGTGCTATTAGAAGCAATAAAAGCAATAACCAACCAAACAGGGCAGCATGTAAGAAACGTTTTAAAAACTCCCCTGATTATTCGTCCATCGCTGAATTATCGTTGAAAATATGTGCTGCGATTTGCCAGCAAGGAATGTATGCTATACCAAATAGTTTACCGTCTCGTATAATTATCTTGACAACATTCATATTCTCCGTGGTCTTGTACAACTACTACACCTCATCTGTAGTTGGTGGGCTATTAGCCTCCTTCGCCGCAGGACCCTCTACCGTTGACGAAATTATTTCCAGTCGATTAAAATTGTCGTTCGAAGATATTGGATATTATAAGGTCTTATTTCGTGTAAGTATATTACATTTGGCCCTTTTCGTTCCCTACACAACGCGCACAAGATTTGCCCAAAAGCATTTGAAAAACTTATAAATGAGAGCGGTGATCTGGAAATATTTTTTTTATCTAGTTGCACGAAACTGCCCGAGCTTTCCTGTGTGCGAACATTTTGCGTGAAAACGTGTCAGCTGTTCTGTGTTTGTAGATATTAATTTTCTGTTGAAAATTGCAAAAAATTAACAAGTAAGAAGTACTTAACAATTTAAAAATACTGAAAAGCAAGGAGAACAACCAATATGGATTTGCTTTTTCGTTCTCCGAACATATTGCCAATAGCAGCGACACGACTGCATCTGTCAAAATATAGAAATACATACATATATAATCTATTTTTCGTAGGCGACAAAACCAAAGCAATTAGCATCACTGAACAACAATTAATTTAGTAGGGGAGAGTGGGGAGTTTTGAAGCACGCTTTTTTTGGGGGTTAAAACTACCACAAATATAATTTTTTTCACGTTCTCTCAAACAGAATCTCTAGAGCGTCTTAAAATACACTTCCTAGTTGATGGATATGCATAAAATAAAAAATAATCGACAATTTTTGTCTGTTGGCCCAAAAAACTGGTTTTCGGAGTATTCAAAAATCGTGGGGAGTTGTGAAGCACGACTAAAAATCGCAGAAAATTACATTTTTTGGTGAAAAATCTTTATTGGGATCGGAGAAAATGACAAATAATTAGGTTTCTTATGTATTAGAGTTGAGAAAATGGAACAAAAATTAAACTTTTGTTTAAAAATGTGAAAAATGGCAATCATTCCGATTCGCAATGAACGCAAGTATAACCGTCGGCCAATATACGAGCACACTTCAAATGGACTGCTCGGTCGCATCCATTGCAATGAATTGCGTTGTTTTTTGTCATTGTTCATTCGTGACGTTTGTGGGATCTATGTTTTTACTTTTCAGCTCGAAAATGTAGCGATGCAGTTTGGTATCATTGATGTTGTACGCTTTGGCAACGAAGCGTTGCGATTTCTTGTCAATCATCACCTCTTTGATGGCAGCCACCATGGCATCAACATCAATCGCTGGCTTCTTTTTCGCACTATACCTATAACGGGGCATATTGACTGAAAAAACACAAAAAATCGTTCGAAAACGCGATGCAAAAAACAATACGAGAAATGAAGATACGCAAAAATTGTGCGAAAAACAATACGAGAAATATAAATAACACAATTCGTTGAAAAAAATCCTTGAAATTGTACTAAACATTCGAATTTTTTTACAAATAATGCGCATACGCATGTAAAATAGATTTCAGGTTGACATCTGTAATATTTGACGTGCTTCACATCTCCCCACTAGATGTTCTTCAATTCTCCCCATTCGCTACTATTTTAAAAATGCCACCGCGTCAGTATCACATCGAATGTTTTTGCATAAATCCTTTTGAACGTTAAAAGCCTAATCATGGTTCATTATTTTGTTTGTACTCACCTTTTCGATTCGCTTGAAAATTTTACGAAAATTCCACTAACACGAATGCTCAAAAAAACTTTTCGAACAAAATGTTCAACACACTGTCTGGATAGATACAAAAAAAGTGTGCTATCGAGACGAGTGCTAGTACAAAACTGAGATTTTAGGTTAAAAAATGTTGACAGTAGGTAAGAGCTATCAAAACCACTACTAAGCGACATCTATGGCCGTGCTTCGCAACTCCCCATGCTTCAAAACTCCCCACTGTCCCCTACTATTTCAGTTAAAACTTAGGTTAGGTTAGTTTAGGTTGGAGTGGCAGCATCCTACGTGAAGAGCTCACTTAAGCACATCTAATGGCTCATTGTGATACCACAGTGGATGGCGCGACTCCCCCTTACAGCGCTGAGAACCAAGAAGATTCCGTTATGAACCTGGCTATATCCCTGATATTCAGAGGCGATAGTTAGGTTAGACTAGTAAAGAAAGCTGAGCCGAGAGACTTAAGTCTTCTTCTGGCTAATGAAGGACACTGACACAACAGGTGGAGAACGGTCTCCTCCTCCTCCTCGGACCAGTATCCTCGACAGTAATCGTTGGATTGCAGTAACAGTCTCTCCACATACTTACCCATAAGACAGTGACCCGTAAGCACCTAGACCGTTGTGCTTATTAAGTGACGGCTAAGGTTAAGCAGCTGGTTGGTCCGTTTCATGTTATAGGAAGGCCAGGTTAGTCGAGAGATACTGCATGTCTGTTCCTCAGACCACAGTTCGTTAGCTACTTTTTGGTAGAATTGTTTGAGCATCAATTTAATCGATGCAATAGGAGCTCCCATTGGGAGGAAGGACAAGGCCTCAGTGAGCAATGTGCCTGCTCTGGCTAGTTCGTCCGCCTCGCAGTTGCCTACAATGCCCCTGTGCCCTGGTACCCAGAGTAAAGAGACATTGGAGCGTCTAGCTAAGTTGTTCAAGGATTTTTGGCAGTCCAAGACCAGCCTGGATGAGGTGGTCGCCCCCGCGAGCGACTTGATGGCTGCCTGACTATCCGAATATATATAGACATCCGTCTCATGCGCGTTCTCTCTTGAAGCCTGGTAAATGGCCATTACTTCTGCCTGAAAGACACTGCAATGGTCAGGCAGACGGAGGGAGAGACGAAGCCCCAGTTGGCTACAGAAGATACCGCAGCTAACCTTGTTCGCCAATGATGGAGTTTCCGGAGGATAGCTCGCTACCGGTCCATTCTCCTCTGCTAGGGATACGGACAGTAAATCCGTGTTCAAATTGAATGGGGCTGCAGATATGATCGATGACATTTGGCACCGAACAGTCTTGATTAAGAATCCTGGAATGACCAAGATCCGGTCTAGCCCAGCGGGAAATCGCGTTAAGTCTGACTGCAGAACCATTCGCATGTAATTTGACCCGCTGCGCAGTTGGGAGCCAGTGGAGAAGAGTAAACAATGCTTTCGTGGGTGTAGTGCGGAGAGCTTCTGTAACCAAGATGGTCGCCGTTCTCCTGACTTTGTCCAGAAGCTTCGGGTTGACCGCCTTACTAATAGCAGGCCACCAGAAAACAGCACCAAATAGGAGGTTAGGCTCAACTACCGCCGAGTGAAGCCAAGACATGATTCGGGGTTGAAGTCCCCATCTAGCGCCTAGGGCCCGTTTGAAGCAGTAGAGAGCACATGCGGCTTTCCGTGCCCTTTCAACAATGTTCCTTCCAATTTAGTTTAGAATCAAGGATTACACCTAAATACCTCACATTGTTGCTAAGGCTAAGTCTAACACCGTTTAGCTTGGGTAGTGCGAACTGAGGTATCTTATACTTCCTACTTAAAAGCATAGCCTCGGTTTTAGAAGGGTTGACATCGAGGCCGAAGTCCCGGCACCATTGAGATGGAATCCCAAGTGCATAGTTGAATTTCTCAGAAAGGGTAGAAAGATATTTGCCGGAGACTGCTATCGCAATGTCATCCGCATATGCAGCAATTCTGCAACCGGTATTGTCAAGTCGATTAAGTAGAGAGTTCACAACACCTTGCGGCGTGTCCCTCTTAATGCGAGCTAACGACACGCATTTTGAGCAGACACTCAAAAAATCTCAGCAGCTCCGTGTCTAGGTTCAGATTGGAAAGTGCTCCAACCACCGCCTGAGGACAGACGTTATTAAAAGCCCCTTCAATATCGAGGAATGCCGTCAGAGTGAACTCTTTGTGGACGAGAGATCTTTCGACCGTCTCAAGAAGTGAGTGTAGCGCAGTTGCAACAGATTTGCCCTTAGTATAGGCATGTTGTGACTTAGATAGGAGAGACGGATCGATGGAATTCCTGATTTGATGGTCTAGAATTCTCGCGAAGGTCTTGAGCGGAAATGACAATCGGCAGATGGGTCTGTAGTCCTTAGCGTTAACATGGGACATTTTTCCCGCCTTAGGTATGAAGACCACCCTAGATTCCCTCCATTTGAAGTGAATGTAGGAGAGGTCCAGGCAAGCCTTGTAAATATGTAGCAACCAGGGCACAACTGACTCAGCGCTATGCTGGATGTCACCTGGTATGATACCATCTGGCCCTGGAGACTTAAATGGGTCAAAGGGTCTCAGAGAAGCTTTCGATATTTTCACAAAAACTCCTCCAAGTCACCCTTTTAGCTTTCCTGATGGCATATTTGAGCTCCCTTTGCTTGTATTTGTCAGGAGATCAGTCGTTGACGGGGTCAACCGCTCGGTCAATGTCCGAGCAGCTGTCGATAACAGAGGAAATAGCATGTGCGCCTGCTGCGACACAGGCCCTAAATCAGTGATGGGCACTAACATAACCAAGCATTTTTTCAATATATTCGTAGAAAGCACTGAACAAAATTTGGGTCTCAATTAATTAGTTTTGATATATTAACTTGAAAAAAAGAATCTTTACAACATTTTATATGTAGCAAGGCTTAAAAATGTTTGTGTGAAAGAGTTAACAGTGGTTAAATTTCATACATATTATAAAAAAAGACGCCAAAGAAACACTCAGTGTGCAGAAATGCGAGCAACCGCTCAACAAACGAACATAATGTTACTCGGATGAAGTCTGATACGACACTGAAGCTGCGTTCGGAACGACGCTGCTTTGTGTTCGTAAGGAGCCGTGGTCGTGTGCCATGTAAATGGAGGCAAGCCAAGTCACCACGGCGTTGATGGGGACCGCTATAACCACGTTGTCCGAGTCTCTGAACCTGGGGAGAAGAAGAGCATTAAGCTTGTTCTTGACAAGGATGCAGGATCTGGGATTACCTTGACCTACCATGTAGACAACCCGATAGCAATCAAAGTTGAGACCACAAACCCGACCATTTACGATCCAGGGTTCTTGGATCAGCGCTATGTCTTCGCCTGTTTGTGCCAGGCGAAGAAGGAGAGCTGCCGAGGCAGCGATGGAGTGGTGCAGATTAATTTGGACAATCTGCACCATCTACAGGATTAGGGATAATGGTGGCTTTTGAGTCCTCCCCATCGGACAAGGGGGACTCAGTGGCGCCATCAACACTCATGGCCACGTGGTCGAAGAACTCACCGTCTTACTCGGAGGTCGACATGACACTACCGGTGTCGTCGGATGGGCATTCTTCCAAAGGGGCCAAGGTACTGATACAGGTGGATGGACCGGGTTCGGGAGCCGTCCCCCTTGGTATCTGGGTGCTACCTTGTAGATCGCACCTATCGCACCCGAACGCGTAGGTAATTTCTCCCTCTTTTGCGAGAATTGGAGCTAGCGACTCTTCGTTAATGAAGATGAGCGCCTGCCGAAGATGTCCTCTCGGCTCGCTGACTTAAGCAACCTTTCCAACTATGAGTCGGGAGGTGCACATTGCTCAGCTGAAGGTGCTCTAATATCTCGCTTGGAGAGGAGGGTTCAGCCGGGATCCAGGTCTTTGCACGCGGGCGATTGGGGATCTGAACCATCGTGACCGCGGATAGCTTCGCGCCGGGCCAGACTTCGCCGATCTTGTTGTACAGATCCGCTGATAAGATAAGCCCTTGATATGCCCTCCATACCATCCGGCATCGCGGCATGTAGGTGAGAAACCTGGGTTGGCCGAGACGATGTCTTTATTGACAGAGATGAGCTTGGCCTGTACTAACCTCCAGTTCGCCCTGGAGATAGTGCCATTGCTGTTACTGTGGTCGATGACAGCTCAGGCGATGCCTTCCTTGACCACCTCGTTGAAAAGTCGCAGAGGTTTAGGCTTGGCGACCGCCAGCCTGGGGCGTTTAGGGTCCTGGGTTGCAGGAGGGGCAAGTTACTCACCCGATCTTTGGCGCTTCACGGCGACCTCCGGGGGGTGGGATCGGTCGGTCGTCCTTGTGTTGCTGCGCCCAGAGGAGAGTAGCTTTGTCCTTGTCGGCCAAAGTCCTTTGTCCTACACGGGTCCGAGGAACCGAAACGGTTCAGTATCCTCAGAGCCGATCTCCTATTTCTGTACGCCCGCGTTGAAGCGCTAATATGATGCGGACGGACAGCAGCAGAAGAGGAGGTGCTGGGACCAGCACCAGCAGAACCTGGTGTTGGTTTGGTAGCCGGTGTAGCGGTCACACCGGCAGGGTGGACGGACGGGTGTGGACGCCCCTGCGCGGTGCCAAGACCGGTGCCGCGAGGGGGCGTTTACTGGGGGTAGGGGCAGCGCGACCCTTGAATGGTAAGGTGGTAGACTGAGCCGGCCTTGATACAGTGGCTCTCGCTGCACCACAGGTCTTGCTGCGGCAGCGCCTCCCGAGGAGGGTGACGCTTGATTGGCTTTTGACGAACCAACCGTTTAGGCTCGCCTTTTGGGTTGGCCGAAGGGTTTTTTAAAAATCTGGACTTGTCCATGCGAAATGGGTCCCCGCCTAAGGCCGCTATCCCGATCGGAGCGCGTAGTCACTTTGATGGTCCCATGGTTATCTATGCAAGAGCAGGGAGGCCATGCGAGGGTTGACACACACCCTTATGGAGTAGTGTGTTCAGAGCGGAACCAGTGCAAATTTATCTCAACCAAACCTACGCCACCAACTTAATGGTGACCGATCAGGAGCGTACCTTAAGGCCTGCCAGGGTTTTAACGGGACGGAGATGAACTGCGACCTTAGACCGGAGCCGTTCGCACAAGGTTTCACCCCGGTGGTACTAGGTCCGGAAGCCACAGCCACCAGCTCGATGGCGAACGAAAATGAGGCAGAAGACAAGAGGACGACGAAGCCAGATCGTACCAATACCCGATACTCAAACCTAGCGATTGTGAGCACCGGGCGGGAGAGGTGGTGTGGGCCATTTAGCGTTACCCAGGATGTACCACGAGGAGGCGACCCACTTTACATCCCCAGTTAAAATTTACTAGCTCTAAAAATTATTACTCATTGACATTTGCTTTAAATTGATTGTACTTATACAACGATAAAATGGAGATAGACGAATGCTTAGTAAAGCGAGTGCGTTAGCACTTAAAAATTTGTGTTTAGGAGCTTAAAAATAAGATTAAGATGTAAGATGGTGTAAGACCATGTAGTTGACTACACGGCAGCGATCGAAGCTGACGCCATCTTGAAGTTGTGTGGCCGTGTCGCTGTCGTCTTGAATGTGTTCGGGCCATCGTGCTTTGATTTTCCATGATTAAATCGTACCTTGTATTTTTTAGTTAAATAGCTTTGACAGTTTGGCGGTTCAGTAGGAAATGTCTCTTTGTGGGAGTGTTTCTCTTACCGGATTTTGGTCTGAAAGTAAATAAGGAGTCTTAGTTAACTTGGACAAAACTGTTTTTCCTAGAAATGTAGCTTTTACTTAAATTTTAGTACTGGGGAGCCCTAATTTATCTCTCTCCTTTTTGCCAATTTTATATATTTTATATATATTCTACACATATATATTATATATATATATATTTACACACTTATATTAAATCAGGAAAGCAAATCGCCACTAATTACGCGACTGATAAAAAATAAACTTCTGCCTCCACGAAGCGAGCGCGAATTACCGGTTTACGCCCATCTCAAAGATGTAATACCTCATTTGAAGGATGGAAGTTATGCTTTCCATTGTGAAGTCGTGGACGCATACCCCGAAATAGCAAAACAGTTTGACTCCCATGAAATATGCGCTCTTCGTGTCGTACCCGGGCTTATGGAAACAGAGTTTATGAATTGGGTGTTGCACAAGAATAGCCAATACACAGAAATATTCCGGGTCACGTAAGTTTGTTGCTTTACTTATATATACAAATCAACACACATATACAACTTTTTGCAAAACAAGTGCAGGCATTAAATTTTAGATTTCCAGGTTAAGATTTAATGGATTCTTGTTTTATTTTTATTATTAGTATTTAGTTGTACCTCGAATGCTACGATTTTTTTAGAAGTAGCCGTGTAGTAGTAAAAATAATCGTATCCATAGAAACGTTCTGTTTTTATATGTAAGTATAAGATATTTTAACCCTTCGTTGCATGATTTAATTTCCGTGAAGAAAAAACAATTTTGTCATATAATTCTGGTTGCTTGTTAAGTTCTGATGGTAAAAATTAAATTTTGTTGAATTCCTGTATCTATAAAAGAAGTTTTGCGGACATTTTCCGTATCCTGGTGAGAACGCTACCGCCGAAATGAAAGTCGGTTTTATCTATATTTTAGTGGTAGCTACTACGGGGAGTCGAACAGAGGTCAATCGTCACTTTATACTCGTAATTCAACGCACTAAACAGCTGAGCGAAGGCGACCGCCATATCACCATCGCCATCAATAACCAAAATTATTTCACCAAATCGAAACACTTGTTGTTTTTTCGATTCTTTTGCACAATGTTAATCGCAAAACTCCGTTAGTAATCAAATGCTTTAACATAAAAGGCACAACTAAAGAATGAATGACTGTAAAATGATGAATAGAATAGTTTCCACATCTATGAAATGTTAACATTGCATATATGCAATGCCATGCAGCGAAGGGTTAATGCTACATTACTTGATTTAAAAAATCGAAACTTGGGTTACGTATTACCAAAGAATATAAAGTAATATAGAACGCGCATCTCATACAAGCAAACGCGTTGTATGGCGGGTACTGCTGGTAGTACCCTCTGTTATTGACAGCAGAACCCTCTGTTACTAACAGCAGACTTCTCTGTAACTTCAGCGTAACATGTGACTAGAAGCAAAGAAAATAAACATACAGAAGGCTTGCTTTACAAGCGAGAACGTAGTTTTATGTGTTGCGCTCAGGGACATAACAGTTATAACGTTTATAGGAAAAAAGTTGGAAAATAACTGTTTCACTGTAACAAATATTTTAATTGTTACTTATAATTATTATTTTGAAATAATTATTTTTACATCTATGTATAACTATTATTCGTGACAAATATTTTTTTCTGTTGCCTAATAACTATTATCAGCAAGAAATATTTTTTCCATTGCTCGATAACGTTTATTTTTTGAAAAGAATTTTTTCCGTCATCGCAAAACTGTTATGATAGAAAAATATTTTTTACGTTGCTCGGTAACGTTTATTTTGTGAGAAATATCTTTTACGTTGCTCGGTAACGTTTATTTTTGGAAATATATTTTTTCCGTTGCCAGTAACTATTATGAATGCGAAATATTTCTTTTACGTTGACTGATAACTATTATTTGCAATATATATTTTTTACGTTGAAAATACCGGCACACAAAAGAAAGAGATGTCTGATCGGTGAATGCGACTGTAAATTGTCTATGGAATTAGGTTCGCTGATCGTGAATTTTATGCCAGACTAACACCATCACCCATCACTTTTGGAAAAATCGCAAATCTAAAATCGAATCAATGAATAAATTTTGTATTGTGTGGGTGGTGGGTGCCAGCCCCTTGCCTAGTACCCGTCCCGGTAGAAGGCGTAAGACTTAGCGAAGTCCTTAAATGTGGTGGATACCCTACTCTGACATCGAATTTATGATCAGCGAACCTATTTCCATAGAGAAAGTATAGTCGCAGTCACCGATCAGACATTTGTTTCCTTTGTGTGCCGATATTTTCAACGTAAAAAATATATATTGCAAAATAATAGTTACCACTCAACGTAAAAAAAATATGTCCCATTCATAATAGTTACTGGCAACGGAAAAAATATTTCTCACAAAATAAACGTTACCGAGCAACGTAAAAAATATTTCTCACAAAATAAACGTTACCGAGCAACGTAAAAAATATTTTTCTCTCATAACAGTTATGCGATGACGGAAAAAATATTTTTCAAAAAATAAACGTTATCGAGCAATGGAAAAAATATTTCTTGCTGATAATAGTTATTAGGCAACAGAAAAAAATATTTGTCACGAATAATAGTTACGAAATGGCGAAAAAAGTATTTTTTTTCCTCATAATAGTTATTGTCCAACATTTATAAATATCTCTTAAAAATGGGCAACGTTTTCGAATTTTTAAAAATGCATAACTGTTATTTTGGGTCCCTGGTTGCGCTCTTTGGTTGCGCTCACTGCAGCGAGTCTGCGTTAGCACACTGCTGCGCCGTGGGATGATTGGGAGATGAAGACGATGTGCTGTTGTTGTTGTTGCGCTGGCGAAAAGCTGAAATTGTTGAATTGAACAATTTCTATTTCAATTTCGGCTTTTGTTCTTCTTCTATAAGCCTGCACGGCGTCGCATATTGCCCCCGAACTTACTGCCGACTGTAGTGTGCGCAAAATCATAGAAAAGAACATGATGCAATTATAAAGGTGAGATCTTCCTTGACAGCTCATTTTTGACACTGTCTTATAGAACGAGAACCAATGTTGTCCAGTACGCATTCAAAAGAAGGGGAAAAACGACGAAGTAAATGAAAAGTTTCAAATAAAAATTAATAAATAGTGATTGCAGCAAAAGGTTAAGGTTAGTTTATTATTTTGCGCATTTCATTTGATTTTTTATATTGATTATTTTTTATCTTGTTATTTAAAAATGTTACCCTAAAGTGAATGCAACATTTAAAAAAGAATTTTTTAACTTTGCGGGGCAATTCGACATTGGAAGCTTCGTCAAAAAGTTTGTCGCTTATTTTTCCAAATACCGCTACTTTACAACTATTAATTTTGTTAAAGGCATTCTCTAATTGTATTATTTTCCTGAGAAAGTCTTGGGAGGGCTTCCTCAGGCCATCATGCGAAATTTGAGGGACGTGATAGAACTTAGCGCGATTTTGAAGTGCGCTGTGGCACAATGAGCAGCTAGAGCTTGGCATTTTTTAAAATTTGCACAACGGTTTGAAAAATCTGATAATGTTTTTTTGACAATTGAAATGAGAGTGATACCAAATTTCAAAGTCAATAAAACGCTTAAAGGAAAGCACCATTGTTATTTGTATCGCCTATAGAAATGTATGCTGAAATTGTTTCCCCCTTTTTTTTTTAAAAGCAAAAAATACAACATTCTTTTCATCGACGTTTCTATAAGACAGAATGTCAACCAATTTTTTCAGTTTTCTGTCAATGAAGAACTCACCTTTATAATTTCATCATGGAAAAGAAAATAAAATATGGTTGGCATGGCGACTTATATGATCGCTACAAGCAATAAAAAATAAATAATATAATAATAAGTAATCATTAAAGACAATTAAAAAGAGAAATGGAAAGAAAGGAAGAACTTTTTTATTAGCTCGCAATAATTGTTAAAGTCCCGTTGTTTGTAACTTTTCTTTACGGCCCACATATAATGTTTGCGTAAATAAACTAAAATAAGAAAATCTAGGATTTTTAATTTACTGTCCCAGTATTCGTCACTGAACCATTCTGAAGTAAAATTCTTGCATTAGTCGGATATATGTACATATATGCCTCAATACCAAGTTTTAGGGTCAACCCCTCCCAAATATTTGTACCTTGCAAAAATTTTAGATTTTGTTGTTGAGGCGAGTAGCATTAATACATATTATTGGCAAACGAAAAAAAAGTCGGCGGTGTACTGTTTTTTGCGCTGTGCCATGTAGGCGGGAATAGCGTGGATGTTGTTGCCTGTTATTGTTGTTGTTGTTACTTTTGTTTTAATTTATCCTTTCTAAAATGCATAAGTATTTAGTGGCCAACAATTATTTTCAATTTTTTTTTTCAATCCTACTTTTCATACAGTCCACAGGCAGTGTTTTCGTAGGAGTGGTAAAATAAGAAAATCTAATATTGTAACTTTATGGTCACAGCATTCGCCATGGAACCATTCAGGTGTAGAATTTTTGCATTATTCTAAAACGTAGGTATGCCTTAATAACGGTTTTTTAATGTTCTCCTTTTTATGACAAGATACTTGTCTAATTATTTCTCATTTGTAGTGCTTTCACCATATTTGAAGTCAATAGATCAATCATCAATAAATTATGTTTTCCATACAAATTTTTAACACTTGGTTTCCCGTTAGATTTCGATTAAAAAAATGAAAAACACTTGTCTAATTATTTTTGATTTCAAGAGTTTTCACCAATTTTAAAGTCAATAGGCCAATCGGTTCATTTTTTTTTCGTAGTTTTCCCGTATTCTCAAAATTGTAATCAACCATGTCAAAATATAAACAAATAATTTTACTTGGAACTCGCCACGTAAAAATATTTCCAAACATTTTAAATTGGGATCAACCAGCTTTGAGTATTTGTAATTTTTTAAATCAATCAAAGCCCACCATTAGCCAGCAAAAAGCCATACACCTCAAAGATTCGATTGATGGTGACATTACAGCAATTTGTGCAGCAAAACCAATCGGCAACACAAAAAAGCATACACACAATAAACGACAACAACAAAAAACATTAGCGAATCCCGAATCATCTTCGTTGAAACGACGATGACGATGCTTTGATTCATGGTTTGCTCTCTGCTTGCGCTTCGACAAACAAGATCAATAAACATGCATGCAAAAATTGAGCGATCACTACGCCACAACAACCACCATTTCAATGTACACGAGCGAAGCCGTTGCGAACAACAACATGGCTTTTTGCTGTTGTCCTACGCAAATCTAAAGCGGCCTTTAGACGGTCGCACATGTTTGCAATCATGTGCGATGGGGGAAATGTGCGATGCGCTTTTACACGGTCAAACATGTACGCACACTTCAGTTGTCTCGCTGCTGTCGACGAAGCAACATGGCACACGCATTCGCATCAATTTCTTTAAATTTGCATAAAAGCATCTCATATGCTGCGTTTCTTTTATTTTTATATTCTTCACTTTTTACTTTCCACAGTTCGGGATGTTGTCTATACACTTCAAAGAACTCCTTCCATAACACTTCATCCTCACTGCTCGCTGTCTACCGATCGAATGACAAAATGCACTATGTGCGTCACGCAGCCGTTTACACGGTCGCACATGTGCGTCACGCCGACAGAGAAATCAAAAAATTTTGAAAACCTTCAAACATGTCCGACGACACGAATTTCTTGCGTTTACACGGTCATTCTTCTCGTCACGCCGCACATGATTGCAAACATGTGCGACCGTCTAAAGGCCGCTTAATAGAAAATGTTATGAACTTAACATTCTCAAATGCCTACGCTTCGCTCTTCCCGCTCGCATCGTAACAGCCGAAAACACTTTTGTGCCCACATGCGCGTTCTATATTACTTCATATTCTTTGGTATTACCCACCTACGCGCTCAAATTTGGATCACCCTATAAAACTAGTATAAAAAAGTCTTTTAAAGAGAAATTTAGAACAAATTGCAACAAACAAATTGTATCAAGCTTTAATCTGGGAGAAAATATAAGGAGGAAAAAAAGTACGAAAAGAACGATGAAGATGAGTTTGAAAAACTCATGTGTGGTATTTCAACTCTAACACGTATGTATATAAATATTGTTTTGCAGCATGTACTGGGCTCGTGAAATAGGACTTATTGAGCGCTTATTAAGACAGCGACAGCCACGAAAACCAAGTTGCCAATCTTTGTACACTGTATATCCAGTTAGTTTTTTCGGGGTCTCAAGTGCTTTTTACATTTTGGCAGGTAAGAACAACGTTGCATTCAAAATTGATAACAACAAATGTGTAGCCAATCACGTTTAATTATCGTTTATAAACCGTTTTCCATTATTTTATTTTTTTAAGTAGGTTTGTCTACCGGAAGTTTTTAATTAGTATTTTTGGGGTATTGTTGGTCGGTTGTTAAACATAGTTGGCCTCCTGGCTTTTACTTTTGCGTAAAGAGTATTCAAACTGTTGATGAACTGTTGATCCAACTCAGCTATGCCATCACTCGTTGGAGTGATGGCGTGACCAGTCCGCTGTCAGGATCGGCGTTGCCACTTATATCTTTGTGACAGTTCGGCCTCTCCTGACAACATCCTCGCCCTCGAGATCAATAAAAATTTAGTCATCACCAGTTTCGCCCAGATCGTTGTCATCATCATCGTCGACCTCTGGGAAAGAGAGTTTCGATATAAGCACTCTCTGAATTTTTAAGAATGCTTATACGGACGCTTATATCCCAAGAATATTCATGAAACGATATTTGAATAGATTACAATATTAAAAAGGCGTTTCGGTACTGATTTAATTCTCTTCACAAGGAACCACAAGTTTCCTATTTTTAGTCCACCTACTCTTAGTGGAACAATTTTAGGCATAGAGTGGGGGTGTTGTTATGTGTGTTGAACTATCCATGGAAGACAGTTTTCGCCTTTCAGATTTCTGCAGTATCTTTCAAGCGGAAGTACAACCTCCCTGGAGATACCGTTAGGATTTTCACGAACAGTCAGGCAGCTATTAAAGCCCGCAAGAAGGTAGCTCCACCACATCGAAAGTGGTCTCTCTCTGCCGCTCCCTGCTCGACGAGCTAGGGTGTGTGCATAACATCACTCTGACTGGGGTACCGGGCCACAGAGACATCAGGGAAAATTGTATAGCCGATGAGCTTGCCAGACGTGGCACCACCCTAGCAGACGACAATACCACTATTACAGTAGGCATCCCTCTTGCTACATGTAAACTCAAAATATGCTCTTGATTCCTCGATATAGCCAGCAAGCGATGGCAGGAGGAGAGCACTTACTCTATTACCAAACAACTATGGCCCACTTTAAACCCCGGGCGTACTAAAACTCTTGTCTCGCTTAGCAGACAACATATCAATACGATTGTCTCGATTTTGACGGGACATTGTCTATTCGGTCGTCATGCCTACAGACAAGGTATTGATAGTTGGGACTTTTGCCGCAGCTGTCAAAACAAAGAGGACGAGGAAACAAAGAATCTATAAGTCACCGTGGAAAGGTGGAAAGCCTTAGGCTCCACTTTTTTCAACAACTTGGACGACCTCAGATCAGTCAACACAAGGGACTTGCTAGGTTACATCCAAAAAACAAATAGGCTTGCAGTAAATCAGATCACTTCCTCTTTGTGGTATCACGACAGGCCCTTCTTGCGTCCTAAGTGTGCCTTTCGGCAAATCCCGTGCCCAGGCAGCCACTTCAACCTAACCTATGAGTATACCAAGTGCTTTGACTTAAAACTTAAGTTTTTTCAAAAAATGGAGTTAATCAGTTTGTGCAGTGAACGGCGCAATTGTAAGTACAATCAAATCTGCTTTGCTATATATTTTTTTTTGCTTCCAGCTGGCATCTTTCTCTCCTCAATATGCTTATTTGTTGAAGTCTGCAACATGAGGCGAACACGATAGGACAGAAAAATATCAGGACTATAAATGATTCCAGATGGTTTTAAAGCTGTGCATTGTTTTTGACATGAAATGCATTTTATGGTCTTAGTGTTACTTAAATTTGTTATCACTTCATAAAATATATAATGTAGTATATATACTTATATTGTCCAGCTTACGCCATAATATTTACAGGCATATATGTATGTATACGTAGCAAATTTATTATAAAAGTATCAAGCCTCGTTGTATATTAATTTACTATCAAGGGTGTGCCGGCCTCGATAGTCCAGCGGGTAGCGCGCTGGCTTCTCATACCGAGGCCCTAGGTTCGATTCCTAGCTCGGGCTGGTGAAACGCTCATCTACTTCTATCGCTATCCACATGAAGCAGATGACAATTATAAGAATCGCACAAGTGCGTTCTTGGCAGTCAATGGCAAAACCTCCAAGTGTGAAAGGAAAAGCTGTCAATCGCCGTTCGGATTCGGAATTAAACTGTAGGTCCCCTCCCCCGCCCTTTGCCAATCCGCTAGAAATCTGTGCTGTAACTTAAGCGGCATTTACACGATCAACTTTGTTTGCAAACATGTGCGGTGTGATGAGAAGAATGACCGTGTAAACGCAAGAAATTCAGGTTCGTCACGCAAGTTCGATGGTTTTCCAAAATTTTTGATTTTTCTGTCGGTGTGACGAACATGTTTTACCGTGTAAAGGGCTGCATCATACCGCAGTGCATTTTTTCAGTCGCATAGTAGACACCGAAGGGTGAAGATGGCGTCGCGTAGTAATGAAGATATGTGGAGAGAATTTTTTGAACTGTATAGGAATCACCCAGAACTTTGGAAAATCAAAAGCGAAGAGTACAAAAATAAAAAGAACGCCGCTTATGAGGTGCTATTAAATAAGTACAAAGAAATTGACCCAAAAGCGAATTTAGAAACTTTGAAATATAAAATTAATTCTCTGCGTGGATGCTATCGGCGTGAACTTAAGAAAAAGAAGAAGAGCGAAAAATCAGGAGCAGGCACCGACGACCTATACACGCCAACTTCCCAAAATTTCATCAATTATTAGCAGTGACTACGTGACGCGAAACTCGGAGGAGAAGTGATTTTCAGACCATTTTTTGCTTTTTCCAATCGTCCGATAGTGTACGGGTTTTTTTACCCAAACATTCGCACAGCACCGGTTACCAGTCAATTGTTTGCATCTTAAAGTGCTAACTTTTCTTATTCGCTTTAAATATAGCATTGCAAGCCAACTTGTTTTACTGGTCTAAGTAATTTTGATTGTAACGCGTACAAAAAAAAAGCAGAAATAAATTATTTCATACGCTGAAGTCAGCAGATATTCGGTTGCTTTTTCCTTCAGTTCATGTCTCATTGAGTTTGCCGTTTCTAGTGCAGCAAGAAACAGTAATGGCAAGTTGAACTCATTTCAAACGCAGAGCTGCAACTCAAGCAATGCAAACGTTAAGGCTTTGAGGGCAGTCAGCAAAAACTGAAGTAAAATCATATTAAAACACGAGGCAACATACTTATGACGTTTTTCAGCAACAACGTTTTTTTGCAATTAATTTCCTATAAACGTACTACAGAATGAAAGCAAAACAAAACCAATTATGTTATTTGCAAATAAACATCGAACGCACCAGCAGCCCTTGCCCTGGCGTTTGTATGGCGAATTTTTTGTACGAACCCTAATCAACTCTGGGGCCTGGTTTTACCGAATTTGCGACTCTGGGGCCTGGTTTTACGGAATTAGCAACCGTGACCCCTCCGAGTTTCGCGTCATGTAGTCATTGATTATTAGTGCTGCAACTAATGCGCGTGCCATGCTGCTTCGTCGACGAGTGAAGAACAACTGAAGTGTGGTCAAATGTTCGATCGTGTAAACGCCAAAAATTTTATTACGCATCACACAATGTTTGCAACCAAGTATGATCGTCTAAAGGCCGCCATATGTTGGAAAAAACAGTGTTGCATACATATTTCAAAACGGGTGAAATATTAGATATTACTCTCCTCTCCTTCCCTATCCCCAATGAGTATAGTACAATAATCCGAAATGGACTGAGTGCTATGGAAGGCTTGTAGCCTTCCTGCCCACCCTCACATCACACATCTAGGGTGTGCACAGTTTAAATATTGTTAAATTTTTTCTGTGCAAGTGGCAGATCTGAAATTTGACAACTGATGTCTACCATAGTGAAATAAGTGATACAAGTAAAGACGGCACTGTTATTTTGCCAAGCTTGTTTGTCAAATTGTGTTTTTTTTTTCAATGTCTTTTCCATTATTAAACTACTTGAAATATCGGGAAACATTTTATTTTCAGAACTACTTTGCCGTTATCTGCTAGCACCTACGACATTTTAAATTAAATTTGCACTGAGTATGTCAGTCATAAAAATTTCATTTCGACTGTGCACATGCTATTTGTGTTTTCACATATACCGATAATTTTCAAAGGTTCGAAAATTAATATGGTAAAAAAAGTATTTCGTGATAAAATATTACGCATTTTTGCGTTTTTAGATGGGTCGCGAAACTCATTGCACGCCAGAAGAAAGACGTCTTGTGAAAGAGCTGAGAAGCCAGGGGAAAACGTATAAATTTATTGCAAATAAATTGGGTCGGTCTCAAAATTTTGTTACAAATGCCTTAACAGGACCCCTTCAAGTCGTCAAAGGCAATTTCAGCTGAGATGTCGCTTCAGATCAGCTGCAGAACGATTTGACATCGGTTGGTGGCAAAGTATAGCCCGCAAAGTTCCTCTTCTTAGCAAAAGACATTTAAACATGAGAAAAGAATTTGCATCAACCCATCGCGAATGGTGTGGTCCTGTGAGCGAAAAAAGTGGCAAAACATTCTTTGGAGCGATGAAACAAAAATTAATATGTTTTGCAATGATTGCGGAAGAAACGTTCGATGATTCAAAGGCAAGGAATTCCACATTCGATTCACCAAGAAGACCGTAAGGCATGGCGGGGGAAACATCATGGTTTGGGGTTATTTTTCTTGGGAGGGTGTAGGTCCTTTACATCTAATAAAGGACACCATGACCAGTATGCTATACAAAAACCTTTTGCAAGACGTTATACTCCCCTATGTTGAAGAAAACATGCCATTAATTTGAAAAGTTTAGCAGGATAGTGATCCCAAGCATACATCAAATCTATTGAATGTTTGGTTCAAGGACAATAACGTGACAGTATTGACATGGCCAAGACAGTCCCCCGAACTCAACCCCATTGAGAACTAAAAAACAATTGGCTACAATTAATATCCAAAACAAAGACCAATTATGGCAGAAAGTCCAGGATATTTGGTATAAAATACCATTGAAGACTTGCCAAAACTTAATAGCTTCTATGCCCAGAAGGGTGTGCAAAATTAAAAAAAAATAATTGTGATTATACAGGACACTAATACCGTTACTAATTTTACATTTTAAAAATTAATGTTAGTTTTAAACTTATCCGCGAATCCGCTGCATATTTTATAACACCTATTATTTTGTCCAAGCAATACTAAATATTTTTTTTTGCGTTTTTATTTCTACTCATTGAAATAAAAAGTAGTCAATTGAATTCCTTCATTCGCTTTTTAAATATTGACATAATAGTGCTCACACCTGTTATTTTGTCCAAGAGTGTATGCTCTACTTTATATCCAACGGGAAGCAAATGGAGCGAGCTCCCCAAGGAGCACAATGTGAGCACTTGAAAAAAAAAGTTCAGTATGCTGAACAAACAAAGTTAAAAAATTAAAAAAATTTTGTGAAACGTAAAAAAAAATTTATAAAAAAACAAATTGTGTTTGCAAAGGGACGAAGGAAAAAGGAAGTGAAAAATGGTATGTAGAGCATTAAAAATTAAAAAAACTAAAGTGTTTTCTATGTCCAGATTCAGTTAAAAAAGAAACATTTGGCTATAGCGATTTTGAGTCGGAAATAAGAAGGGGCTTTCGGACTGGTAAAAACTGGAAAACATACAAGTCAAGAAACCACACAACACAACCACAATTACAGTGGACGTCCAATATAACGAATCTTATGTTGTACCCCCAATTTGTTAAATCGAAAAATTCGTTAAATCGATCGAAATTTGTTTTTGTTTTAAACCATCCTTCTAAAAGAAATAGGTTTCACATATTCAGTTTTTAAATAAATACCTTGTTTTATTCCAGCATTTTCAAAATACAAATGTGGCTATGTATGTACAGTGAAAAAGTCTTCGATGCGGATTGCCTCTTTACCTCAAGTAAACTTTTCTGTATGGACATGTTTCTTGATTGATTATTGAAATTTTAATTTTTAAAAGAAAAACGCCGACCGAACGCAAACCAAATCCTGTGAAAATGATCAGCAATGCTTACAAACAGAATATGAAAATGTTGGTAACTTGACGTAAATTTGAAAGTTTTTACGTAACAAAAACAATTGAGGTACCGTTCACTTGACAAAACAAAACATTCATTGTTATTGTAAAGAATGTGAATGCTCAAATAAAAACAATTCGAAGGGTGAAAAACAACAAAAATATTCGTTATATCGAATAGCAAATTTCACTTTCGTTCGTAGTATAGAACCATCAATGGAAAAAATATGTCCGTACGTTAAATCGAAAATTCGTTTAATGGGAAGTTCGTTATACTGGACGTCCACTGTTCTTACTTAATCTTAACTAATCTCTAATAATCCAATCTCTCTTAACCCTTCTGTGGGCACCCAGGTCTGGCCAGACCATATTGAACTTTGGGTCCAGTTTTAGTAATGTTGTAGTTAAGCTATCGAGTTCATATTTCATGATATCCTCAACTGATCCTTTCTAAACACAAAAACCAATACATATACAAATTTTTTACAAAAACAAGGCGAGAATCGTGCAAAACGTATTTATACCCCTTAGTTGAACCCGCTGGGTCTGGCCAGACCATGGTGTATTTTCATACAAATTTGCCTGTTATTTTCAGTTTTTTTGTTATTTTCGACGTAATTATTGTCAGAACTGTTTACAAATATTTTTTTTCGTTTGTTCCTTATTCAGTTCTTACGGAGCATAAGGCTTCAACTAAACTTTTCCATCTGACCCTTCCATAACCTTTCGGTTATTCTATGTCATATGGCATAGTCTCTTTGCAGTGCCTGTTTTAGGTCAAAAAACTTGTGGATACTATATTTTTATATTTTTTGTATTTTTCTCTTAAGTTTTTTATACCAAATAATAAACAAAAAATGTTGATTAGTGTACCCAGTAAATTGTAAGGGTTCAGAAAGTGCGCGTTCCTACAATACATTACAATTTTCCTTTTTTTGTTTTTTATTGTATTTTGTAAACTATTAAGTTTAAAATAAAAAAATTCAAAAAAAAGATCTTGGAAATTAATATTATCTATATACTATTCGAGGAATAGGTGTAGGGTATTTTATGTACTTAACACCTACAGAACCTTAACCCATTCGAGACCGATTGCACACCGTGTGTGCAATGGCTTTCCGAGGCTATAAGACAGTAATGTGTAATTATCAGTTATTCTGAGTAAACTAGTCGTCGAAATAAGATTTTTCTGGAACTAATGAAATCTGTAAAGTACAGGAACAATAAATTTGGCATTGGTTTTATTGTGTACAATACAAAGAAAAATAAAATTTCGCTCCTGTCCACCGCGTTCGAAAAAAATCGTCATCTCGAATGTGTTAAGCTTTTGAGAAGGTGTCCATTTAGTTTTCTCTAAAACAAGTTTTATAACGAATAAGTTAAGCCAAAAAGAACCCAAAATTAAAATGGTGTCCTCTTTGGAACAAAAATGTCCCTATGGTCGTGAAAGCGTTAATGTATAATATTTGAATGTATCTTTTGTAACGTAAAATCTTTAAAATTGCATTAATAATTATTATTATTGGCGGGGAATGTGCACTGTGACCTAAAACATCTATTGTGCCCCCTTCTTGGCCTTCACAGTTCGTCCGTGAGTCCAGTATCCAAGAGGAATCTTAGTATATATCCCAAGCCTCTGGAAACCCAGTAAGAACCTGGTATAATAAAATCACCCAGATGCTTTTTTCGTTTGTACATTAGTGCAGGGCATATGCCTAGTATGTGTATTGCAGTTTCATTTTCCTGCAAACAAAACCTACAGAGTTCGTTCACCCTGACACCTAGTTTGGTTAGATGATAGTTCAGTCTACAATGCCCTGTTAATATACCTGTGACAATCCTCAGATTATTCTTTGAGAGACTCATACATTCCTCGAACCTTTTCTTGTTGTAAGATCCAATAACCATCTTGGAATGTTCAAGGCCTGGTTGATTTTCCAGTATTGATTCCGGATGGTTATCTCGTCTTTCCTGGAAAGGATGGATAGTGCTCCTTTGCCTAGACCATAGAAGGGTTCTGGGCCGACGAAGGGGGTAGACGTCCCCCTTCTTACAAGTTTGTCGGCCTGCTCATTCACATCAATACCGGCGTGACCCGGAACCCAGAGGACCCATACCTGATTGTAACGGCCAAGTTCGTTAGCTTCTTAAGGCATGGGATACCTGGTAGGATCTTAATGCCTTGAATGCCGCTTGGCTGTCTGACAGGATCGCGATTTTCCGGTTCTGGTATTACCTCACCGGATTGAAGTGAGCGCACCTTTCAATGGCGTACATTTCCGCCTGGAAAATGGTGGTCTGCTTTCCCGTAGGTTCTGAGTATCTAATCCCCGGTCCATACACCCCGATTCCGGTACCTTCCTCCGTTAGGGAGCCATCTGTGTACCAAGAGATCATGTACTGATCTATCAGATATGTCTCTGATATACCTACCCAGCTTATTTTATTACTAAGTTCTGTTTTAAATCTAATAAATAAATCTTAATAATTAAAAAAATTAATTTGTTTTTTTTTTCCTTTAAGTACATCCTATGCCATATGGCATGATGCCCAAAAACATCATCGAACAATATTCAAAAAAATTACTTGTGATTATTCGTTATGTAAGCTTAAACATTAATAAAATGGAAAAGAATGATTTTTAAAGTCTAAAACAAAAAAGAAGTACCGAAAGGGTTAAACGCAAAATCGAATTTTTCAGTCAAACTTGACTGAAGTTTAAACTCAGTTTAAACGCCCAACCCTGCAGGGTTAAACTAAGTTTAAACTGTCAACATTCTGACATTTCATTTATTTTGGAAATTTGAAAATCCTCCTCCTGTTTTGTACTGCTCTTGCCTGTCGTGAGTGAAATTCTTTATTGCACTATTTTTTTTAGATTTATATACATTGCGCGCAACGTTTTTGCGCACCGGAAGTTAACAACAAATTTTTAATTTATTTATTTATTTAATAAGCCAATGAACATAAAGAACTTATTGACTATAGGAATTGAATTGAATTGTCCTCAATTTCTTTCCATTTGGTTTGTTTTTCCTCGGCACTCACGCGGTCTGTCTCTTGCACTCGAGCACTTCTTTTTTTTCAGTGCAAGAAGACATTCAATTTCCCGAGGCGAAACATTTGGGAACAAGTGCAGAATAGCGTACCCTCGTGAAAAAAAAAAATGAAAATTTGACTATGTATATAGAACTTGTTTTTGTGAATGTAACAAACTAAAAATTTTGCTGGGGAAACGCCTACCAAAGGCGTGGCACGGGGTCAAAGTTCAAAACTTTTATCAAAATAACTCAGTCAATTTTCAATCGATTTATACGATATGGGTATCAAACGAAAGGTCTTTTTCATACCTTTATTTGATGTACCACATTATATACTTTATATGTACGAGTAAAAAATTATAAACAAAAAATTATTTTTTTTTTATAAAATTTACAAAACCCGATTTTTTTCTCGAAAAACCTCGTTATTAAGGTACAAAAAAATTTACACCATATTATATTCTTTTCAATTAAATATAAAAACATACATTTTTGTTTTTTTCAATGCGTGTTTTAATTTTTTCTAAATCGACTCCTGGTGTGTGGCCGGCCTTCGGCCGGGCTGCTTGAAAAATAACCCTCATGGGAGTAACTACGGCATCAGGTTCAGTAAGGAGCGTACAGTATTTTTATATTCAATTCCTATGATTGGAAAATATCGCGCCTAAGCAAAGAATTTCTGCATTCAAGTATCTTTTGAGTGGCCGGCCTTCGGCCGGGCTGCTTGAAAAATAACCCTCATGGGAGTAACTACGGCATCAGGTTCAGTAAGGAGCGTACAGTATTTTTATATTCAATTCCTATGATTGGAAAATATCGCGCCTAAGCAAAGAATTTCTGCATTCAAGTATCTTTTGAGTGGCCGGCCTTCGGCCGGGCTGCTTGAAAAATAACCCTCATGGGAGTAACTACGGCATCAGGTTCAATAAGGAGCATACAGTATTTTTATATTCAATTCCTCCTCCATCATCATAGTTGGCTAGACAACCCTGGTCGGGTCTTCGCCTGCTGCAGTAAAATCCTCCAGTCGTTTTTATTTCTTGCTTGCGTTCTCCAAGCTCTAATTCCCAGACTCCGGGCGTCATCGTCCACGCCGTCAATCCATCTAAGTGGCGGGCGGCCCCTTCTTCTGTTTCGATGGCACTTTCCATAAAGGATTTGTTGTGGCGGGTATACAGCATTCGCGCGTTGGATGTGGCCGGCCCATCTGAGTTTGTTGACCATTATTGTTGTAATCACAGATGGGTGCGCGTACAGCTTTTCCAGTTCGTGGTTGTACCGCTTCCGCCATTCGCCGTTATCGCAGACCGCACCAAAAATTCTGCGCAAAACTTTCCTCTCGAAAACCAGCAGCTTTTGTTTGTCTGCCTCGCTCAGAGTCCAGGTTTCGCTGCCATAAAGCAATGTCGGTAATATAATTGAACGGTACAAGCATATCTTGGTTTTCCTATCTAATAGTCGGCTCTTTAGATGATTACAATGCGAGAAATAACAGCGGTTTGCAGCAAGTATTCTGTGGTCAATTTGTTGGCGTCGTTGACGTTTACCCCAAGGTATCTGAAGTCCTTAACTATTTCAAAGATAAAAGGGCATATATTGAGGTTTTGGCCCACTTTACTTCTGACCGAGTCCGATGAAGTTGGAATTAACACTTTGGTTTTGGCTTCGTTTATTATGAGGCCCATATTTTTTGCTGCCGCTTCGATCTTTTTGAAGGCTTCTTCCAGGCTAGGCAGAGAGGTGGATATATCGTCTATATCGTCTGCATAAGCCAGCAATTGGACCGATTTGAATAAGATTGTTCCTTGTAAGTTCACTCCAGACTCCCTAATAACCTTTTCGAGGGCGATATTGAAGAGGAGACATGAGAGTCCGTCCACTTGCCGGAGTCCGTTGAGTGTCGTGAATTCGCGTGACAATTCGTTTTGAACTCTAACGACATTTTTAACATTTTGCATCGTGGCACGCGTCAGCCGTATAAGCTTATCGGGGATGCCAAACTCGGCCATGGCGGAAAAGAGCTGGGACCGAATTATGCTGTCGTACGCTGCTTTAAAATCGATGAAGAGGTGGTATGTCGTTATGTTGTGCTCGCGGGACTTTTCCAGAATTTGCCTCAGAACAAAAATCTGGTCAATCGTTGATCTGCCTTCTTGAAAGCCGGCCTGATAACTGCCGATAATGCGTTTTGCGCGTGGCTTGAGTCTCGTATTCAAAATACTTGAAAAAATTTTATAAATGCTGTTCAATAGGGTTATGGGCCGGTAATTTTCACAGCGCAGCGTTTCGCCTTTTTTATGTAAGGGGCAAATAATACCTACTTCCCACATTTTTGGCATGCATTCTTCTTCCCAGACTTTGCGGACTAACTTGAAAATAGCATATAGGGTTTTATCGCTCATGTGCTTGAAAAGTTCAGCTGGGATCTCGTCGATTCCGCACGATTTGTTGTTTGTTTGCGTCTTGATCGCTGCTATAAATTGTTAATATTTTTGAAAAAATTACGGGAGTTATAACGACTGAAATCTTCATCTAATTGTTTGAACTTCGCTTTGTTAAACGCTCTCTTTTTCCTTCGGTGCAGTTTCTTTTCGTCACGGCGCAGGTTAGCATAATTTTCTGTGGATTGGCGTGTTGTGCGGTTTATCATTGCCTTGCGAGCTTTATTCTTTTTATCGGTGGCTATTTTGCATTCTTCGTCGAACCAGGTATCTTTCCTTTGACTTGCAGATTTCCCCAAAACTTTATCAGCTACGTGTTTTATACTTTCTGACATAATGGCCCATACTTCATCTACGTTTTTTGAAAAGGTCACTTGACTTAGTAGTAATAGTAATATTCAATTCCTATGATTGGAAAATATCGCGCCTAAGCAATAACTTTCATAAACGCCATTTCAATATTGCAGGCAGATTCTTTTAACTCAATTTAAATTTAAATATAAAAACAAAAAAGTTCAAATGTTCTCTATTTCATTGTAAAGAGAATTCCGTAGAGAATATATGTTAACAAATTTATTATATCTTTATTATGGTTGTTTTCGAGAAAAAAATCGGGTTTTGTAAATTTTATATAAAAAAATAATGTTTTGCTTATAATTATTTACTGGTACATATAAAGTATATAATGTGGTACATCAAAATAAAGGTATGAAAAAGACCTTTCGTTTGATACCCATATCGTATAAACGTATAAATCGATTGAAAATTGACTGAGTTATTTTGATAAAAGTTTTGAACTTTGACCCCGTGCCACGCCTTTTGTAGGCGTTTCCCCAGCAATATTTTTAGTTTGTTAGACTCAGGAGCCAAACTTCTTTGTATAAGCATACTTATTAATTTTTTTCACGAGGGTACGCTATTCTGCACTTAAGCCAAAATTTGCGCTCCGTTTGCTTATTTTGAATTTTTTGATGAAATACATTATTTGAGCGCAAAGAATTTATTTACGAATGACAATCAACACAAAGGAAAATTATTATCTAGATAAAAATATTGCCAGTATTGCCACACTCAAATTACAAATATTTGCTTCAGTTAAACCAGCACTGAAAACTGCTTTCTCGTTTAAACTGAGTTTACTGCGTTTATACTCGCACGGAAAAATTGGCCCTTAAGGTTCTAAAAATTTTAAGATCTTTTTAAAAATAAACACGGAATAGACATTTCCCTGTGACTAATTTATTTTGGGTGAAAGTATTAAAATGTTAATGCGAATTCAACACCAGATAATACATTACAGTATTAACCTTCTGCCTGTCCCTTGGGGTCTATTTGACCCCAGGCGGAATTAAAAAAACGGTTGAGCTGTTTTGTGCACTTGTGTTATTTAGTGTTAATCGCGCTTACAACCCAATCACAAATCGAGAAAAACACTTTTCGGGGCTTTCCCCTTTTCTTTTGTGATTTATGTGTAACATTTCTTCATGTTTTGTCAGTAAATTATATAACCGTTTGATTGGGGTCATCCTGACCCCAAAGGACAGCGAACGCAATTTTGAGCAAAGGACAGGCAGAAGATTAAAAAAATGTTCAAGAGATTTTCTGATAATAGTACGGTAGCACTTTATTTTTTGCATCATCAAGCTGTCAGTAAGTCACCTTGTATAATTTCACCATGCTGTTACGCTATATAATTAAACCATGGAGTAAGCTGGCATCCCGCAAATTTGACAAGCCTTAGCAATCAGCTGAATAATAATGTCAGTGACTACATGTCATTAATAATGTTTAGCCATCAAGCGCAGGTGTGGAGGCCCGTGGTTTCGCGCATTTTCCATCGAAATTTTCAATTTGGAAGAAAAAAAAAGTACGTATTTAGATGTTATCCGTATGGGGCCAGCAAACCTAGTCTGATATTTGTATAGGAATGTCGGCCACTGCAGTTTAGTAAAACCAGGGATTGTATCACCGGAACGCAATGTGCCCGAATATATTTGCAAGCCGAAATATTATTACGAATTTACGGCGCCAGGCAGTACACTTGGCGCCTCAGAAATCAAAAGCGAACAACAAATAAATGGTATGCGCGCCAGTGGGCAGTTGGCTGCCCGTGTGCTTGCTGCCTGCGAGAATGTTGTTAAGGTAAGCAAGTATATAAAATCGTATAATTACGTTACATAAACTGGTTTGATTCCAAGGTAGGCACCAGCACCGACGAAATAGATGCCTTCGTACACGATATGATCATCTCGGCCAATGCTTATCCTTCACCTCTGCGCTACGCAGGGTTTCCAAAGTCTGTGTGCACTTCTGTAAACAACGTAGCCTGCCATGGTATTCCGGACAATCGCTGTTTACTAGATGGCGACATAATAAACGTGGATGTGACGGTTTTTTTCGGTGGCTACCATGGGGATTGTTCTAAAACATTTCTAGTGGGCAATGTGGATGAGCGCGGCCGGTATTTGGTTGACTCGACCCGTGAATGCCTTGAGAAGGTTATTGCGTTGTGTCAACCCGACGTGCCGCTCAATGCTATTGGTCGTTTTATTACGAAATTTTGTAAGGACAAAAACCTGGGAATAATACCAGCATTTACTGGACATGGAATTGGCAGCTTTTTTCACGGACCACCGGAAATTCTGCATTTCGGTAAGCTGAAGTGGCCATTGTTTTTGTTTCAGCCATTTTGTGTGCTTATATTTACAATTCTATTTATGATTTTAGAAAATTCGTATCCTGGTGTCATGCAAGCAGGAATGGTATTCACAATTGAGCCAATACTTACCCTGGGAGGACCTGATATCGAAATCTTGGATGATGGGTGGACAGCAGTAAGCGTAGATGGGGCACGAAGTGCACAGTTCGAACACACTGTTCTAATAATACAAGGAGGCGCTGAAATACTAACCAAACTAGTATAAAGTTTGCAAGAAAAAAGTTTGTAAAAAAACCACGATTAAAAACTCTGATATTAAAGGTTCTTATTTATTAAACGCACGTACCGTATCGAATGAAAAAGTGGGCATAAACCATGTATGAACGGTTGAATTGAATGGAACAATGAGATTGAAAATAATGGTTGGCGGAAACTTGCCTTAGGACTGTCGCAGGCACTGTTTTCTAGCTGCATACACTTTGCATAGCTTTGGTAGCTGGTTTTTGTATAGGCAAGAATAGTTTGAATTCCGGCGGCAGCTCGTCTTCTGAGTAGAGGCGATCCGAGAAGTACACTCTGCGAATACGGCAATTGGCATGGATTTGCACGCGTAACGTTTCAACGTAATTTGTGCCATATGCCCGACGCGTGAAATCGGAGAGGTTGAACTGTATCTGATTCCAACCTTCGTCTAGCCGCATTGGCATTGTGCATATAAACGGCTTCACACGAGTAGTAGATTGATAGTTGCTGGCGCGAAATCGGCGACGCACGTTTTTGTCGTCCAATACCTGAGGAATATGACGATTATAAGCGACTATTAACATCCATCCCGACAGTGTTGAAGCGTTACCTGAACTTCGAACGTGAAATACTTTTTAAGATTTTTTATTATCATGACCAGGAAGGGTAACTTGATACCGAGAGTTTTCTTTGGATCAGCAGGGCACGTGATGAAGGTTGTGCTGACGTTTGTTCCAACGATTTCCAGAACCAAACTTTGGATGTCATTGTCTGTAATCCGCTTAATGTGGCCATTGCGGACCTTCTTGTCCCATATTTGAAGTGGCTTGCTCCCTATACTGTACAGAATTGAGAGAAATCCGGACTGAAATGTGTTTTTGAACATAATTTCTACTAGATCGTTAACTGTAATTTTTATAGTTTATATTTTTATGCTACAGATCTTAAAGCCGGGAAATTTTTGAGTGTCGCAGTATTTGGATTTTGTTTCTGATTTATAAAATTTAATTTTACTTTTGAGGTTATACTCGTTTGTTTATGTCGGTAATAAGGTTGCCACAGACAAATAAGGGTACATCTTAAAAAAACTGGTCAATGATACCACATTCACGAACGCTTAAGAATGGAAATTTTCATATGTACACATTAGTACTACGTTTACATTGAGCCCAAATCACACATTTCCCCCATACAAATTCAAATCTACGAAATGACTTATTTCAACAAAACGACGAAGCAAATGCGATAAAACATGACCAATATTATTGAACGCATCACAAAATGAAGACGCTTTCAAAAGCTTTGACTTCTTTTTGACAGTTCAAAATCGCAACAAACGAAAGTTATCAGAATGGAAATTTTGAATTGAAATTTTCGTCTGCTTGAAATATGTAGAATATTCTTAGCATGTTAGCATATATTTGTATTTAAATATTGCAGTGTGTACAACAACATTCTTTAGTGAGCAGCTGGAAAAGAGCTGATCTATGAGCTGCTGCAAGAGGACATGAGCATTGAGCATTTCACATTAGCTGCCAAACAAAATGCAAATGAGGCAATGTAAACACGTGTATTTTGTTTTTGTTCGATTCTTTTACAAAGACCAAAATACACGAACATAACTACCGAGTACCGAACTAACAAAGTAACGAGCTCGGTGGGAATACCCCTATTGTATATTACTTTTAAGTAATATATGACCAATAATATTATTACAAATATTTTGGAAGTACTATAACTTGTTTCTAATATATTATATAACTATATAATATATAACATTAGCCGTATTCACGATCTGTGGTTTTTGTAGTAAATTTGGTAAAATTTATCAAATTTTACATCAGATCGTGAACGACCTCGTTGTAAATACTTAGTATTTGCAAAAACAGCTTATCTTATTTACATTTTGTTAGAGATGACAATTTTTGGTACAGATAAAAATTCCGTGACACTTTCAATTTGAAGAATTTTCATTAATACGTACAAGTAAACAGTGCCGGGAATAAGCAAAAAATCCGAAATAATCAGTTTCATTGTGGAAAATGTTGAGAATCAGTTCTATCTAGAAAATACAGAATACTACGCAAGGTTACAAAAGGGTTTTCCGATTATAAATTTGGTAAATTGGTTGTACTTTCAGTTGCATGTATTGGTTTTTGTAAAGTTACAAAATTTACCACAAAAACCAAGAATACACGATAGAAGACCAAAAACTACAGATCGTGAATACGGCTATTATTACTTTTCGAAGCCACTTATATGTAATATTAATATGTTTCATTTTTAAGTAATATGTTCCAACACTGCTCTTGACAGTAGTACCAACTTCACATTTACAATCGGAATACATAAAAGGTTCATTCAGTGAAAGACAATAAACTTTTGGATGTATGCTGCCACAGGTGCACATAATTGTTGTAATGCATAAAAATATACAGATTTTTTTCTTATGTACTTGGAAAAGTATCAAAATTTGCACTGGATGAATAAAAGAAGTGAATAATGATTATTGACTGGCACGACACCCCGATTACGAGACTAAGGCCTAGCTACCCGCAACCATCCGTGTTGTGCGTGCGAATTTGTACAGGGTTGGAAAGGGACCTACAGTTTTATGCCCATTCCGAACGGCAAGTTGGGAGCTTTTTCATAGGCAATTTTACTGCCATTTCCTGCTGATAGAACAGCCGCCGAAAGAAAAATTGTTGTTTTTCTTTTTTTCGGTGTTAGCAGCAACGGATTCTTGAACCTGGGTTCGAGCGTCGCATTTGACTCGCGGCCCAACGCATTAGCCAGCTGAGCTACGGCGGCTGTGTCCCTCCGAAATTCGTCGCAAAATGTATCACTTTTGATCCACTTGCATCAAAACGGTCACACTGCTCATGATGAGTTGTGTGCGGTGTTACCAAGGCACATTAATAAGGTAGTGGTGGCAACACAGCTGATTAAACTTTTTTCTTCTGATTTTCTTTTGATTTTTCGCGAATGAGCATGCTAATTGTCAAAATTGACGCTCACCGCTGTGGGTTTTGACAATGAGCATGCTCTAAAGCACTAACAAAATACATGGGGAGTCACGGGGTAGTCACGCTAGGCGCTATCGAGTTAATATTACCCATAAAATAATACTACGTTTACATTGAGCCCAAATGCGTGATTTGGGCAAAAATTCTCAAATGCGAAGCCAAATCACGCATTTCACCATACAAATTCAAATCTACGAAATGACTCATTTCAACAAAACGACCAAAACATGACCAATTTTATCGAACGCATCACAAAATGAAAGCGCTTTCAAAAGCTTTCACCTCTTCAGACAGTTCAAAATCACAACAAACAAAAATTATCAAAATGGAAATTTAGAATTGAAATTTTCGTCTGCTCGAAATATGTAGAATATTCTTAACATGTAAGGTATGTAATATATTTGTATTCAAATATTGCAGTGTGTAGAACATAGAGGCAGCAAAAAAGCAAGAAATGATTTAATCAGAAGCCTGAAAAGAGCTGATCTATGAGCTGCGGCAAGAGGACATGAGCATTTCACATTAGCTGCCAAACAAAATGCAAATGAGGCAATGTAAACACTTTGAAATGGCTCATTTGAAATTACGCATTTGGGCTCAATGTAAACGTAGTATAAAAATGACTCGGCCATTGTCATGAAAAAAAAATAAACCGGTTATTTACATTGAAAATAATTGTTTTGTTATTAGACTATGGGAGGCTGTTATTACAGAACTGTGTTAATAGCAGTAGCAGTTTTACAGTCAAAAACGTTGATAAATACACCGAGCTTCTTTATTTCAAAAATTACAAATATAAATCAAAGTCAATTCTGTTGCTGGAGTAGAAGTTCGTCAACTCGCCAACCTTTCGTACATAGACACCATCTTTGAAATATTTTTGCTGCGACCACTTAAGCATTTGTTGAGTGGAATAGGGACCCTCCAACTTTGAATCATCTTGTTTCCATTTGAATTCCCATTGTAACTCTATGTTTTTCGACGAAGACGCGGACGGATTATCATTTTCTAGCTTCGCTGCCTTTAGGCGTGTTTTCTCTTTGTCTTCAAAGTCATCGGAGTACATATCGCAGGAATCGCTCACAAACATGCTGCCCGATTGTGCTCCTTTGCTGGTACTCGGAACACTGTTTATTCTGTTTATAATATCCTTAAAACTTTGCTCATAAATATCCATATTACCGGTTTTTGTCAGTATTTCGTTTGTTAATGCGGTGAAATTTGTGATCTTCTCCGCAGCCTCATCTACTATACCTAACCTTTTACGACGCAATCGTTCGGCTGTGGATATCTTCGCTCTATTTTTTCCAAGGCGCTGCAGTGACTGCTCAACAGTCTCATTTTCCTCCATATATTCCAATAAACGAGAATAAGCTCTAGCTTCGTTGTAAGTGTCAGGAGGTTGCGAATCATCCTCCGTAACTGCATTTAAATAGTTCTTGTCACTTTTAACCTGAAATAATAAATCGACACAACATAGAAGTAGCTCGATAACTCGATTACCTTACTTTAACCCAATCAATGTTGTCCAACCAGTTATCCTTAACCTCCGCCTCCCTATTCCAATGATAGTGACCATCCTTGTCGAAGTGACCTTCTTGCAATTCTTCACGCATATTAAAGGGGGTAAACTTGACTTCATCTTGTACATTTGCTTCACCCTCTTCTTCGCCTTCGATATCACTGTCGTTCAAGTCCTGCCTGCGAGCGAAAAAGTATCAAGTGCAAAACCTAAATAAACAAAATCAGGTGGAAACTTACTTTTCGTAATCATCGCTATCCTCTTCATCAGAATCCAGTGTATGCTTTTTGTTAGAAATTTGCACTTCCTCCTGCTCATCGACACTAAATTTCCGCTTTGTTGCCATTTACCTGCATTTCTTATTTTACTGCTTTGGCTAGTGCTGGAACCAACATCGATGTAACATCGATACATCGATGTTTTCAAATCTATAAATCTATTTCAAACATCGATGTTTTTTTCCGATGTTCGATGTTTTTCTCTACTTTCCCATTACTATTAAAAAGAGCGCGAGAAGCTACAAAAAAAAACTAAAAAAATTCATATAACATTTATAAAGCCTATAAAACCAATTTTGACATTTTATAAACCGCGAATGGTGAATGGTTTTTGGACTATAGCAAAGAATATGAAGTGTATAGAAGGCGCATCTGAGCTCAAAAATTCAAATTTTTGTTTGCGAGCTTCATAGAGCGGGGGGAAGCCACAAAAGGGAAGGAGCGGTGCAAGGAGAGCAAGCGCTTCAGTTTACGCTCATTGACTGTGCGAACTGAAGCACATGCCACCACAAACATACATGAAGTGAAAGTACCGCTTCTCCTGTGTACTTTGAGGTGTTGGTGATTGTTTTGGTCTCTCAATAATTTTTTGTGCAAATTTCTCACAGCAACACATCAGCCAGCGCAATGATCGTCGTTTCAACGACGCCAATGCTTTTTGTTGTTGTAGTTTTTGTGTGTATACTTTTTTGTGTTGGCGATTGGTTTTGCAACACAGTTCGAGAAAAATGTGACGTCAATATTGAACAGAATGTTTACTGCCATTATCAATCAAATTAAAATGCTCTCAAAAATGAATTGTGACAAATGTTTCCAAAACTTTAGAAAGGAAGATGAAGTTTTAACTGCGCCAAGTGAAATATTTATTTTCCATAAAAATTATCAATCGGTTACAGACTTTGGTAACCTATTAGCTCCTTCGGATTCCCTTATGGAAGCAAGCAAAAAACACATTCTGGTATTTCACAAAATTTTTGAGTCGGAGCCTGAAAAAATTGGTATTAAGGCATATATATCCGACTTATGCAAGAATTCTACTCCCGAATGGTTCAGTGATAAATGCTGTGACAGTAAATTGAAAATCCTAGATTTTTTTATTATAGTTCTTTTACGCAAACATTGTATGTGGGCCATAAAAAACGGAAGCTTCAAACAACGGAAGTTAAAAATTATTGCGGGTCAATAATTGTTTTTGTATTGCTTATGTTTTACATCGTTTGGAACTTTCTTTTTTTAATTTACTGTCACAGCATTCATCAGGGAATCTGAAGGAGCAAATAGGTTATAACAAAAGTCTGTAATCGATTGATAATTTTTATTACAATTTTTATGGAACATGTTTCACTTAGCGCAGTGAAAACGTCATCATTTCTTAGTTTTTGGAAGCAGATGCCACAATTAATTTTTTAATTATTTAATTAATAATTTAATATTTCTTATCTACAAAATATTTAGCGTAATCATTACTGCTGAAATAAAATAATACAAAAGACAGTTTCGTCTGTCTCAGCATGTAATAGGAGTTGATCCATAGAATCCTGTGTATCTTCGAAATTAGTTGCTACACTTGACGGAGTGATATTTGACTTTTGTCCCAAAATTGCAAAAGTATTTTCTAGTTTATCTTGGTTAAAAAACTTATTTATTATACAAAATTTATGTATTGTATGTATTTATGTATTTCTTTATTTTTCTTAATTTCATCAGTGATTAAAGAACAGATTTTTGTTCTAAAAAAGACATTTATCATCCATACATTTAACATCTTTCAAATAATTTAAAAAAGTCTATATAAATTTGTCCGACTCATTATTTAATTGTATAGGCGATCTAAAGCAATTATCCGATTGCCCTATCCATGCAATCAAATATTGGGTCTACTTTTTTGATAAATTCTTTAGGAACTTTGTTTATAGCGATCATATAAGTCGCCATGCCAACCATATTTTATTTTCTTTTCTATGATTTTGCGCACACTACAGTCGGCAATGAGTTCAGGAGCAATATGCGACGCCGTGCAGCAGACTCGCTGCAGTGAGCGTAACCAAAGAGCGCAACACCTAAAACTACGTTCTCGCTTGTAAAGCAACGCTCTCATCACATACGTGATCTGTGCGAGCAGAGCGCGGGTTCCAATGTTAGAACCCGCCATACAAAATTTTTGCTTGTATGACATGCGCATTCTGTATGTTTATTTTCTTTGACTATAGTCAAATAAGATTTTGCTACTGGGTGGCACCACAGCACAAACAGTATACAGAATGCGCATCTGGTGTAAAGACAATTTTCTTTGCGGGTTCCAGTGGTAGGACCCGTTTGTCAAAGCGGAGGAAGCAGTAAAGGGGACGAGAACGCACAGAGCGCGGGAGCGTAAACTGAGAAGCTGTATATGAAACAGTGACACACCAAGGTTTATAAATTACAGGTTACGCCACTCGCCATGTTGTGACGTAGATTTTTTTTTTTTATACACGAGCCAACGCGCAGGGGATATCCCTTTAAATGCGAGGCATTGCGCTGGTTAAGGAAGGATATATAGGTTGGGAGCATGATCATCATGGGTTGGGAGAAAGAATGAGCAATTCGTAGTGGTGCCACATTTATATATTATTTATTCTTATTTTATGAATACGAAAAATGGATAAAATTATAAAATATTTCCATATGCATATGTACATATTTCAATTTCCAAAATTTTCATGTACTTTCCGAAAAATAATTCAAGTCGGTTGTAATAAACAAAAAGTTCCTAGGATATATTTAAATTGTATACAATTGTTAAAACGTATTGTATGGCAACTATTTTTTCTCGATTTTGTTTACATATCCTAGCATTTGACAAACTCGACCAATTAGAGCTCGCTTCTGTGTGACGTCACACGAGCACAACAAATTTTTTGACGTTTAAGTGGCGGGACCTTTCTTCCATAGACCTTGGTGACACACCATGATGCAATTATAAAGGTGAGATCTTCCTTGACAGCTCGGTTTTGACACTGTCTTATAGAACGAGAGCCAATGTTGTCTAGTTGGCAATCAAAAGAAGGGGGAAAAACGACGAGCAAATTAATAACTTCAAATACAAATTAATAAATACTGATTGCAGCAAAAGGTTAATATTAGTTCATTTGTGCATTATTAATGTTTATTAATTTGTGCATTTTATTTGATTTTTTTGGATTGATTATTTTTTATCTTGTTATTTAAAAATGATACCCCTAAAGTGAATGCGACATTTAAAAAATAATTTTTTACTTCGCGGGGCAATGCGTCAGTGGAAGTTTCGTGAAGAAGTTTGTCGCTTATTTTTTCAAATAACGCTATTTTACAACTATTAATTTTGTTAAAGGCGTGTTCTAATTTTACTATTTTACTGAGAAAGTATTGTGAGGGCTTCCTTAGGCCACCATGCGAAATCTGGTCAACCCATGTGAACGTTGCTTCAGTTGCGTTGTATTGACTGAGATTTAATTTCTGGAAAATGTAGTTATTTGTTTCACCTATAGAAATGTATGCTGAAATTGTTTCCCCCCTTTTTTTAGAAGCAAAAAATACAACATTCTTTTCATCGACGTTTCTATAAGACAGAATGTCAACCAATTTTTTCAGTTTTCTGTCATTGAAGAATTTATAATTTCATCATGGTGACACACTATGGTTGTTGTTGTTGGGCAACAAAGCGATGTGCCGCTTGCATGTTGGTGGTGGCCAGCGTTGCCACAAGAAAAATCAATTTATAACCAGTAGTCGGCAAAGCTTACTCCTATGAGCAGTACGCTCAGCACAAGTACACAGTACGCTCTCTCAATCAGTCGTTGTGCAGGTATAATTTTATGCAGTGGAGAGAAATTTCACTGCGCTCACTAACACCATCTCATTGTCAATATTGGCGACCACTGTTCTGGTTCAGGGGTCGGCAAAATTGACAATGAGATGGTGTTAGTGAGCGCAGAGTAATTTTTCTACACTGTATAAAATTAAACCGAAAAGCGAATAAGAAACCAATCGCCAACACAAAAAAGCATACACACAAAAACTACAACAACAAAAGCATCTATTTTTTTCATACATAAAATGTCTAGCAGCGTACACAAGACAAAAATCAACGCAGCCACTGCACTTGTGGCTTCGTTGCTGTCTGAACCAGTGACTACGTGACGCGAACCTGAGAGGAGAAATGACTTTCAGACCATTTTTTGCTCTTTCCAATCGTCCGATAGTGTACGGTTTTTTTACCCAAACATTTGCACAGTACCGGTTACCAGTCAATTGTTTGCATCTTAAAGTGATAACTTTTCTTATTCGCTGTAAATATAGCATTGCAAACCAACTTGTTTTACTTATCTAAGTAATTTTGGTTGTAACGCGTACAAAAAGCAGAAATAAATTATTTCATACGCTGAAGTCAGCAGATATTCGGTTGCTTTTTCCTTCAGTTCATGTCTCATTGAGTTTGCCGTTTCTAGTGCAGCAAGAAACAGTGATGGCAAGTTGAACTCTTTTCAAACGCAGAGCTGCAACTCAAGCAATGCAAACGTTAAGGCTTTGAGGGCAGTCAGAAAAAACTGAAGTAAAGTCATATTAAAACACGAGGCAACATACTTATGACGTTTTTCAGCAACAAAGTTTTTTTTTAATCAATTTCCTATAAACGTACTACAGAATAAAAGCAAAAAAAACAAATTATTTTATTTGCAAATAAACATTGAACGCACCAGCAGCCCTTGCCCTGCCGTTTGTATGGCGAATTTTTTGTACGAACCCTAATCAACTCTGGGGCCTGATTGTACCGAATTTGCGACTCTGGGGCCTGGTTTTACGGAATTAGCAACCGTGACCCCTTTCAGTTTCGCGTCATGTAGTCATTGGTCTGAACAACGACTGATTGAAAGAGCGTAAGAATACGTGTGCTGAGCGTACTGCTCATATGAGTAAGCTTTGCCGACCAGTGTTCTAGTTCAGGGGTCGGCAAAATTGGCAATGAGATGGTGTTAGTGAGCGCAGAGTAATTTTTCTACACTGTATAAAATTAAACCGAAAAGCGAATAAGAAACCAATCGCCAACACAAAAAAGCATACACACAAAAACTACAACAACAAAAGCATCAATTTTTGTTCATACATAAAATTTCTTGCAGCGTACACAAGACAAAAATCAACGCAGCCACTACACGTGTTGCTTCGTTGCTGTCTGAACAACGACTGATTGAAAGAGCGTAAGAATGCGTGTGCTGAGCGTACTGCTCACATGAGTAAGCTTTGCCGACCAGTGTTCTAGTTCCTTATTTGTTTTTGCACTAAGCTCAAGTTACATTCGCCAACATCACAGTACAGCAATAGTGAAATATGAGCGAGAAAGCGTATAAACGAATGTACCTTGACATATGTCAAAAGTCAGGTGCGGTGAAAATGTACTGGAAATAAATAAAAATTTGTCGAAATTGACTGAAAAGCCTACCTTTTTCTTCAACCGCCCCTGGAGCAGTTTGACAGTTGTTCATGTGTAGAAGTGCACATGTATACACGCATAGAAATACATTCGCAAAACTTCGTGTTTTCTGTCTCATCGCTTGTCTCCCTTTGATTTCCGAATGAAAACACATTGTGAAGATAGGTTAGTGCCAATATAGAAGTATTACATATATGATTCTAGTATACACACACATCACAGTATGCTTTGTTGGTACAAATTGGCGACAGTTATCTTCCACGTAGGTTTTGTTGTTGTCTAGCGTATGAATTCATTTTTATGTATAGGTGTTTGCTCTTCCATAAGAAGATTTTGGGCACCCCTGGTTTATTCTGTGCTTCTACTCACATGTTACGCTGAAGTTACAGAGAATTCTGCTGTTAGTAACAGAGAGTTCTGCTGTTAATAACAGAGGGTACTACCAGCAGTACCCGCCATACAACGCGTTTGCTTGTATGAGATGCGCGTTCTATATTACTTCATGTTCGTTGCTTATACGAAGTCTCCATTGTACACAATTTGAAGACTCTGCTGATAACTTTTTTGATAAAATTTGTCAATCAATATAGAGGTACATTAGGGGTACTCTCTTTTATTATACTACTTTATTATTATACTAAAATCTAAAGAGCTTTTCACATCGTGTAATCATTTGCCTAAATTTTCTTCCTGTCACAGCGTTGCCAATATACGGACTGTCTGGGTACGGATAATTTGTACGAGTTTGTATACATTTTTACTGGATCCTGTTTGTGTACGCCAAATCTCTTGCAACAACAGAGAAACTGAGAGCGTAAAGTGTCATTTCATTACGTAAGAACTTGCAAGTTTTTACTGGGGAAATTTTGTCCAACAAATTTCTTAGCCAGTAAGAAGAAGAACAAGAAAAACATATGGCGGGCTGTCATGATGCATTGCGACCTGTAGATCGACTGCAAAGGCAACTAATTTTTGTAACCATGTCCAAATATTAATATAATTACAGCGGTTTGGGCTACGCGAGAAAGAATAATTAGATCTTAGAAGCATTTCTTAGTTTTTAACCATTTTTTAACCATTAACTTAGGTTTTTCTTTTGGGAAAAAACTTAAGAAAAGATTTTTCTGCTATGAAATAATTCTATATGCAACATTTGGTTCAAAGAAAACGGCGCTAATTGCCACACTTTATTGCGAGATCAATTCGGTGAACAGTTGATTTTTCATAATGGACCGGTAAGTTGGCCGCCTAGATTGTGCGATATCACACCTCTAGACTTTTTTCTTTTGGGATATTTAGTCTTCATAAATAAGTGGGCAAGTCATCGAATATTGGTACTTCAGAATCATGTACCATGTTAGCCATAGTCGTGGCATTTGTCTAATATTAAAGAAGACCTCAAAAAATTGTTTTTTATTTTTGAATAAGTAGATTCAAAACACCCTCAACAACGCCAAGCTCTAACATACATATGTATATACCACTAAACCATCAAATCTTATCTGATTTGGACATTCAGTACATCGTTATGAAGGTTTAAGCCTTACCTTCTGGATTATCCGCATATGTATAGTATATCGGATGATGCTTTTACGAGATATGTGCTCACTAAAATAAGAGCAAAATGAGGGCGCATTTGTGCATTCAGCGACCACAAATTAGTCTAGAATAAAAACTTTTAATTTTAAACACTATAGTGACACGACAGCCGCCGTGGCTCAGTTGGTTAGTGCGTTGGACCGCGAGTCGAAGGCAGCAACCGCAGGTTCAAATACTGCCTGTAATAACACCTAAAAAAAATAACGGGAAAACTCGTTTTCTCTTTCGGTGGCTGTCCTCTCAGCTGGAAATGGCAAACCTCTGAGAGTAAAAATTGCTTATGAAAAAGCTCCCAACCTGCCGTTCGGAACCGGCATAAAACTGTAGGTCCCTTCCACCCGCGTACAAATTCACACGCACAACACGGGTGGTTGCGGGAAGCTAGGCCTTAGTCTCGCGTAAGCGGGCTGTCGTGCCAGTCAATTATTATTATTATAGTGAAATATTTTGTACTAATTTTATATAAGGTCAAGATAAATAGTGCGCAAGTCGGTCGTAAGTTAATTGTTTTTCTTAGAGAATGCTTTCTGAATTGTGTCCGACCAGCACTTCAATCGAAATTATGTCCTGATTAAATATTCTTCCAAAATATATTTATGTCAACAGTATCATGATACATACTGTAACTAATGTTAGGAGTATTGAACACACAATGTCAGAAAAACAGCATTTGATGAGTAAAAGAAATTAAACAAGACTGCATGCTCTCAAATTGCTATTTATTTCGATTTCGAATACACTGCATACCATTTATGTGTAAGTCCGCTATTAAATGAAAAATACTTATAATTACACATACTTGTACATGCTTTTCGCATTCCTGCAGAACTTTTAACTTCGACTGTAGACCACAGTTTACAATGTGAAGGGTTGAACTAGCAAAAATATGAAATTAACCTACTAGAGACGACCGAACTCGGAGACTTTGATGCCCAATAACATTAAACGTTCATTACAATGTGGGCAAGCGTTGCATCAAAGCCACCGCGACAAAGCTGCCGACGGACACCCCAAGGTATGATTTATTCTTCTTCGGGTCGGAGAAATTCAAACGACGGGTTTGGTTAACGTTTTAATGACATATCTGTATTGTATTGAATGGTTTAAACTCTAATTGTAAATTTTAAACTGATTATTACAAGTAATGAGCGTTCGTTCTCGCATGGTGCATAAGGATGTATTCTCCAATTCTTCGATCAATGCAACTCAATATGTCGAGTATAGCGCCTATTAAAGTTCTGCCTTATACTTGCGATTGTAAACGTGCTGACATGACGCTCCTACCCCACCTGCATTCTCTCGCTGCGAGTCGTCTCTGGAAATGTGCTTCTTAAGCTGGCAATTGCAACTTCTTGCCTTTTAGTACTTTGGTAATATAGAGATAGAAAAAATCGCAGTACAGAATGGTTTGTACGACTCCGGCGAAAATCGCAATGAGGTCGTAGTGGGACTCCACGATGTAACGGTAAACCCAGTTGAGTAAATACAATGCGCGGTAAGAGCCCAGAGCGAAGAGGTAGTGACTAGTAATAGATTCGGCTTCGCCCGTCTTGCTCACCATAAATAGTTGCGGAAGTATGGCGACCGACTCCAAGTAAATTGAAAACGTCCACATGATCTCCATGACAGTGAACTCATGATTGATAAGCAGTGAAAGCAGCGCACATGGAATCAGCAGGAACTCAATGCGAAAAGAGTCATGGTTGTGGTCGTAAGTAGCTTTGAACTTTACGTACATCAAGTAAACGGTGGCCCCCGATGCTCCCAAAAACAGTACTTTCATCACCGAATTGTACAGACTGACGTAAGTGGTGAATAAATCCAGATAGCGCGTTAAATAGACCAGGGCAAAAAGAATTTGAGACTTTCCGGATATCCCAGCACATGATCGCGTCTTCCAAATCTTTAGCAGGAGAATTATGATGGCGAAAACGTGTGACAAGTCACCGGCCAAGCGGAACACATTCATTTTGGGTACGAATTTGCTTGTTTGCAGTTCTAAGTCGATAGATTTCTATGCCGTGTTAGTTTATCCTTGTCTACGTTGCGAATTTGTTCGTGTTTCGCCTCCGACCCCGCCTTTTCCGCAATCGCTTGGCCTGCTGCTTCTTCCAAAATTTCCCGTAGTAGTCGAGTAAATACTTTTTCTTTAATTAAAAACTGCCAACAAATTAAAAGTCTGCGTTGGCCGCTTTTCAATGTTCACATAGAATGTCAGCACAAAACGCAAGAGATACGCAAAGAAAAGCCGCAATAACCAGCATAAAATGCAAAACGACAAAAATGACGTGGCCGCCACAGACACATCGAATGCTTATAAAAGTGCTACCAGACTATTCATAAAATTCAATTGCACAAGTTATTGGCAACACTTAAATTGCCCTGACCAGCAATTGTATGAAATTAATTATTAAGTATCTAATTACTGTTATACATAACTTATAATATTTTACTTTTGCCTAAAGCAAGTAGCGTGAAAGGTTTTCCCACGTGTCGGGTTTTACGCGTCCGTTGGTTTCAACCAACAAAACTGCTAGAACAACAAATTCCATAAAAAGACGGGAAAAAATTGATTTCATTTTTGGAAAAATTGGAAACTTCTTTTTACGCCGCGCCTGTAAAAAATATAACATTATTAGATTATAGATTAGAAGTTTTTTATTACTACTGTAACAATAAAATACTAGTGGTTACTTTGACCTTAAACATTTCGTAATCAAAATTTATAAACGGGATTTAGAATAACATATTAGTAAACGTTAAATTTTACTCTGACAATAAAGGCAACATCACAGAAACCCACATAATAATAAAACAGACTACAGACAAACAGACTTTGATAACAATATAAAAGATAGATGGCATCATATGCAATTTTAGCAACAAATACATATCTTTTTTAAAAACAATGTTTGTACACTGGTGGCAATTCTCATAAACTCACCTAAATTTGTTTGGATTTTGTTACATTTTCTTTACAAACCTGATTCAGTTAAAATAGTTTTACTGAATTATTTATTGTAAAATATAGTCCATAAGAACTAAAAGAAGAAATCGCAAGAAATGTGATTTAAGTCAGGAATTCGAACTGGCCAATCAAAAACTTTAATATTTTTGTCCTTGAAAAAATGCATTGTTTTTCTAGAACTGTGAATTGCAGCATTTTCCTGCTGAAAAATAAATTCAGGCCCACAAAATTCTTCTGATTATTCTATTATCATTACGTTTAAAAGTTCGCAGTAAATGTAGAAGTTAATTTTTTCAGAAACCTACGCAAATTATACATGGCAATACCGGCCCAAACCCTTATATCACCACCTGATATTGTCCGGCTCATATAGACTTCCTTTTCAACCAACTTATCGCTCTAAAAGTATTAAAAGCCGTCAGTACTTCCTAAAATTAACCGTTTTTGTTATTAAACAAAACTTTTTACAACTTTTCACGCCTCTAAGTAGCTTCTCCGCGAATTCCATTATTTTGGGTTTAAGACTAACAGTCAAAGTGGGATTTTTGAGGCGTTTAGTATAAACATCGCGGTTTGAATTTTGTAAAAGTTCTCGAACATGGGGGCTTTATAGACAGATCGATTCTGTGAACAAACTCCGTCGACATTAGGTTTTCTTGTATTCCCAATGCCATTATCACACGTTTTTTCCTTACGATAATTTTCGTGTTTCGGTCATATCTCACGTTTTTCCCATAAGATCCGCGTAATTTTGAATAATGACACACTGGTGTCTCATATCTGCCTATTTTATCCGCTATTTCCCGTATCGTAAAAATCGAAATCAGTTTATAAAGGCATAACATACCTCAAATTACTTATATTTTTGTTTCACTGATCAATTTAAATCGCTGAGTTTATGTGAACTGCCACATTTCAACTATGAGAAAACACTAGTCGCTCTTAATGTTTTGCACGATCACGCAAACTATAAAAGAGTGCATAACGGTACACCTGCCGTTTCTTACAGCAAATTATGGAAATGTAAACTACAACCCATGGTTCAACTATAAGGTTGTAGCAAGCCACCGGCTGATCGTTTATGGCTTCTGTCAAAATCGTCGGTGTGCTGTGTTGCCGCATCGGTTGAAATGAAAATACCTGACTGAAAACAACTGACCTGAGCACTTTTCCCGTTTTTTCACTCAAATACAGCACCGTCTGGCAACAATCACTTTTGTATGTTTTCAGTTTCTCCCTCTTTCGTCGGAAAATATCAGCTGATTCTGACAGTAACGATAAACAATCCTACCAACAAAATACATGTGGTTTTTGGTGTTGCGGGCATGCTATTACCTTGTTATTGTGCCATGCTACAACCTTTATTTGTTTTTTAAATCATCTCCTCTACTCCTACAAGACTTTTCATACCTCAGCTCAAAGTGAGTTTATGGGAATTGCCACCAGTGTAGCTACCCAGCAAATCAAACGATATAGAAACGGTATCGTTAAAGCGAGAATTTTTCTAGTTTTCGAGTATTGCTAAAGTGTCTAAATTGATATCGAGAACGAGAAAAATGATACTATCGCAACGATATCGAGAATTTCGAAAATCTCAATATCGTTGCGATATTGAAATGATCTTATCCGAGCTATCGTAACGATGTCGAAAATTTTGAAAATTTCAATATCGTTTCAACAGCGTCATTTTTCTTGTTCTCAATAGCGTTTTCGATACTACGGAAACTTGTTTTCTTTCTGAAAATTGAAATAAACGCATATTTTACAGTCGGTCGCATGTCCAGTCATTTATTCAAATGAAATAACGATTATAAGTACAACACAACAATGCACATGTAACAACAAATTGCAATATCTAAGTATATTGTCTTGCAATATACAGTTTGTCAAGTAAATGTTTGCAAACTTAAAAAAGGTAGAAAAATTATTTTGAAAAGCTTATACATAGAACAGAAATTGTAATATTTTGAAATTTTTTTAAGATATAGATTAATAGTAATGTCTATTTGATACGCGAAAACAGTGTAAAAAATCAAAAAAGGATATAGCTATACTTTAAACTGTCAAAAAATTCGTCTTCTTTCAAATCCAAGATTGCATTGAAAATTTGGCGCCGTACAGTTCCGAACAGTTTCATGAGATACATCAGTTCCGCATTCTATTCTTATATCCAAAGCCATTTCCCTTATTGAGATACGGGGGTTTTCACGAACTTTTCGGATGATTTTTCTTTCTTCTCTGTCAGACAGTTTTTTGGATCGTCCAGGAGATACTTTCAAATCAATTCGCCCTTCAATACGCGAATCAAATAGACATTACTTTGATATTATATGAGAGTGAAATATTCAATTAATCCATATTTTTCAAATAATTTCAAAATATTGCAATTTCTGTTATATTATAAGCTTTTCAAAATAATTTTCTACCTTCTTTAAATTTGCAAACATTTACTTGACAAACTGTATATACTCGCAAACTCCTTTTTAAATGCGCGCACGTTCACGTAATGATAAATTTGCGTTTGACAAAAAAATATTTCATTTGACTTGAAAATTTTTAAAATTCTTCAAGGAAAAAAATTCAAGCATTATCGAGATTATATCGAGAATTTGTCGCTAAAAATTTATATCGAGAAATTGTTTGTTGGGTACGTAAATTTTAATAATACAATACACAATACTACACAAAATTAATAGTAACACTTTATTGAAGGTCCGTAAGGAAAAAGGTTTGGATTGCTACCAAATATATCGAGCCGTAACGTAAATATAGCGCACATTTGGTTTCTTTTAGCAAAATCGATAACTAAAGCGACCCATACACGATACAATCTGCGTGCGAAAGGTTGGTCGTTAGGACACACACGTTGCGATTTCCGACACAACTCGTTCGCCCAACTTCATTTTTCTCATAAATTTTGTTGAGTGCAGACGCAATGACAAACAAAATAATTGCGCATCTGATCATCAATGAAATTATAGAAAAGGAAGAGAGCAGTGGAAATTCAAAATTCAAACGCAGTGTTTTCTTAAACGCAGTGTCCGTGGAAATATTCTCCAGTTCATCGTCCGAATTTTCATTTTGGTGAATTTTTTTCAGCTCATTCATCTTCACGCCCTCAATAGTACCATTGGGATCAATTTTTTTATAGGCTGTCAAAAGTTTTTCATGTGCGGTATGACGAAAACTTTAATTTTTGTATTTTCCACATTTGCTGTTCCATAGTTCCAGCAAATTTCGATAAGCTTCCATAAAATCGCTCCAGTTTTCGTTGCGCTCGTCCATTTCGTTCGCAACGCACAAAACAGCGATTAAGCGATGTGAAACTGGGAGAGTAAGCCGATTTTTGTGCGTTTTTTGCAATTCACGGACACAGTCTGTGTGTGCTGGCAGTGATCAGCTCTTCACTGTTTCCGCTCTTATCCCGATATTAGGGATTATTGTGCAAACTAAAATTCCGCCAGTTTCCTTTCAATTATTTGCTTTTTTCTGCATCAAATACATACCATATCAACTTTTTGGTTTCATTACGTAGATATTATTGAAAAATATACCAAAGAACACAAAGCTTAATGCGTTGAATACGACAGGGTCAATTGCCGCCCTTTTTATTTCGCAGTTCTTCATTTAGCGAATCTCTAACGAACAGATCAGAACAGGTATGCTTTTGGTGATAAATGCTCTAGTTCGAACGCAGGACTGTTTTTTTTTATGCAGCTTATAAAACCTTAATTTAATTCAATAAAAAGAATACCAAACGGTTGCACCAAAAAAAATACAAATAAAAAGAAATATTTCTTTGGTCACAAAAAATGACTCACACCAGCAACACTGGAAATTGAAATGAACTAGAACAGCAACCCCGTTTTAGAAATTTATATGGAGGAAACAGTACGTTCCTGATCAAGCTTGGGGCCTACTAGTAGGCCCCAAGGTTGCAATTTTGCAACAATATTAGTGAAATTCTGTGTATGTATTTCTACCGGCTCTCCCAGTTTCAAATCGCTTAATCGCTGGCACAAAAGCTGAAACACGAATGAACTCAGAAAATTGCACGAAATTGTACAACATACCCATACACGTTGCGACCGCTCACACAACACGACCGAAATATCAAAATATTTTGATTTCAATACAACCGATTGTGCGACACGTACAACTGCGCTACACACGATGCGATTTTGTGTACAACCTTGTCCAGTTGTACAAATAATCGCAACGTATATGAGCCGCATAAGTATCTTATGCATCTTTACTCCAAATATAGGATCTGTGTGAAGTACCGTTACAAAATTAAATAAAAAACAAATTTGATGTAAGTGCACGCCGTGCCTTGTTTACAATTTTTTGAGCAGCAGAGTGTTGGTTACATCAAAATTGCAAAGTGATTTTTAGTGTAATGGCGTTTACAGAAGAACAGGCATCTATTATTATTTGCAGTGGCGCACACAGGATTTCATTTTATGGGAGGAGGGGGATTTACGTACAACTTTTGAGCCCAATATCATTTGAAACCATATTTTGTACCAGCAATTTTTGTATTTGAAAACGTTAAGACCCGATTTACACACATCAATTTAACTTGACCCGAACTTATGATTTAGTCTCACAATTCGACTAGAAAAATGGGGTGAGCATTGGATAAGAAGGTGTGGCACTGCCCATACAACTTATATTTTTAATATGGCACGGAATTATAAATCGCATAACATTGAAATTCGACATAAAGCTACCGTTAGGGCGTTTTACTTAATTTCATGGGTGTTCAACAAAGGGGCGAACAAAGGGCGTATCGCTTTTACTTGAGCCATTCGGTTGCAAAAATTTGACATTTGCAATGGATCTATTGTTTGACAACTGCGCTATGCATTAAGTTGTGTAAAATTGTCATTAAATTATCACTAATTGTTATTACATTTAACAAGGTTTTTAAATGTAAGTGGATTTTGAAAATAGATTTGACGAATTTGGATTTAGTTTGAGGATTTTAAAACGTTCTCAAGAAAAGTTCAACAGATTTGAGTGACAGTGAAAATAATTCCGTGCTGTTTTACAGTGTGCATTACAATTAAAAAAAACATTAAAATTATTTTTAGATGGTGCAACGTTCACCGACTTAACTCAACCTTTACTTAAACCATGTAAAAAACTATCTTATGAACTAGATCACAATATTAATTCCCGGGCCCGGGCCAGCAACTTTCCTCTACGTGTGCATATTTTAGTGTAACCGACATAAGTTGCATTGGAGCTTCCTATAATGACAGTGAAATTGATGTAAGTAGCAAAAAGAACGGTTATGTCATGCAAAAGTAAGAAAAAATAGTTGCTTAAAATATATAGCAAATATAGTGTAACGATAAGACAGTTTGTCCAAAGACAATTAAACTATAAGATGTCTTACGTTCATACAAATCAGTGGTGCTTCAAAAATTTGCCGTGGCTTTTTCAATAAAGCCACGTGAGAGTGGTTTTTACAGCAGCGCCACATCCGGAGAACAACGATGAAGCCACGCAGCAACTCTCTCTGCGTAACGATGAAGCCACGCAAGCAACTCTCTCTCTGCTTGCAGTCGGCAGAGATATGAATATGCGTGTGATCTCTATGTGCTCGTGTTGATTTTTTTGGTGGTTGATTGTTTTAATCAGTAGCGCACGCGGGACGGGAACGTTTGGGGATTCAAACCCCCTCAAATACAAAGATTAATAGAGTATTTATCCCTCCAAAAAGAAGTCCTTCCTGCGCCACTGACTTCAACTCATATAAAGTGAGCGCACACAATTTTGCTTTTGCTTGGCAGCGAACAAAGCCGTTGTGCTTTGTGTGAGCAAAACAAAGAGCGTTAATATTATTACGCTCTCACTGTACCGACGCTTGCTTGCTCTCGATAATGACAATTTTGCAAACTCGAGCTCGCCCTATGCCATTCGGTTGTATGGCCGTAAGACATCTTATTGTTTAATTGTCTTTGGTTTGTCGCTGTGCAAAGCAACCCTGTCGCTACGCGCCGTGCTATAATTCAATCTGGCAACGACGGCCGCGACAATGATGGCAACTTTTAGTCCAATCTGGCAATGATGGTCGCGATCATCATGGAAACCTTTAGTCCACTCCGGAATGTGCGAGAACGATCTGCGCGATGGCCGGACAGGTATAAAAGACAGCCGGGTGCGGCGCAGCGAGTCAGTCTGATTTTGACTAGTGAAGGTGCCACACGGAGTAATTAAGAAAATAATTAAGTGTAAAGACAAACAAGTGTGAAAGTTGTGAAATAAAGTGACTGTTGGTTTATTTTATTGACTGCGTTTGAGAAATTAAGTGTGTTTTTATTTTAAATTGCACAATCCAGAGATACGTACTAGCCCACTAAAACTCATATTCGTAACATTTGGTGTCAGAAGTGGGATTATGTTACTGAAAGTAAAAAAAAAATAAAAATTAATAGTAAAACGCAGACATGGTTAGACTGGAGCAACTGAAGGTGGACCAGCTGAAGAAGGAGCTGGCCGCTTGCAATTTGCCGACTGCTGGTGGAAAGGTGGAGTTGCAGCTGCGCTTGCGAGAGGCGTGTGAATCACGAGGCATCGATTGGACTGCGCACGAGTTCGGGACCCAGGAGCTAGATTCGTCGGCCAAAGTGGAGGAATCGCCTGCGGGTGCTGCGTCGATGCAAAGTACGGCTGCAGCGGCTGCGCCACCACAAGCATTGGACATGAGCCAGCTAATGGTTGCACTTAAAGGCATGTTCGAGACTTCCAACCGTGAAATGGCAGCCAAAATGGAAAATGAAAATCGCGAAATGTCGGCGCAGATGGCAGCGAAAATGGAAACTACGAATCGGGAAATGGCAGAGCGAATGGAAAACAAGCTTCAGGAAAATTCTGCGCGCTGGGAGCAGAAAGTGGAAGAAATCGCCAACCAGCTAAATGTGAAGGTGGAGCACCTGGGAACTCGAGTGGAACACTTGGATAAACGAGTCGACGATCTTGATGATTCCCTGAACAAACGAGTAGATAGTCTGGAGGACTCGATGAACAGAAAAATGGACGAGCGGCTTAGAGAGATTCAGCTGCGAGCAAGGGTGCGGTCTGTTGAGGAAAGTTTTGCCATAGAAGTGCCTACTTATGATGGTACTACGTCGTTCGACACATTCAAACTACAGTTCGACCTGGCTGCTCTGGAAAATCAGTGGACCGATATCAGGAAAGGTCGGAGACTGATACTGGCTCTAAGAGGTCCTGCGGCTGAGGTAATAAAAACAGTGCCGGAAAGTTTGAGAGGTGATTACGAGACCGTCATAAGGGCGCTGGCAGCCAAATACAGTGACGAGCACAACAAAATGGTGTATTACTGCGAGCTGAAGAACCGTAGACAAAGAGCCAACGAGGCGCTGCAGGCGTATGCGGCAGATATTGAGCGGCTGGTACCGCTGACCTACCCAGAATTCAGCATGGAAGTTTTGGAAAGGCTGAAGATCGAGGCGTTTATCGAAGGCATTCTTGACCCGGAGACTCGAGTGAGTACCTTGATGATGATGAAGCCGACGTTCCAGGAGACGGTGACAAGTGCATTGATGTATGAAGCTGCCTGGAGGGGAAGTTTTAGACATTCATCTGCGGAAAGGCGTCGAGTCCAATCTGGACGTGCCACGCAAAGCCAGCCAGTGAGCTCAGAGGTACCAACGAGGCTGCTGGCGATGTGGCAAGCAAGGCCACATTTCACGAGACTGCCATCTGCGAGAGAATCGTTCCGGAGAACAGGCGTCACCAAGATGTGCTGACGCGCTATCACGCCGTCCGTGCAAAGTCGAATGCAGGCAGTGCTCGCGAGCCGAAAGCAAAGAACAGATAGTGGACGTGCAGTTGGTGAGCGTTACGCCAGAGGAAGAGTGGTCTGCGGAGAGGCTACAAAAGGACCAGCGTGAGGATGCGGATCTTGCAAAAATCCTCGAAGGCAAAGAGCAAGGCGCACGTCCAGACTGGCAGGAGATGGCCGGTGAAAGCCCGATCGCTAAGGCTTACTGGGCACAGTGGAAAAGTCTGCGGCTGAAGGAAGGATGCCTGTACCGCGAGTGGGAGAGCGCGGATGGATGGACCAGCAACTCCCTAATGGTAGTGCCGAAATGCAGAATCAACGAGGTCATCCAGGCATACCATAACGACTCCAGTGGAGGGCACCTAGGCATCACCAAAACCGTCGCCAAAATAAAAAGACGATTCTACTGGGTAGGATGTCAGGAGTCTGTAGCCGAGTGGATTAAGAGCTGCGACCGATGTTCAGCAGCGAAAGGGCCAACAAGAAGATCTCGAGGCCGCATGCAGCAGTACAACGTGGGAGCGCCCTTCGAGCGGATTGCTATGGACGTCGCCGGCCCATTCCCAACTAGTACTCAAGGCAACAAATATGTGCTGGTGGTAATGGATTACTTCAGCAAATGGCCCGAAGTGTACCCAATTCCTAACCAGGAGGCCACTACGATCTCGGAAAAGCTGGTAAACAACTGGGTAGCCATGTTCGGAGTTCCGTTGGAGTTGCACTCGGATCAAGGCCGGAATTTCGAGTCTGCGGTTTTCAAGGAAGTGTGTGAGCTGCTGGGAATAAAGAAAACGCGTACCACTCCTTTGCACCCACAGTCCGACGGCATGGTGGAACGCTTTAACCGGACACTAGAGGAATACCTGCGGAAAGTGGTAGGCAGGAATCAAACCCTTGTTCCTAATGGCGTGTAGGTCAGCCCCGCACGACACGACATCACTCACTCCAGCCCGAGCAGTATTCGGCACAGAATTACGGTTACCCGCTGACTTGAAGTTCGGGGTACTCAGCACGACGGGAGGCGCTAAGACGGACTACGTGGCCAATAAGCGGGCGGAACTGGAGGAGATTCACCAGTTTATAAGGAGCCGCACCAAACTGGTCAGCGATAAGGCGAAAGCCAGATATGATCTACGGGCCAACTCAGCAGGGTTCCAAGAAGGCGATCTGGTAATGCTCTACAACCCGCAGCGGAGGAAAGGTTTGTCTCCGAAACTTCAAGCGTCATGGGAAGGACCTTACGAAGTCGTGACTAGGATAAACGACGTGGTATACAGGATTCAACGTTGCAGCAATAAAGGCGCTAAGCTGAAGGTAGTCCATTTGCAGCGCCTGGCGCCTTATCACAGCGGAACCTCGGCACTTGTTCGGGACGAACAAGTCTAAGTGGTGGGCAGTGTAACGATAAGACAGTTTGTCGCTGTGCAAAGCAACCCTGTCGCTACGCGCCGTGCTATAATTCAATCTGGCAACGACGGCCGCGACAATGATGGCAACTTTTAGTCCAATCTGGCAATGATGGTCGCGATCATCATGGAAACCTTTAGTCCACTCCGGAATGTGCGAGAACGATCTGCGCGATGGCCGGACAGGTATAAAAGACAGCCGGGTGCGGCGCAGCGAGTCAGTCTGATTTTGACTAGTGAAGGTGCCACACGGAGTAATTAAGAAAATAATTAAGTGTAAAGACAAACAAGTGTGAAAGTTGTGAAATAAAGTGACTGTTGGTTTATTTTATTGACTGCGTTTGAGAAATTAAGTGTGTTTTTATTTTAAATTGCACAATCCAGAGATACGTACTAGCCCACTAAAACTCATATTCGTAACAATAGCATATTAAGATTCTGTAAAAATATTATCGTCAAGGAAAATCTTGAGACAAAAATTAATTTAAAAAAAACCTTCTCTTGTAAAGTTTTGGTTTTGTTGGTTGGAATCGTGTTTTTTAAAAACAGTTTGTAATGGATAACGTATACTATATCATGTGACTAAATAATGCTGTGATACGAATAGGAAATCTGAAAAAAAAACACTTTTCAAAAATCTTGGAAGAACTCATTCACTGCGTTGCTAAAAGTCTCTAGGCTATTTTCCGTTTCCCCCTGCTGCTTCCCTAATGTGCAACTTCTGGAAAAGAAGTTTGAGAGTAGACTAAGAATTGTTACCAGGTTAAATCCTGTTGGAGCCCCTGTACCGGTTTTGATTTGATCTCTTTTTAAAGAAATGAATTACTTTAAGCAGTTGTGCATAAGTTCTGACCAAACTTGTCGCGCTATACAGCCTTTACAATTCTCGTATCATATTTGGGTATGCAGTTAGTGAGATTAACTATGCAGATTCTGGCTGATCTGCTCATTGGGGTTCCGCCAGATCAACTCGTCTACTCTGTAGTTCCCTCGAGTGTATATGTGCCGTAGAACCCAACACAGATGTAGTCAAAACATTGGTTGACTCAAGAATTGAAATTGAAATTGAATTTATAAAAGCACACTTTATTTCATCATGTTCTGAATTGCTTTCAGTGGCGAAGATTTATCGTATTGTAACGATAAGACAGTTTGTCGCTGTGCAAAGCAACCCTGTCGCTACGCGCCGTGCTATAATTCAATCTGGCAACGACGGCCGCGACAATGAAGGCAACTTTTAGTCCAATCTGGCAACGATGGTCGCGATCACCATGGAAACCTTTAGTCCACTCCGGAATGTGCGAGAACGATCTGCGCGATGGCCGGACAGGTATAAAAGACAGCCGGGTGCGGCGCAGCGAGTCAGTCTGATTTTGACTAGTGAAGGTGCCACACGGAGTAATTGAGCGAATAATTAAGTGTAAAGACAGTAAAGTGTAAACCTGTGAAATAAAGTGATTGTTGGTTTATTTTATTGACTGCGGTTGAGGAACTAAGTGTGTTTTATTTTCAAATTACGCAATCCAGAGATACGTATTAGCCCACTAAAACTCATATTCGTAACATTTGGTGTCAGAAGTGGGATTGTGTTACTGAAAGTAAAAAAAATAAAAATTAATTATAAAACGCAGACATGGTTAGACTGGAGCAACTGAAGGTGGACCAGCTGAAGAAGGAGCTGGCCGCTTGGAATTTGCCGACTGCTGGTGGAAAGGTGGAGTTGCAGCTGCGCTTGCGAGAGGCGTGTGAATCACGAGGCATCGATTGGACTGCGCACGAGTTCGGAACGCAGGAGCTAGAGGCGTCGGGCAAAGTGGAGGAATCGCCTGCGGGTGCTGCGTCGATGCAAAGTACGGCTGCAGCGGCTGCGCCACCACAAGCCATGGACATGAGCCAGCTAATGGTTGCACTTAAAGGAATGTTCGAGACTTCCAACCGTGAAATGGCAGCAAAAATGGAAACGGCGACCCAGGAAATATCGGCGCAAGTGTCAGAGCGAATGGAAGTCAAGCTTCAGGAAAATTCTGCGCGCTTGGAGCAGAAAGTGGAGGAAATCTCAGACAGGATTAACGGGAAAGTCGAGCATCTGGAGACGCGAGTAGAGCACTTGGATAAACGAGTCGACGACCTGGATGATTCCCTGAACAAACGAGTTGATAGTCTGGAAGACTCGATGAACAGAAAAATGGACGAGCGGCTTAGGGAGGTACAGCCGCGAGAATGGTTGCCGCCGGTTCCGGAAAGTGTTGCCACCCGAGCAGAAGTGCCTACTTATGATGGGACTACGCCGTTCGATACATTCAAGCTACAATTCGACCTGGCTGCTCTGGAAAATCAGTGGACCGATGTAAGGAAAGGTCGGAGATTGGCGCTGGCTCTAAAAGGTGCTGCGGCTGAGGTAATAAAATCAGTTCCAGAATGCTTAAGAAGTGAGTACGAGACCGTCATAAGGGCGTTGGCAGCGAAGTACAGCGACGAGCACAACAGAACGCTGTACTACTGTGAGCTGAAGAACCGCAGGCAAAGAGCCAACGAGGCGCTGCAGACATATGCAGCAGACATTGAGCGGCTCGCACAGTTGTGCTACCCAAAATTCGGCGCTGAGGATCTCGAGAGGATGAAGATCGAGGCATTTATTGAAGGTCTTCATGATCCGGAAACACGTCGCAGTGCGTTGATGATGGGCAAGCCGACATTTAAGGAGACGGTGACCAGCGCGATGACATATGAGGCGACATGGATCGGGGCCACTCGGTATGCACCTGCAAGGATACGCCAAATCCAGCCAGACAGCGACATTCCGATCCAGGCCATAAGCTCTGAGACACCGGGCAGGCCACGGGTGGTCTCCACTAAAGTTGTTTGCTGGGTATGTGGCAAGCAGGGTCACATATCACGAGACTGCCGCCAACGAAAGAGGCGTTCCCGTTCTCGATCTCAATCGCCTGAAGCGAGGAATGCTGACAATCGAGGCTCAGCCAACAAGCGCAGGGCTGAGGACGAGGAGCCGTTAAACTAAAAAGGGTCAGCCCAAAGGGGCGTGAGCTGATCCCCACAACCTGCTGCCCCACCGTCCTTGTCTCGCAGTTGAAACGACAACCCAGCAGCTTGACGATTGAGGGAAAGATAGATGGAAAGTTGTTCGTGTTGACACTGGATACTGGAGCGTCATATTCGATCATAAAAAGGAAGCTTCTGAAGAACTGGGAACCACTGCATGGCATACAGCTGAGGACTGCGACTGGCGAGCGTGCGCTGGTAAGAGGGAAAGTAACAAAAACAATTGCTATCGGCACCAGCAGCCTGGAGCATGAGTTCATCGTCGCGGATATAATGGACGACGTGATTATCGGCGTGGATTTCATGATTAGGCACGGTTTTACGCTGGACCTGAAAGAAAATGTGCTGAGGTATGCCAATGTTGAATTTCCCCTGCACACCGGCTATGAGCGAAGCGTGGCGGTAAGGAAAGTTGTCTCGTGTCAACTCCGGAGGATACCAGCGAATTCCGAGGCGGTTGTGTGGGCAAAGGTGGACGAGGACGATGGGACAAGTCGGCTGTGGGTCGTAGAAGCACCGAAACAAGGACACGACAACATCATCATCGGACGTACATTAGTGGAACCTAAGAATGGCAGAATACCAGTCAGAATACTGAACCCCCTGAATGCACCCAGATATGTCGGGAAAGATGAGGTAATTGGCGAGTGTAGGGAAGCCGTAGCAGTGGTCAATTGCGAGAGTAGCCCACCCGGAGGAAATAAGAAGAGCGGTTTTAACATGGACGTCATACCGCAGGAGAATCAGTGGAACAGCGAATTGACGGCCAATCAGAAACAGAAGGCGAGGTCACTCCTGCAGCACTATGGGTCAATATTTGCGGCAGAAGCAGGCGGAAGAACAGCCATAGTGAAGCACAACATCGACACCGGAAGCGCAAAACCGATCCGCCAACCGCCAAGACGAGTTCCTCTGGCCAAGAGGGAGGAGGTCACAAATTTGATCGAAAACATGCGGAAAGAAAAGGTCATAGAGCCTTCTTCGGGCCCCTGGTGCTCGCCGGTCGTGCTAGTCAAGAAAAAGGATGGCAGTACCCGGTTTTGTGTGGACTATCGGAAGCTCAATGATGTGACCAAGAAGGACAGTTATCCACTACCGCGGATCGATGACACCCTGGACACGCTGTCAGGCACATAGTGGTTCTCCACGCTCGACTTACGCAGCGGCTATTGGCAGGTAGAGCTTGCAGACAAAGACAAGGAGAAAACGGCTTTCAGTGTTGGCGATGGTTTATGGCAGTTCACCGTCATGCCGTTTGGACTCTGCAACGCCCCAGCAACATTCGAGCGGCTAATGGAACGGGTGCTAAAAGGGCTGCATTGGCGGACGTGTCTGGTGTACCTCGACGACATAATCGTGATGGGTAATAGCTTCGACGACCACCTGGGAAAGCTAAAGGAGGTATTCGAGCGGATACAAAAAGCCGGGCTTAAACTCAACCCAAAGAAGTGCTCGCTGTTCCAAAAAGAGGTCAAGTATCTGGGTCATACGGTTTCCGCCCGCGGAGTACATACGGATGAAGGCAAAATCACGGCGGTGAAGGAGTGGCCCCGGCCACGCAATCTACACGAACTCCGCAGTTTCCTGGGCCTGTGCACATACTACCGCCGATTTGTTCCGGGATTCGCGAACATAGCCAGCAGCTTGCACAAACTGACGAAAAAGAGCCAAGCTTTCGAGTGGAACGAGGAGCAGGAACAGGCTTTTGCACGTCTGAAGGAAAAACTGTGCACTGCTCCAATTCTGGCCTTCCCCGTACCTGGAGAGATGTTTGTGCTGGATACGGATGCGAGCGGGCATAGTATTGGCGGTGTGCTATCACAGATAATAGACGGCCAGGAACAAGTGATAGCGTACTACAGTAGGGTTCTATCGAAACCGGAACGCAACTACTGTGTGACACGGAGAGAACTGCTGGCGGTATTGGACTGCGTAAAACACTTCCACAAATATCTGTATGGACAAAGATTTCGCCTGCGCACAGATCATGCGGCATTGAGATGGCTCCTGAACTTTAAGGATCCTGAAGGCCAATTGGCGCGGTGGATCGAGCGACTGCAGAGCTACGACTACACGATAGAGCATCGGAAGGGCAGTAGCCATGGCAATGCCGATGCCTTGTCACGCCGTCCGTGCAAAGTCGAATGCAGGGCGTGCTCGCGAGCCGAAAGCAAAGAACAGATAGTGGACGTCCGGTTGGTGAGCGTTATGCCAGAGGAAGAGTGGTCTGCGGAGAGGCTACAAAAGGACCAGCGTGAGGATGCGGATCTTGCAAAAATCGTCGAAGGCAAGGAGCAAGGCGCACGTCCAGACTGGCAGGAGATGGCCGGTGAAAGCCCGATCGCTAAGGCTTACTGGGCACAGTGGAAAAGTCTGCGGCTGAAGGAAGGATGCCTGTACCGCGAATGGGAGAGCGCGGATGGACAGACCAGCAACTCCCTAATGGTAGTGCCGAAATGCAGAATCAACGAGGTCATCCAGGCATACCATAACGACTCCAGTGGAGGGCACCTAGGCATCACCAAAACCGTCGCCAAAATAAAAAGACGATTCTACTGGGTAGGATGTCAGGAGTCTGTAGCCGAGTGGATTAAGAGCTGCGACCGATGTTCAGCAGCGAAAGGGCCAACAAGAAGATCTCGAGGCCGCATGCAGCAGTACAACGTGGGAGCGCCCTTCGAGCGGATTGCTATGGACGTCGCCGGCCCATTCCCAACTAGTACTCAAGGCAACAAATATGTGCTGGTGGTAATGGATTACTTCAGCAAATGGCCCGAAGTGTACCCAATTCCTAACCAGGAGGCCACTACGATCTCGGAAAAGCTGGTAAACAACTGGGTAGCCATGTTCGGAGTTCCGTTGGAGTTGCACTCGGATCAAGGCCGGAATTTCGAGTCTGCGGTATTCAAGGAAGTGTGTGAGCTGCTGGGGATAAAGAAAACGCGTACCACCCCTTTGCACCCACAGTCCGACGGCATGGTGGAACGCTTTAACCGGACACTGGAGGAATACCTGCGGAAAGTGGTAGGCAGGAATCAGAAGGATTGGGACACGCATATCCCCTTGTTCCTAATGGCGTATAGGTCAGCCCCGCACGACACGACATCACTCACTCCAGCCCGAGCAGTATTCGGCACAGAATTGCGGTTACCCGCTGACTTGAAGTTCGGGGTAGTCAGCACGACGGGAGGCGCTAAGACGGACTACGTGGCCAATAAGCGGGCGGAACTGGAGGAGATTCACCAGTTTATAAGGAGCCGCACCAAACTGGTCAGCGATAAGGCGAAAGCCAGATATGATCTACGGGCCAACTCAGCAGGGTTCCAAGAAGGCGATCTGGTAATGCTCTACAACCCGCAGCGGAGGAAAGGTTTGTCTCCGAAACTTCAAGCGTCATGGGAAGGACCTTACGAAGTCGTGACTAGGATAAACGACGTGGTATACAGGATTCAACGTTGCAGCAATAAAGGCGCTAAGCTGAAGGTAGTCCATTTGCAGCGCCTGGCGCCTTATCACAGCGGAACCTCGGCACTTGTTCGGGGCGAACAAGTCTAAGTGGTGGGCAGTGTAACGATAAGACAGTTTGTCGCTGTGCAAAGCAACCCTGTCGCTACGCGCCGTGCTATAATTCAATCTGGCAACGACGGCCGCGACAATGAAGGCAACTTTTAGTCTAATCTGGCAACGATGGTCGCGATCACCATGGAAACCTTTAGTCCACTCCGGAATGTGCGAGAACGATCTGCGCGATGGCCGGACAGGTATAAAAGACAGCCGGGTGCGGCGCAGCGAGTCAGTCTGATTTTGACTAGTGAAGGTGCCACACGGAGTAATTGAGCGAATAATTAAGTGTAAAGACAGTAAAGTGTAAACCTGTGAAATAAAGTGATTGTTGGTTTATTTTATTGACTGCGGTTGAGGAACTAAGTGTGTTTTATTTTCAAATTACGCAAACCAGAGATACGTATTAGCCCACTAAAACTCATATTCGTAACAGTATTATTTGTCTAACCTTGTTGTTGAAAGCGACAATTGTGAATGTGATTCTGGGTTAAAATAGAATTTTGAATACATATTTCTGACATACTTATACTTTCTTCAGGCATGTAACCAATCACCTTATGACACGTTATTAATGATCTAGGTAAAGCAAATGTTGCCGTTTGCTGCTTCACGTGTTGCACCTTATATAAATACAGTAAAATTCCTCATTACGGGCAGTCCTTATAACCGGACAGCTTCAATAGCCGGACAAATTTCACAGACAGCTATTTCATTAAGTTTTTCATACGAATACCATTCCAATAACCAGACGCTCATTTTGATTAAAAAAATCTCTCAACGGGCAAAATTCAAAAAATGCCAAACCAGTTTTTTTTTTAAATCTGTACTACCGTATAATAAAACTTTCGTATTTGAAAATGAACATTTGAAATTAAAACAATCAACCATTACACAATTTTTTTCAACCAAAGCAGTAATACAATTTAACGACTTATACTACTGTGTCCAAAAAATATGGTGACATTGTATTTATTTTGAAAATTCTTGATTTATTCTTCCAAATCAATTTCATCCCCTTCAAAGTAATCCCCACCCGATGCAATGCACTTATGCCAACGGATTTTCCAATTTTCGAAACACTGATTGTAGTCACTTTCCGGGATGGCTTTTTTTTTTGTTGGATTCGTATTGAGTCAGTTCAGGTTCGTGAGAAAAGAAAATTCCGGAAAATTGATTGGAAAAGTCGGAAAATCCCTGCAATATTTGACCGTGAATCACTTGAGAACGGCTGGACCGATTTGGTTGGTTTTTTTTGTTGTATTCGTAGTTGTCAGAACAAGGTTTGTATGAAAGAAAATTTTAGGAAAACGGGGCGTGGCACTTTTTCACCTGCCCAAATTTTCAGACGATAACTTTGAAACCATAAGCCACACATCAATTAAATTCACTACGAACTGACTATTTAGTCATGTCCTTCGACAGACGAAATGAGGCGGGTATTGGACAAGGGGGCGTGGCACCACCTTTAAAAGCAAAATCTTTATATGGAATATCTTCGAAATCGTAAGTCGTACAACACTGAAGTTTTGTACCCCGTCGTCTCATAGATGAGTCATTCTACTGGTCAGATTTTGCGGGCGTTGGACAAGGGGCGTGGCACATTTTTTGTGAGCCAATTATTCCGCTGAACTATAAGTCGCACAGCAATGAAACTTAGTATGAACCTATCATGTACTCATATCTTTCGACAGACGGAATGAGGCGGGTATTGGACAAGGGGGCGTGGCACCACCTATACAAGCCAAAACTTTAATATAGAATATCTTCGAAATTGTAAGTCGTACAACACTGAAATTTAGTACCCCGTCATCTCATAGATGAGTCATTCTACTGGTCAGATTTTATGGGCGTTGGACAAGGGGCGTGGCACATTTTTGTGACCCAATTATTCTGCTGAAATATAAGTCGCACAGCAATGAAACTAAGTACGAACCTACCATTAATTCTTCAAGAGGGCGTGGCACCACCCATACAAGCCAAATCTTTATAATGGAATATCTGCGAAATTGTAAAGTGCACAGCATTAAAATTTAGTATAGCGTCGTCCCATAGATGTGTCATTCTATTGGTAAGATTTTATGGGCATTGGACAAGGGGCGTGGCACATTTTTTGTGACCCAATTATTCCGCTAAAATATAAGTCGCACAGCAATGAAACTAAGTACAAGCCTACCATTTTCCCTTGCGACAGAGGGAATAGTGCGGGTATTGAACAAGGGGGCGTGGCACCGCCCATATAACTTAAATTTCTATATATAAAATAAAGTGACTGTATGTGAGTTACGGCATCACACTCAAACGGACCGTCCAATTTGAATGCGTTGTTTGTTAGACTCGTCTTGAGTCAGTTCAGGTTTAGACCACAACAGGTGGCGTTATACTTCAATTAATTCAAATGTTGTGCGAGACGAAGTTTGCCGGGTCAGCTAGTATGTATATAAAAGAAAGTGGATGTAAGCGCATAACACTCACACGGACCGGCCGATTTCCATGGCGTTTTTTTTGTAGGATTCGTCTTGAGTCAGTTCAGGTTTATACGAAAAGAAAATTCCGGAAAATCTATTGGAAAAGTCGGAAAATCCCTGACATATTTGTAAAATTGGTTTTTGAAATTGGCATGGTTCAAGCGCAGTCCATTTCTATACTGAAACTTAACAGCAACATTGTTGATTCGTGGGCCTCAATTGCGTTAATCAGTAGCTCTTCCTTTAGTTGGTTTTCTTCGTTCATTTGCATCGCCATAGATTCGCCATCTCGCGCATTTCATTATAAAAAAACAAATGTTGTGCGAGACGAAGCTTGCCGGGTCAGCTAGTATTAAATAAACGACAAACACTTTGATACAATTTGAACTAATTTTGTGTACCCCACTCCCCCATAAGTGGGGAAAAACACTGCGACGGTGAGTCTCCGGTTATGAGGAATTTCACTGTAAATATGTACATCTATTATATAAAAACCAATGTTACTTTGTTTTTAGTCACGATCGCGCCAAAACCACTGACCCGATTCAGATGAAACAAGTACCAAACGATTTCTTATGTTTGAGCATAGTACATAGGCGATGTAAGATTGACCACGCTCATCTTTAACGCTTACTATGGTAGCAATGGTATAGTTTCGTGTCATTGCGGCAAATATAGGCTATACAGAATTGGACACGCCTATTTCGAAAAGGCTGGCTGGCTGTAAACCAATATTTAATATATTACTTGATTCTCACCTGTTCCCGTTGCCAATAAATTTCGACTATGGTATACATGGCAGCCGCCGTGGCTCAGTTGGTTAGTGCGTTGGACCGCGAGTCGAAGACAGCAACATCAGGTTCAAATACTGCCTATAATAACACCTAAAAAAAATAACGGGAAAACTCGTTTTCTCTTTCGGTGGCTGTCCTCTCAGCTGGAAATGGCAAACCTCTGAGAGTAAAAATTGCTTATGAGAAAGCTCCCAACCTGCCGTTCGGAACCGGCATAAAAACTGTAGGTCCCTTCCACCCGCGTACAAATTCACACGCACAACACGGGTGGTTGTGGGAAGCTAGGCCTTAGTCTCGCGTAAGCGGGCTGTCGTGCCAGTCAATTATTATTCTTATGGTATACATCGGTAAATCAATATAGTTACTTAACGATTTTGTGGCGCGCACTTGTCACTCCCACTACGCTAATAAAAATTAGCTACATGCAATATGTGTATATAAACCGCTATGAACATTCAATAATTCTATACTCACCAAAAACACCAACCTGCCATGTTCACTATAGTAACTCATACATACTTCTATGTTTTATTGGGCTCAGAAGTTTTGCCGGTCACACGGTAATAAGATATACGGCGGCACAAATATCAAATAAATTTGTCATTGAGTAAAATATAGACTGTTTAAGGTTGGTCACGGCTCCCTGACCCCTTCACTGTAGTTACTTAAATGTGCATCTATTTTTCAAAAAAGACCCATCAATTACATCTAATATCAATCAGCCCTGTTCCAGAATCCGAATCGGATCGGAAATGGATTTGATTCCGACCGTCGGTGTTCTCCATTCCGATTATCGGAAATATTTTCCGATGCAACCCTGTTCTCAAATCCGATTAAGTTCGGAAATTTTTGTCGAAAATATTCCGTTAAACAAAAAGCTGGTGGAATTGAAATCGGAAAGCAGCAAAACGAAAACAAATAACGAAAATGTAAGCAAATAAATTAAACATCGTGTTAAATAAAACTAATAAATTAATTTTTAATCAAGGGAAAGCATAAGACTGATGACTCTGTATAATGTTTATCTTTGATCTAATTCGTGGCGCTATTGACGCATCGTGCCGACTTCAGCGTATAAACTTCTTAGCTCCGATTAGATCTCTACGAAGTCAAGATCTGTTTCTTATTCCTCGGTGCAAAACTAATTATTCTTTTAATGCCCCAACTGTGCGTGCTTTGACCGAGGCTAACTTATTCTCAAATTCTTTAGATTTTTCAATTCCTAAAAATGTATTCAAGAATCTGTTAAAAAGACTTATAGTATAAGTATTTAATTTTTGGTTAGTCTGTATGAATTGTTAATTAATTCTAGGCTATTTTTGAAATAAATAAAAAAAATAAAAAAAAAAAAATAAAAAAAAAATGCTCTTGGATTTTATGGAGGAGAATGCGGACATCGCGAAAGGTTTCTGCAAAGGCGACCAAGTCGAATTTGAAAATAAATGGAAGCATTTAGCCCAGTCGCTCAACGGGCAAGGACCACCAACAAAAAGTGTAACGGGGTGGAAAAAGGTGACAAGTAAATTAAATCAATTCATTTTGTAAAATTTCCTCAATCATAGACCTGGGTTGATTGGAAAAGTGAGGTAAGAAGGAAGCTGGCGCATAATAGAAGAGAAGCTTTAACGACCGGCGGTGGACCTTTTAAGAAGCACACACTTTCCAAAATGGAAGAGGCGGTTGCTTTTTCTACCGATCGTTGATAGCCTCCTTCGGCATGAAATCGCAAAGCCGTCGCCAATTTCAATTCTGGAGGAATGGAGCATTGCCCTAGAAAACGTTTCACTTCGGTCAAGATCATGTTGAATGCTGCTTTGCTAAGGCAGTACTGAGCAATAAACCTTAAATAGGAAATTTTGAACATAACTGAAATAACTTGTACTAGTTACGAAAAATCTGGCAATTCCATCGGATTGCTGTGGTCTCGCAAAATTCGACGCTTTACTTTTTCAACGGCGGACTGCTCGTTCTCAAGCAATACTACCAATAAAATAACCGAACTCATTTAATAAAAAATTTCACAAAATTTTACAATTGCCTTTTTCATTTGAACATTTCAAGCAAACAGCTGACTGAAGGTTTGTTTAATTTGCTAACAATCGGATTCGAAATAAACTTCGAATGTGACAATTCCGCTCGGATTGCAGAACACCTCTTCAAATCGGAATCGGATTTCATTTCGATTCGGATTCTGGAACAGGGCTGAATATCTAACGAAGTTGAAGGGCTAGTACAAAATACAAAAATCCTTGGAGCAGTATTAATGTCCGATTTAAAAATCGAATACAGTAAATATTAGCATAGCAAGTTCTTGACTTCCATCAATCTACCAGAATAAACATTTTATTGAAAATCGCTAAGTAAAAGCAATTTACTCAGATATTCCCAAAAGTTCAGTCACGTGCATTATTTATACAGCCCACGTTTGCACCAATTAAGGTTAGTTGACAAGCTCATGTTAACATCTCCGTACTTGACTTAATTTTCGGCCAAATTAGACACATTTTAATAAATAAAACGAATTCTGCCCAATTAAAAAAACGTGTAAACGTGTAAAACGAACACTTATGATGTTTTATGCACATTTAATGAATGACACTGCGACCAACTATTAAACCAAAATAGAGCACACCCTTAATAACCTCCGCGTCCCGGTGGAGGCGCGCGCATCATGCCCGGTGGTGGTCCACGCATTGGTGGTGCTCCCCGTCCCATGCCACCTGGCATCGGGGGCATCCCCCCACCGGGTATCATCCCTGGTGGAGGACCACCCATCATGGGATTTCTAGGAACTCCGCGACCCATCGGTGTCATATGCTGCTGAGCCGGGCCTCCCACTCCCCTTACAGGTCCCTGTAGGCCTGCAGGCACAGAAGATATATTTACAGGAACACCTCGCCCGGCAGCTCGACCCATTCCCGGTCCAGGAGCAGCGCCAGGAATGGGAACGCGAGGCAGTCCTTCTTCCGGTGGTGGCGGACCCTCAACGGTTAACGACACAATGTTCTCTCCACGAAGTAACACAAATCCTAAAACTCTTTTCTCCTCTCGTTCTGGTACCTTGGAGTTTTTTGAACGAATTTTCCGAAACTCTTCGCAATCGCCAAGAATAAGGTTCATGTGTTTATCAAATGCTTTAAAAGTTCCAATGAACGTCCGAGAATCTTGCAAAACGATGCGCACTCTGTAATTGAGGTGCTGGATCATTTTGTTATTCTTCCCAATCGTCTGAAATAAAAAAGATACGCACTGTCAATATTGCTTCCGCGTAAGCCGCCACAACCAAACACCGACACAATACCCGCAACGCAAAGAATTTATCAAAACATTAGAAAGCAAACTTACCATGACTAATTTGTTTGTTTCGAGTAAAGTAATTCAACAAATTCGCCGAAACACTTGAAGACGCAAGATTTCAGCGGCAACCTAGCTGAACCAGAAACACCAGAAATGGACAACATTTAAAGAGATGTGCACACGCCGATTTTATGTGGATCTTTGCTGTCATTCGCAGTTCGTGCTGCCACAGTTCTGGACAACTTTGATCCCTCTCATGTTTCGAATACATAGCCGATGACAGCGACTCGACTGCATTCGTGATACAACAATATAGAAGTAATTTCAATGTGACAGATAAAAATAAACTTGACAATTGGAAACAAATATTTGTTTACAAATTTTGCATTTTTGGGAACAAGTGCAGAATAGTGTACCCTCGTGAAAAAAAGAAGGAAAACGTTGCTGTATAGAGCTTGTTTTTGTGAATGTAACAAACTAAAAATTTTGCCTACCAAAGGCGTGGCACGGGTCAAAGTTCAAAACTTTTATCAAAATAACTCAATCAATTTCCAATCAATTTACACGATATGGGTATCAAACGAAAGGTCTTTTTAATACCTTTTTTGATGTACAACATTATATACTTCATATGTACGAGTAAGAAATAATAAGCAAAAATTTTTTTTATATAACATTTACAAAACCCGATTTTTTTTTCTCGAAAATTAATTTCTCGATATTAATGTACAAACAATTTGGCACCATATTATAGCGTGTGGAATTCTCTTTTCAATGAAATATAAAAATATATATTTTTGTTGTTTTGTTTAATGCGTGTTTTAATTTTTTCTAAGTCGACTCTTGGTCCAAAAAAGTTTCGTAATCCCTTTCGTCATCATTTTCAGGCAATGAAGGCTGAAGGGGGTTGTACAAGTACCTGCCATATTAAAAAAAGTTTTTAAAAGATCTTCATTTTGTGCTTTACATTTTTCAAGAGCATAAATTTTGCTAGATATCCATTAAAAACCCGCGGTTTTTCCATGTTTTGATACATTTTGTGAGGACGGCCTTCGGCCGGGCTTCAAAAAAATAACCCGCATGGGAGTAACTAGGGCATCAGGTTCAGTAAAGTGCTTATAGTAGTTTTCTTTTCGAAACAGTAAAGTACGTTGGCTCGCTCCTAAGCAATAACCTTTATAAACGTAACTTCGGCTTCGCGACCAAAAGAATTTCTGCATTCAAGTACCTTTCGTGTGAGCGGTCTTCGGCCGGGCTTAAAAAAAATAACCCTCATCAGGTTTAGTAAAGTGCGTACAGTACTTTTGTATTCAAATCCTATGATTGCAAAAGCAAGCGCTTAACCCTCTACTGCCCCATACGGCCTTAAGGCACGGTCCACTTTCAACTTTCAACTGGTAATATTGGGAAACATGTGATGCTTACAGCCTTGCAACATTAAAGAAATGACAACTTAATTTATCTAAAACATGCCCTAAAAATTTCATTAAAAAAAATGAATATTTATGTGGACTTTTCTAGGTTTTTGTGGACCGTGCCTTAAGGCCGTATGGGCAGTAGAGGGTTAAGCATTAACCTTCATACCTGCGATTTCAATATTGCAAACAGATGCTTTTAACTCAATTTAAATTTAAATATAAAAGCAAAAACAAAAAAGGTTCAAATGTTCTATATTTCATTGTAAAGGGAATTCCGTAGGATTTTATAAATTTTATATAACAAAAAATATAATATATCAAAATGAAGGTATGAAAAATGCCTTTCGTTTGATACCCATATCGTGTAAATCGATTGGAAATTGATTGAGTTATTTTGATAAAAGTTTTGAACTTTGACCCCGTGCCACGCCTTTTGTAGGCGTTTCCCACGCAAAATTTTCAGTTTGTTAGATTTTATTTTTTCACGAGGGTACCCTATACTGCACTTAAGCCCAGACCTGCAATAGTTTGTAATAGTTTCAAAAACTATTACACATTGCTATTTGTCTTAAATTGATTGTAAAAAATAATAATAAAAGAAGAGCCGAAGTCCTTTAAAATTTGTGTCTAGTAGTTGACTACACGGCGACGGTCGAAGTAGATGCTATCTTGAAGTTGTGTGGCCGTGTCGCTGCCGTCAGGCCATCAAAAGGTAAAATGTCTTTGCATCCGTACATTTTTCATATCATAATAAAAATTCCATAAAATCAACTGTTTTCCGAAATAAATAATCGAGAGGTCGTATAATATGTTTATTTTGGGTATTATAGATGTTATAAAAATTCAAGATCTTAACCGTTAGAGTGCTAAGCGGCGCAAAACTGCTGCGCGCGTCAGTGTGTTTTTGGTGCTCCGCGCGAGTAAACGTATTCTAACCTCGCGCTTAATTTGTTACTAATTTGTTATTTAATTTGTTCATGTCAAAAAACATTTTTTCTTTATAATAAAAAAGAATTATAATAATTAATTCATATTTGTCTGAATTAGAGTGTTTTATTTGACACCATTATTTTTTCCTTTAAAATAATCAAAATAGGCATAGCAATTTTCATACATATTTACAAAAATTGCTTAGCACTAAAACGGTTAAGGGTTTTCGTCGAAATATACCAAAACATAATTATTTTTGTTTGAACGCTGCTCTCAGCAGGAAATGCCAAACAAAAGTGCAAAAATGCCTATGAACAAACTTCTATCGTGTCATTCGGAATCGGCATAGAGCTATAGGTCCCTTCCATTCATGTATAATTTCAGGTGCACAACTTAATGGTTGAAGAAAGTACTAAGGGGTAAAGTATTATTGTAAATTTAATGCATTTAAAAAACTGTACCCAATGTTTCTTTAACATTACCGCACAGTAGTGCCACAACAGAAAGGGTATTCTCACAAACCAAATTAATAAAAAATCCTACTAGAAATTAATTAAAAGTAAACACCTTAAAATATACCTCAAAATATTCCTGCAATATTTATATAATATGCAGACTGAATGTGAAATAGATTTTTTGTTTCTTATTACTATGCTAAGTTCCTATAATATTTATAAAACGTGTACATCGAATTTGAAATCGATTATTTTATTTACACACTAAACACTCCGAATATGCTTTAAACCAAGGCGAATTGATACAGGTGATAGCGTAAGGGCAAGGCGAATTCATACAGGTGATAGCGTAAGGGCAGCAACAAAATTTAAATGTATTTTGTTTTTGTTTTCTGGGTTTAGATTGTCAAAATCAGCCAATCAGAACAAAGCTTTCTTTTTTCATTTTTAAACTGTCACAGTTTTACACAGGCATTTTGGCAATCTAGACCTTTTCCACCACAAAAAAATCAAATCAGCTGATTCAACGAGGTCACCTGTTTTAATTCGCCTTGGCGTAAGGGCAACAACAAAATTTCAATGTATTTTGTTTTTGTTTTCTGGGTTTAGATTGTCAAAATCAGCCAATCAGAACAAAGCTTGCTTTTTTCATTTTTAAACTGTCAAAGTTTTACACAGGCATTGTGACAATCTAGACATTTTCCACAAAAAAAAAATCAATTCGCCTCATTCAACGAGGTCACCTGTATTAATTCGCTTTAAACACTTGACTTTTACAGCAAGCTTCACTTTACTTTAAAACTTCCGAACGGCAACGATGATGTTGTGTATAGGGACCATATATGTAATACTTCTATATTGGCAGCAACCTATCTTCACAATAAGTTTTCATTCGGAAATCAAAGGGAGACAAGCGATGAGACAGAAAACACGAAATTTTGTGAATGTATTTCTATACGTGTATACATGAGCACTTCTACACATGAACAACTGTCAAACTGCTCCAAGGGTGGTTGAAGAAAAAGGTACTATTTTCAGTTAATTTCGACAAATTTTTATTTTTGAAGTGAAACTTCTTTACGCACGCTTGACTTGGGGAGTAAGCTGGCGAACGCGTTACGAAAAGTGTGATCGGGTGAGGCGAACGGGAGTTGAGTGGTTTACGCACGCTTGACTTGGGGAGTAAGCTGGCGAACACGTTACGAAAAGTGTGATCGGGCGAGGCGAACGGGAGTTGAGTGGTTTACGCACGCTTGATTTGGGGAGTAAGCTGGCGAACGCGTGACGTAAGCGCTACGAGAAGTGTGATCGGGCGAGGCGAACGGGAGTTGAGTGGTTTACGCACGCTTGACTTGGGGAGTAAGCTGGCGAACGCGTGACGTAAGCGTTACATGAAAACATAAAATAAATTTAAATATTTGTAGAAAATTAATATATGTATATGTACATACATGTATATATTGTACACACACATATACATATATACATACAGATGGAGCGAAAGAAGTTTCACTTCAGTCGTGTGGTCATAAGCACACTCGTTTTTTTTCCAGTCAATTTTTTTCCCGCCTGAACGCACCTGACTTTTTGACACTTTTGACATATGTCAAGGTACATTCGTTTATACGCTTTCTCGCTCATATTTCACTATTGCTGTACTGTGATGTTAGCGAATGTACCCTGAGCTTACTGCCAATATAGAAGTACTACATATATGATAGGGGTTTTCATTATTCAGTCACCGGATTTAACGCTGCCAGATCAGAAGATTTCTTTCTATACTTAGAGGATTCTTAGCCTTTTAGGAGAATTTTTAGGAGGAAGAATTGTTTAGGAGAAAGTTTAGGAGATTTATATTTTATGTTAGGGGATTTTTCTGATCCTTAGTGAATTTTTAGGAGATTTTTGAATAACGAAGTATGAAGTATTGGGAACACTGGCAACAAAACATATTTTGGCAACTATTTTAATAGTCTGTTGTGTTAAAAATTTGTAAGCTTACAAAATGTAAGCTCGTTCTATCTCGTTGTCACTTATTTCTGTTACAACGATATCCCTCCAAAACTTGCACTTTTTATTCAATTTATTTGTTTTATGTTTTGTTTTTGTTGTTACGCTGAAGATGAATAAAAAAGGCTGCATTAAAAAAAATTATATGAATATATTTTTATTTTTTATGCACAGTTTTATTTTTTTTCAACTTTTGGTAGGAAATTTCGGGATTTTTTTAACTTTTTTTTTAACTTTTGGAAGGAAATTTCGGGATTTTTTTATTAATTTAGGAGAGAGTAATTTCAGGTATCTGGCAACACTGACCGGATTTGTCATGAAATGAAAGTATCATTGGCTTTGACTAATTTTTGAGGGCGGAATTAGAAAGGTTTTTACAATAAACAGGAAAAAAAGATTTGTGTCGCATTGGCCGGCCTGCGAGTAATTTCATTAAATTGAACGAAGAGAGGTTTGTCTAAATGGCGGCGGAGATAAAGCCAGCGCAGCGGAGTGCAAATGATCGCTTCAGCACCACAAAAAAGCCGGAGCTACTAAGTAAATTAGAAGGCAGCAACGACGATGTCAACGCAGCAATTTTAATTCCTGGCGAAAATGGTGTAATTAGTGTGTCGGATGACAAGTTCGTATTGCTTTTCAATGTACATTTGTAGTGTATTCAAGTGAATATATTTGCAGGACCATTCGGGTGTGGCTCAGACGCGACTCTGGCCAATACTGGCCTAGCATATGCCAGTACATGCCGTCTGGGTGCACTTCGATTTGCTATATGCCCGATAGTCGTCAGTTGTATGTGGGGCAGGATAATGGCACTATTTCGCAGTACACCCTTTCGGAGGACTGCAATGGACTGACGTTCGTTCGTGACTTTCTCGCTCACCAGGCGCGTGTTGTGGAAGTTGTGTTCTCTAAAGTTCATAACTGGATTCTATCTTGTGGCAAGGACAAGCTCTTCTCGTACCATTGCACCGAAAGCGGTCGCCGTATGAGCGGCTATAACTTCGAAACGCCTTGCACAGCTCTCCAGTGAGTCCACTGCACTAGACCCAAAATCTGCAATTTTCCGCATTTAGGTCCTTTTCCTCAGATTTGACGCTCTTACTAAGTACGCCTTCATTGGCGACCAAGCAGGTCAAATAACTATGCTGAGATGTGAAGTACAGGGTGTTCAGCTGATTACAACATTCAAAGGCCACACAGGTAAATAGCATGTGACCTTTTTACGTGTTGCTCTCAGTAAGCTTAATTTTTCAGCCAGCATACGATGCTTGAAATGGGTGGAAGAGCCGCAACTACTATTTAGCGGCTCTTGTGACCAAACTGTAATTGTCTGGGATGTTGGCGGAAAGCGTGGCACTATTTACGAACTGCAGGGACACAAGTCGGTTTCGGTATACTATTTGAATGCATGAACCTTTCAGCATAGATTATTTTGTTTTTTTAGCAACAAAGTTTCTTCACTCGCTTACGCCAACCACACCCAGCAATTGATAAGTTGTGGAGAGGATTCAGTTGTTGTGTTTTGGGAAATGAACGCCATGCGGAAGGAGGTACCTGGTTGGGTGGAAACTAATAATTGCCAGTTGTGCTCACGACCATTCTTCTGGAATTTTCGTTCCATGATGGACCAACGGCAAATAGGTAAAGGCATTTATAGGCAGAGGTAAATAAATAGGTAAAAATATATTTGTTGTGGTGCCCTAGTCGGTAGGTGTATGTACATTATGACGGTCGTTTGAAATATTTGTATAAATTGTAATTGCCACTTTCTATATTACCTAGTCTGAGGTTTGACATATATTTCCTTAGTCGGCAGTGTTTAGTCAAAAGCCCAGTGATGTGACACAGTTGATTTCAGAGTAAAAATAATTGCTCCCAGAAAAGCTCCCAATCCGACGTTCGAAATTGGCATAAATCTTTATATCAATAGATTGATACAGTTTTTTATTTGTATTATTTCGTTTTTTCTGAAGGACGATATTAACTTCACTGTCTTCTGCCGAAAATAATAAAATTGTTTCTTATAGTTTTTAAAACATTTGTTTATAAATGTACATTCTGCAATATTGATTTTTGACAATTTACTACTACTTTTGACAATGTATCAGGTGTACAACTTTGCTTCCGCCGTTTTCCGATAGGTGGCTGTACCGGCTGAGGCTGGTTGAAATACATATATGGTAATGCCTTTAAAGTGAGTGTGGACAGTGCCTAACGAATTGTCATCGCCGTTTCAGTGACAGTTGTTCTTGTTTTCGTATTATTCACGCTCGAAAATGTCCGTTTATGTGCCCAATTCTCGCCATTTGCGGGAAGTTTTACTTTTCTGTTACAATTCGCAAAAAAATGCAGCTGAAGCGCATCGAATGCTCTCAGAAACTTACGGTGATGCTGCTCTGAGTGAAAGAACGTGTCGGGAGTGGTTTCAACGTTTTAAAAATGGTGATTTCGATGTCGAAGACAAACATGGTGGTGGAAGAGAAAAAACCTTCAAAGATGAACAACTAGAAGCATTGCTTGATGAAGATTCGTGCCAAACCCAAGAAGAGCTTGCCGAATCGTTGGGAGTGAGTCAGCAAGCCATTTCAAAACGTCTCAAGGCCCTGGTCATGATTCAGAAAGAAGGAAACTGGGTGCCGTACGAGTTGAAACCGAGGGACATCGAGCGCCGTCTATTTGTATGTGAGCAACTGCTTCAAAGACAAAATCGTAAGGGGTTTTTACATCGAATCGTAACCGGTGATGAAAAGTGGGTTCGATACGATAATCCTAAACGCAGAAAATCATGGGGAAAGCCCGGGCATGCTTCTTCGTCGACGGCAAAACCGAATATTCACGGCGCCAAGGTTATGATTTGTATTTGGTGGGATCAGCTCGGTGTAATTTACTACGAGCTTTTAAAACCGGGTGAAACCATCACAGGAGATCGCTACCGAACGCAACTGATGCGCCTTAGTCGCGCGCTAAAAGAAAAGCGGCCACAATATCAAGAGCGACATGACAGAGTCATCCTCCAACACGACAATGCTCGGCCTCACGTCGCAAAAGTGGTCAAAAAGTACCTGGAAACGCTGAAATGGGAAGTCTTGCCCCACCCGCCGTATTCCCCAGATGTCGCCCCTTCTGACTTCCACCTATTCCGTTCGATGGCACACGGCCTGGCAGATCAACATTTTCAATCCTTCGAAGAATTGGAAAAATGGATTGCTTCATGGATAGCGTCAAAAGAGGACTCCTTTTTTCGAGCCGGGATCCGGGATGTCGCTAGCGACGGACAATACTTTGAATAATACATCTGTAAGCACTTTTTCGCAATAAAGCTTTTAATTTTGGGGAAAAACGGCGGAAGCAAAGTTGTACACCTGATACTACTATTCAAAAGCCAATGTAACATAGTGCAAAATAAAAGAGGACCGACTTCGATCCGATCACTACAACCGGAAAAATCTAGCACATTTTCGAAAGTTCAAATGTAGATATTTTTGACAAAAAAAATTGTTTTAGTAAAATCTTGAAACACGTGTAAACTTGGTCAAAGATGCATGAATACAAACATACATCCGATTCTAAAAAATGAAATTTTTTTCTTCCTGAAATCCGTGCGGTTTGTAAAAGAATGCCTCATATATATCTGTGGCCACATGGAAGAGTAGCTTAAGTCGACATAAGAACATTGCGTTATTGTTGAGTTGAGAGCTTTATAAAAGTCAAGGCGCCTAAATTTATTTTATCCGTTATAAAAAATCTTGTTTCTTAACAATACTATGTGCGTTTCCTTTTTAGCTTAAGTCTTTTGAAACAACAATGCATTGTTCAGCATATCTTATGTGCACATGACTTTCAAACTTCAATTTTCGACTTAAGCTACTCTTTCATATGACCACAGATATGTAAATTTAACAACTTTTCTATTGAAACAACTTATTTTACTTAAAACAACAATAACTGCCTACAGTAACCTAACAATATACTACCTATACTCACTTAAAATTAGCTTCTTGTGTCTAAAAGCGTCAGTAACGAGCCAAACTAAATTTACCAGATCTTATCTATTTTTTTAAATACCGGACATTTCCCTTCGTTCAGGCTACAATGGGTACACTTTAGGTTTCAGATACAAAAGCTTGGCTTTTATAATAAACATAACCTTTTATGTCAAAATGTTGTCATTCAAATAACTTAAAATTTGTGATTGATATATATTGTGATTGATTATATACTATTTCGTACTTCCATATTTTCCACACTTTCCTTTAAATTGCCTCCTTCGTTTCTAACTGAAAAAACTCGCCTCTTAACTTCAGTTCTCGAAAGTCCTTGAGATCAACACGTGCACAAATTTATATGCACAACATGTATGGTTACGTGAAGCCAGGCTTAAACGGGCTGTCACCTCAGTCATATATATTATCAGTTTTGAATATCTGACAAACAAAAGTTTGTTGTAAATATATGATGTCTAGGGCTTTGTGCGCCAATAAGAAATGCCCCAATGTATTCTTTTAATATAGCTGATAGAGTTAAATACAAGTATGGAAGTTAGTCACGTTAACTATAACTACTAGTGTTGGTGTAAGACAAGTTCTCATAATTATACCTTTGACAGAGAAATACTTATGACCCATGTGACAGCTGCATATGTATGTATTAGCACACCAAATATTTTGATCATTTGTTCTACTTAAAAACAATAAAAATTGTGGTCCCTTTACACGCAGAAAAGCTTTTGTATAAAATTCTTGAGTATAATTTATAGTTTTTTGTCTTGATAAATAAAATTGTATGGTAAGATAGGCTAGGAAAGATAAAAAATATATTGGTTAGAAGAACATTTGACTGAGTGATGTATGGACGCGCCGCCAGTGCTATTAAAGGGGATTTGTATAAACTAGTTTGCCGCTTCTAAGCAACAGGTTCCGTTGATACTGGAAATAGTGATTGTTGCCTATTTTCGTTTAGATGACGTGCGCAACGTAATGACTAGGGATCGGAATTATATGCAAGTGTATATTTTTTTGGAGCTTCGGATTTGAACGGGACAGAAACTATTTTTATTGAAAAATATTAAGAATGAGCTTTTTGCATATTTTGCATACTTTTTGCATGTTTTGCATACTTTTTGCATATTTTGCATGCTTTTTGCAAACAAGAGTGAGGTTGATGTGCTACTGTGTGTAAAGGGGTTGGGAGGGGCGGGGGTCGATTTGGACAAGCCCAGACTTTTGTTATTTCGAGAATGATGTTCTTACGATCATTATTGAGGGTGTTGTAGTTTGGCTCACTAAGCTATTTTTTGGGGCATTGCTGAGTACAGCATACAAGAATAATGAACGTTTTCGTACTCCACGAGCTGGTGTACGGCATAGGCATGGCATATGCTGACCATAGAAAACTTGTAGCAAATTTTAGATATTTACTGTAATAAGTAGTTAATTTTTTACATTTCATTTTAAGTTTTGTTATTATTTGAGTTAAGGTTTTGTTTTGTGGACTTCAAGTTATGAAATTAATTATTTTTAAAATACAATTATGGTTTTCACAGTTTAGCGGTATCTAGCATGTTAAATTTCCCACCTGGCAATTTTCCCGAATTTTCCCATATGGTATCTCAATTGTTTTTGCTTTGTATGAAAAACAGAGATACCGGAAGTTTCAAAATTTGCCACACTGCTGAGCACAAGGCACATTAATAAGGTAGTGGTGGCAACACAGCTGCTTAAACTTTTTTCTTCTGATTTTCTTTTGATTTCTTCTGATTTTCTTTTGATTTTTCGCGAATGGGCATGCTAATTGTCAAAAATTGGTAAAATTGTTTTTGTGTTGCTTGTGTTTTGATTTGGTTTTGACAATGAGCATGCCCAAAAGCACTAACAAAATACATGGGGATTTTGTTTTTGCAGTAGTGCCATCACCTTATTAATACACCTTGGCTGAGCATGTTTATTGAAATAGTCAAAAAACAAAGTCAAATTAATTTTTTGACACAATCTCCGGAGCGAATTTTTTTGAGTACTTTATGCCACTATCGGGACGATTTCTTTATTTGATGTTCAACGTTTGTCATTTGAGCGAGGCATTTTTATTTTGAAAATTTTTCCACAATTGTTTGAAAGATATACAATGGGGTGTTCACAGTTTAATCGTTATTTTTTAGGGAAAGTTGCCCGAAATACATTTTCCCGCAAACTGTGAATACCATAAATGTTTTTTTATACTTTTTTGAATTTCCCAAATTTCACTAAATTCCTAGAATATAAGTTTCATGAAATACTACCAGTTATTCCCGGCTTTGCACGGAAGAATTTCATACTTTTATTAAAAAAAATTTCATTCCACAACTAGCAGGGCCCCGCGGCTTTGCACGCAAATTTTAAGTCAATGGGCTCAATAAATCAAGTTTCTCTTAACACTTTGCCGTCCGCTCGTATTGTAAATATTTATTCGCTTGGCGCCGGTAGCGCTAATCCGGATTACTTGGCTTGTCGCCGGCCGTTTTTGACATTATCGGGAGGTTATGAATTGTTACGTTTTACTAATCTCATCGTTAGTTCTCATAAGTTCTCAACCTTGTTCCCCTACTATCATGAAATTTCGAAGATATACATACATACGTACCTATATACAAAATTTGTTTGTTTTATATAATTCGCGCACGACACCACTGTCAGATTTCGATTTTCAAAAAAATGAAAAATATCGTTTTATTTATCATTTGGTGCACTTTAACTAAGTTTGAAGACAAAACCCCCATTAAATCATGCTTATCCATACAAACATTTAACCCTTACTTTACTCGTTTGCTTTCGATTTAAAAAAAAAATTAAAAACATGTGTTTGATTATTTCGCATTGAAGTACTTTTACCAAGTTTGAAGTCAAACGGGCCAAAAAATTTTGTTTCTGCATACAAATATTTAACCCTCGGTTTACCTCGCTAAATTTAGATTTTCACAAAAGTAAAAGAATATGTTTAATTATTTTTTATTTCTAATGTTTTCACCAATTTTTAAGTCAATAGGCCTATCGGTTCATGTTTTTTTGTAGTCTTTCCGTATACGAACCTTAACCCTTGGTTGACCCCGCTAAGTTTTGATTTTCGAAAAATTGAAAAATAAGTGCCGAATTATTTTTAATTTGAAGTGTTTTCACCAAATTTGAAATCAATAGGTCCATTAAATCAACTTTTTTCATACAACACCTTAACCCATGTTTTGCCCTTTTAGACCCCGAATTTCAAAAAATCCCTTTTTAACGAAGGTTCATTTTTCAACATGTACCTACACTGCAAATTTCATGTTTGTAGCTTCAGCGGTTCGACCTGGATGGAGTGCATATGTTTTGCATATATTTTGCATATTTCGTGCATATTTTGTGTGCATATAAATCCGATACCTAGTAATGACACTAATGATAACAAATGCGATCTATCGCTCGATTTGGTTTTTTATTTAAATTTTTTTAGGATATGTGAATGTAAAGCTTTTCTTTATGAAATTAAATTTAAAATATGTTTTTTAATTTATTTTATATATGTAGGAATCAGACAACATCATTGCCGTCACTGTGGAAAAGCTGTTTGTGATAACTGTTCTGCGAATCGTATTAATATTCCAATAATGGGCTTCGAGTTTGATGTAAGAGTTTGTGATCCCTGCTTTAAACAGTTACAAACCGTTGAGTATGTGTTTTGTTCATTTGTATGCAAATTTTCATTCAAATTAGATTTTCGTTGCTTCTAGACGTCCGTCGTTGGCATCGTTTCATGATGCTAAACACTCAGTTGTTTGCATGGATCTTGACGAACAGCGCAAACTCTTATTGACTGTGGGACAAGACCGTGTTATTAAAATTTGGGATTTGTCTACAATTTGGGTTTAATCCCTTCGCTTTCGACTATACCCATGCGCTGATATCTTAAGCAATAATAGCTATGCGCAATAAACCTATAACAGAAAAGGGACGTTGTCTTCATCATTGCAATGTTGCATTGATAATTGGTCATCGCAAATGAAAAATGTTAAGCTGTTTTCAAATGCAACAATCAGTGGTACAAGTCGGCAGTGTTATTAACTTTTGTGTAATACTTAAAACATAAAAAATAAAGTATATATGTTTGTACATATACGTGTCTAGTTTTTTTACATGCGAATAATTTGTTGAGGCAAAACGGGCGTGTAAATTTCCTTTGAACATTCAAGTTGCCCATCATTTATTTATGAAAAGTATGCGAAAAAATTTTGTTTTTAATTTATTATGAACACAAAAAATACAATACTAACAAGACATAACAAATGAATAAACACTGAAAATTATAATTTACATTGAACACATTGGAATTACCTATTGCGTTAACAAAGTAAAAACAAATCAAAGATATTTTCAAAATAACATTTAAAGAAATAATTTCTAAATTTGGAAAAATGTACCGAACATTTTTTTAAATTTATTGAACCTTTTTTGCACATGTTACTAGCCTTCAGTTCTAAAATCACACAGTGACTAAAAAAATATGCAATTAATAAATTTCTTGATTTTTAGTAATTAAATAAATAAATCTATATTTATAAAAGAAAGTGGATGTATGTGTGTAAGCGCATTACACTCAAACGGACCGGTCGATTTCCATGGGGTTTTTTTGTTGGATTCGTCTTGAGTCCGTTTAGGTTTATGCGAAAAGAAAATTCCGGAAAATCGATTGGAAAAGTCGGAAAATCCTTGCCATATTTGACCGCGAATCACTTAAGAATGGCTGGACCGATTTGGCTGGTGTGTATGAAAGAAAATTTCCAGCCCAATTTTCAGAGGATAACTTTGGAACCATAAGTCACACATAAATTAAATTCACTACGATCTTACTATTTAGTCATATCCTTCGACAGAGGGAATAGGGCGGGTATTGGACAAGGGGGCGTGGCACCACCCATACGAGCAAAATCTTTATAATGAAATATCTTCGAGATTGAAAGGTGCACAGCATTGAAATTTAGTATAGCGTCGTCCCATAGATGTTTCTGTCTACTGGCAAGATTTTATGGGCGCTGGACAAGGGGCGAGGCACATTTTAAGCAAGCCAACAGTTTTGAATAACTTTGGAACTACAGGTTACACATCAATGGCATTTGGCACAAACTTTCGATTTAGTGGTGTCCACCAGACTACCGATGCGTAGGTAACAATAATACAATAAATGTGCTATTCGATGCATAAATTCATCGCATTACAACTTTTTTGTTTTAATAAACGAGCAAACGCGCAGGTTATGACCCCTATTAGCCTAAGCGTATACGGAGGCGCAGGCCGCGAAGCACAGCACAGGGCAGCGCAGCACAGATGAAGAATTTTACGACCCTACGCCGCACGCGGCTTTGTCGCTGGATACGCTCTTATATTATACTTCATTATTTACAAAATACTGCGCAGTGCTGAACTGTGTTGCCTGCGCCTCCGTATACGCTTAGGCTTAATGCCAGCAGACATGGGGGTTTTGCACTAAAATCCACTACCACTACCATTACGGGGTCTGCTGGGACTTTTTCCACTACCACCAAATAAATGTAATGGTTCCAATCACTAAGTTTTTCCCCCTAGTACTAAATAAAGTTAGTAGTATTTGAAAATTCCTCCACTATCACTAAATATTTTCCACTAAAGTTACATCACTATAAGTTGCCTAAAGCTATAGCCAAAAATGTTAACATTTTTGTCCGTTTGCTGTTGTTTGATTCGTATTGTGTATTACTCTCTCATTTGATATTTTTGTTAATGTTGCAGGGGATGGATGGATGTGAGGGGGAGCCGAGGAAATAATCTAAGGGAGGTCATTACCTCAAGCACTCAGGCTTTTTTGCTCATTGTACTTAAGGCTCAGGAAAATGGTTGATAGAGGAGATTGGAATGGGAAAGATAAAAGAGAAAGTGACATGCACAGAGAAAGTGCTCTGTACTATCTACCTCCTCCAGGCAAGACACGCAAGTCGGATCCTCGATGATGCCCATGTTGGCCAAATGTCGCCCCCATGGATTATGTCCTGTGATTAACCCGACCATTCGACGGAGGTCTTTCCTTCTCAGCTTAAGGAGGAAATTCACTGCTTTCCTGTTCGGGCTTTTCACAAAACACTTGGCAGTTTTACAGCTTCCCAAGCTAGACCAACGTTCTCTATGTAGGTTATTTACACAGGACTTGATCCAGTCCAGGGTTCCTGCTAGACTGGTGCCGATTATTGATTCTGGTCCCATGGGTGTACACCCTGATCCACAGTTAGCCAGTTCATCGGCAGTTTCGTTACCTAGAACACCGCAGTGTCCCGGAACCCAGATAAGTTGGAGCTTATTACGTCTCGCGACTGATTTTAGCTTCATCTTACATTCTTGGACAATCTTAGAGGTAACACGCGCGTTCTCCAGGGCCTTAAGTGCAGCATTTTTTTTCCTGCACCATTTCTTCCCGATTATCCATTCCTCTACCTTCAGAATGGCGAAGATTTCCGTCTGAAAGACGGTAGTCAGCCCACCCAGTGAGTAGTAGCAGTTGACACTTCCATCGAGGTGCCATCCAGCTCCAGTACCTTTATCGGTCTTGGATCCGTGAGTGAAGAAAATATCCGTCAGATCCCCTAGCATGGCCTCTGGGTTGTCCCATTGGCCGCGCGTTGGGAACCTCACTTCAAAGTTTCTCCCAAAGGATACTACGGGTTTTAGGCAATCCTTAGGGGCCAGCAGATATTGCGCTGACAACCTCTTGAAGATTTCTCTATGACCCGAGCCCTTGTTGTCGTGCCAGTATCCATAGGAATACAGCCGACATTTCGCTTTCATCGCTTCCTCTTGAACTTTCAGGTCTAGGGGAAGCAGGTCAAGCATGGCATTAAGGGCATCACCCGAGACAGTGCTCATGGCACCCGTAATGCATATACATACACTTCTTTGTAGTCTGTTCAGAGCTAAAGCTGTGGACTTAACCATTGTTCGTCTCCACCAGACTACCGATGCGTACGTAATTATGGGCCTGATGAGTGTGGTATATATCCAGAGGACCACCGCAGGCTTCAGGCCCCAGGTCTTGCTAAAAGCTCGACGGCACTGTTGGAAAAACTTCAGCGCACGGTCTACTTTCGTCAAGACATGTATCTTCCACGTTAGTTTCCTGTCAAGGATAACCCCTAGATATTTCACCTCCGTGGATAGACTGAGGGTCACACTTTTCAGTACTGGCAGTTCGAGACCATCCAGCTTCCGCTTCCTAGTAAATAGGACCAGAGTCGTTTTACTGGGATTAACCGAAAGACCTTGTCCTGTGCACCAGTTATCAATCTTATCCAGGACTTTCTGCATTTTATTGCAAATCATCCTGAGGGATCGTCCTGATATTAGTGCACAGACATCGTCCGCGTATGCTTGGACATGAATTCCGAGATCCTGCATCTCCCTTAGTAGAGAGTCGACCACGAAACACCACAGCAGCGGAGAGAGGACCGACCTCAGCAATCTCCCGGAGAGCATGGAGCGGATCCACCTTATCAGGGTCTCATTTACCCCATGCATTCTGGCTGCTGAGCATATCGAGTCAAAGGTTGCATTGTCAAAAGCCCCCTCAATATCCACAAAGACGCCCAAAGTGTAATGGTCAGCTTCCAGCCCTGCTTCAATCTTGGATACGATGTCATGCAGGGCCGAGTCGCATGATTTTCCACTCTGGTAAGCGTGTTGGTTTCTACTAAGTGGGCTTCTTGTCAGCACCTTCACTCGGATGTGCTTTTCTACCATTCGCTCTAAGCTTTTCAGCATGAAAGAAGTCAGGCTGATTGGCCTAAAGCTCTTGGCCAGCATATAGTCGTCTTTCCCTGGTTTGGGAATGAAGACCACTCTGACCTGTCGCCAAAGAGTTGGAATGTAACCATGAGCGAGGCAAGCCGTGAAGATCTTTATAAGAGCTTTCATCGGCCTGTCTCCACCCCTCTTGAGCATTATCGGGTAAACGAGGAAAAAGAAAACCTTACCGTCTCCTCCGTTACTACTTCTGACGCGGAAAACCAGTTAAGCCTTTTAGTCCTATTACCTGCGTCATTGACCTCACAACTGCCCACTACAGTGGGAATTATCCTGCTTCCCGGAAAATGGGTCGCTAGGAGAGTGTTGTAGGTCTCCGATTTAGAGGTAGTTGCAGGGGAACTCACAATTAAATGTATTTGTTTAACCCTCCGATGCCCAACAAGGTCCGTAGGGACCTATGGCGTTTTAGAATATGCGGCATTTCAATACGGGGGAGTGATGAGCTGGAGACTTTATGACTTCTATAAATGGATTATTTAGAAGCTGTTAAAATAGATTTCGGCACGATTGCATGTATTTTACCACCATAATTATCGCATTGAAGTTATTTCGGGCGTCGATGCTCGACAAGGTCCGCAGGGACCTTGTAGGTAGTTCCATGTAATTTGCTCTTATTTTTTGTTTGTAACTAAGTATAAATAGTTAGTGCCAAATATTGATAGCACCACAATTTCAAATAAATCGTTGAAATTAAAATACGTACGGTGATTGGGATCAAATTGATATGCCGCCGTACGCGCTTTCAACAATTGAGCATGAGTGAACAACAAGCAGTAATGCAGACTTTAGTCAGATATTTGGAAAACAATGAAGAACCTTATTTATTCACTGAGGAGACAAATTATGAAGATTTCTTGCCATACGATGAAACATATTGTAACGATAAGACAGTTTGTCGCTGTGCAAAGCAACCCTGTCGCTACGCGCCGTGCTATAATTCGACCTGGCAATGATGGCAACTTCTAGTCCAACCTGGCAATGATGGCAACTTTTAGTCCAATCTGGCAATGATGGTCGCGATCATCATGGAAACCTTTAGTCCACTCCGGAATGTGCGAGAACGATCTGCGCGATGGCCGGACAGGTATAAAAGACAGCCGGGTGCGGCGCAGCGAGTCAGTCTTGGTTTGACTAGTGAAGGTGCCACACGGAATAATTAAGCGAATAATTAAGTGCAAAGACAAATTAAGTGTAAAGTGTGAAATTTGTGAAATAAAGTGACTGTTGGTTTTCATTGACTGCGTTTGAGAAATTTAGTGTGTTTTTATTTATATTGCGCAATCCAGAGATACGTACTAGCCCACTAGAATTAGTGTTTCGTAACAATATGATGCTGAAGTTGAACTGAATGTAACTCTGGCGGATGAAGCTGACTCCGACGACGATGATCAAACTGCATTATCAATTTGATAATGGCTGAGGGTATTGCCTAAGTATATATAAAAATGATGGAAAACAGAATAAAAATAAAAATTAATATATATAAAAACCCATTACTCTAAAAAAATTCCATACTTGCAGCGGCATAGATGCATGAGCTGCTAAAGCAAAGTTAGGCAACTAAATGCAATTATTTTGTATTGTATACGTTTTTGCCTATCTGTCTGTAGTAACAAATACACATGTGTTTACTAAAAAATATACACGAAGCTTAAGTTTTTGGCTCTCCAAACACATCTACACACATTTTGTAACCCTACATTATAAAATTCCACATCTTATATGCAATTTTACATAAAAGGTCCATGGGGACCTTGTTGGGCTTTGACGTATAAAAAAATTATCGGTTATCCGAGGGTTAAGGAATTTACAATTTATACAATGGATTGCAACGTACATAATTGAGAGGCAATTGACAATTTGAGAAATGTATTGAAAAAATTAAATGGTTTCATCATATAATCATATTACTTTATGCGCAATGTGTCGATATTTTACAGAGTTTAGCATAAGATTGTGCCCTTGCATTTTTGGTATTTACAAATAGTACAAAAACATATAACTAGCTGCAAATACAAATTTGCAAGATATATGTATATAATAAAACTAGCTGACCCGGCGAACTTGTTTTTTTTTTTTTTTTTATAATGAAATGCGCGAGACGACGATTTTATACCCGCACCATTCCCTCTGTCGAAAGGGAAAAGGTAGGTAACAGCCCTATTCTGGCGAAAGTCTGACAGTTGATTTTCTATTCAGCGCTTGTTAGATTTTTGATCAGAAATTTTTGTTATGCGGCCCATACACGTTGCGATTTGCTGTACAACTGGACTCAGTTGTACACAAAATCGCAACGTGTATAGCGCAGTTGTACGTGTCGCACAACCGGTTGTATGAAAATCAAAATATTTTGTTATTTCGGTCGTGCTGTGGGAGCGGTCGCAACGTGTATGGGCATGTTGTACAATTTCGTGCAACTTTCTGATTTCATTCGTGTTTTAGCTTTTGTGCGTTGCGAACGAAATGGACGAGCGCAACGAAAACTGGAGCGATTTTATCGAAGCTTATCGAAATTTGCCGGAACTATGGAACAGCAAATGTGGAAAATACAAAAATAAAAGTTTTCGTCATACCACATATCCTTTCTTCCTCTTCTATAATTTCATTGATGCTCAGATGCGCAATTATTTTGTTTGTCATTTTATCTGCACTCAACGAAATTTATGAGAAAAATGAAGTTGGGCGAACGAGTTGTGTCGGAAATCGCAACGTGCGTGTCCTAACGACCAACTTGTCGCACGACCAGATTGTAACGTGTATGGGCCGCCTTAGCCTATTCTTACGCAAATCTGACAAGCAGAAAGCTGTAAAATTTCACCACAGCGAGGTGAAAAGTTATGTTTGTTTTGGTTTCACTGTGATTGGCAAATAAATGGAAAAGAAGAAGAAGAGCTGCGAAATTTGAACATTTGAAAATAAATTCAAATAAAATGTCCACTAGGAAGTAAGGATTCTTTACAAATTCGACTGATTTGGTTATTAAATATTTATTATGTCTCAAGGTTTGAGCGAACTACGCAGAAGCAGCTGCAATTTTTCCTGCAATATTTGAGGGACAATCCCGAGCGGCAAGCTGGGAAAAAACAGCCCCAATGCACTGCGCATTGTCCAAAACTAATGAGGGCATGTGCGTAGAAAAACAGTGATGCCAGGAAACGAGATATGAAAAACAATGTGGACTTTTGAGTGTCGTGCGACGCCAGCTGCAAAAGCAATTCCCAGCATAACGGTTTTCGAAAACGAAAATGTTTCACAAAAATGCTTTCCTGCATAGCAAAAGGATCGCTTTCGTCGTCCAAAGGTCTCAAAAGCCTTCTCCTCTTCATTTTTTTAGCCAGAGCGACCGCAGAATACGAAATTTGCTAAATCCTCCTACGTAAGTGACAACTTTTCTGACAAGTGTTAGAAAAAGAGCTTTTAAAAAAAATGGCGAGAATACGAAAATCTAACAATCGATAGAATCCATGGCTCAACTATAAGGTTGTAGCAAGCCACCGGCTGATCGTTTATCGCTTTTGTCAAAATCGTCGGTGTGCTGTGTTGCCGCATCGGTAGAAATGAAAATACCTGACTGAAAACAACTGACCTGAGCACTTTTCCCGTTTTTTCACTCAAATACAGCACCGTCTGGCAACAATCTCTTTTGCATGTTTTCAGTTTCTCCCTCTTTTGTCGGAAAATATCAGCTGATTTTGACAGTAGCGATAAACAATCCTACCAACAAAATACATGTGGTTTTTGGTGTTGCGGGGATGCTATAACCTTATTATTGAGCCATGATAGAATCCATTCAATTGTCAGCATGGTGAATTTTGTTAGGTTTGCCCATATATGTAATACTTATATAATAATACTTATGAAGTATTACATATATGGGTTTGCCAGAATAGGGCTGTAAGTTTCATTGCTGTGCGACTTAGGTAAGGTTAGGTTGGAGTGGCAGCCTTTAATGTGAATAGCTCACTTAAGCACAACTTTTGGCTCATTGTGATACCACAGTGGATGGCGCGACTCCCCTTACCGCGCTTGGAACCATGAAGAATCCGTGATGAGTCTGGCTATGTCCCTGATGTTCAGAGGAGATAGTCCAGTTAGACTATTGAAAAAAGCTGAGCCGAGGAATTTAAATCTTCTTCTGGCTAAAGAAGGACATTGACACAGTAGGTGGAGAACGGTCTCGACCTCCTCCTCAGAGCCGCACCCTCGACATAAGTCGTTGGATTGCAGACCGTCTTTCAGCGTGCTTACCCATAACACAGTGTCCCGTATGCACCGAAACCGTTATGCTTATCGAGTGACGACTAAGGTTGAGCAGCTGATTTGTCCGTTTCAGGTTGAAAGTTGGCCAGGTTTGTCGGGAGATGTTGCAGGTCTGTTCCTCAGACCACAAATCGTTTGCTATTTTATAGTAAAACTGCTTTAGCATTAGTTTGACTGATGCAAGAGGTGCTCCTATAGCGAGAAAGGACGAAGCATCGGCGAGCAACGTACCCGCCCTGGCTAATTCATCCGCCTCGCAGTTGCCTACAATGCCCCTGTGCCCTGGCACCCAGAGTAGTGAGACATTGGAGCGTCTGGCCAAGGCATTTAGAGACTCACGGCAGTCCAGGACCAGCGTAGATGAGGTGGTCGGCCTTGCGAGAGACTTAATAGCTGCCTGACTGTCAGAGTAGATGTTGATATCCGCCCTATGCGCGTTGTCGCGGATAAGCCAGATGGAGGCCTGATATATGGCCCTAACCTCCGCCTGGAAGACACTGCAGTGATCAGGAAAGCGGAAGGAGAGCCGAAGCCCCAGTTGGCTGCAGAAAATCTCGCAGCCAACCTTGTTTTCCAATTTAGAGCCGTCGGTGAAGAAGTTGATGGAGTCGTTGGTCGATAACTCTTTACCTGTCCATTCATCTCTACGAGGGATGCGGATAGTGAAGTCGTGATCAAGCTTAGTGGGGGTGCTGATATGATCGATGCCGGTGGGCACCGAGCAATCCTCAATAAGAATCCTGGAATGACCAAGATCCGATCTAGCCCAGCGGGAAATTGGGTGAAGTCTGACTGCAGAACACTTCACGTGTAGTTAAACCCGCTGCGCAGTTGGGAGCCAGTGGAGGAGGGTGAACAGTGCTTTGGTGGGTATAGTGCGGAGAGCCCCAGTAACCAATAGGGCCGCCGTTCTCCTGACTTTGTCAAGAGGTTTCAGGTTGACCGCCTTGCTGATGGCCGGCCACCAAAAAATGGTGCCATAAAGGAGGTTTGGCTCAACCACTGCCGAGTAAAGCCACTACATAACACGAGGCTGGAATCCCCATCTTGCGCCTAAGGCCCGTTTACAGCAGTAGAGAGATATTTGCCGGAGACTGCTATCGCAATGTCGTCCGCGTACGCGACAATTCTGCAACCAGTATTGTCCAGCCGGTTTAGTAGAGAGTTCACTGCCAGATTCCAGATCAAAAGAGAAAGCACGCCCCTCCTGACCATGCGCTTGATGCGAGTGTTTCCAATAGAGGCGCTGACAACATAGCGCATACTAAGCAGGCTCTCGACAAATCTGATCAGCTTTGAGTTCAGGTTCAGATTCAAGAGAGAGAAAAAAGTATCGAGTAATTTATAAGTATTGAGTACTTATTATTTCACACTAGAGAGTGCCCGGTGTGCGTTGCTACACCCGGCAATCGTTTATATTGAGAGCATTATATTCAAAATTGCCACGCCCCCGCTCAATATCAATGAAATATTACTGTGGATCTAGGTCCAATTTCAATGCTCTGTAACTTGTAATTCAACAGTTATTCCATACTAGACATTTGAGTTATATGAGAGGTGCCTCGCCCCAAATGGTGCTTATTTTACGAAGAAACGGGTGACGGTTATGAAACCAAATACAGTACATTCCGTTTAGCTGAATTCACCTTCGATGCACATGATTTGGGGCACTTAAGCGAAAAATGCAGCTAAGCGGAATATCTAAAAAAGTTTTTGGAAACAGCTAAATTTGTTTGATGTATGTAGATCCTTAGCGCACCTATATAAAATTGTCAAAATATATATAATATATATATTATATCAGTATTGATATATTATACATATATATCAAAATTTTGCATGAACGAATCTATTGAATTATTGAAAAGATTACACCAGTGTAAAAAAGTATAGAACATAAAGAGTGTGCATCACGTACAAGCAAAAATTTGAATGCGGGTGCTGATATCGCCACCCGTCTTCATGATGCGGGGGGTAGGCAATAAGAAGAAACACTTGAAATGAGAGCACAATGCTCTGAGCGCAAATCATAGCAACACGAATGCCGCGTCTGTGCTCACTCGTTCATTCTCGCACAATTGTGCGAAGAGGAGGAGACGATGTGCTGTTGTTGTTGCTGCGCTGGCGAAAATCTGAAATTGTAAAACGATTTCTATTTTCTGGCTGGCTTTTGTTCTTCTTCTATAAGCCTGCACGGCGTCTCATATTGCTTCTGAACTCACTGCCGACTGTAGTGTGCGCAAAATCATAGAAAAGAAAAGAAAATAAAATATGGCTGTCATGGCGACCTGTATGCTCGCTACAGGCAATTAAAAAATAAATAATAAGTAATCAATAAAGACAATTAAATAAAAAGGGAATTGGAAAGAAAGGAAGACTTTTTATTAGCCCGTAATAATTATCCGTCCCGTTCTTTGGAACTTTTTTTACGGCCCACATATAATGCTTGTTTAAAAGAACTAAAATAAGAAAATCTAATATTGTAAATTTATGGTCACATCATCCGCCATGGAACCATTCAGGTATAGAATATTTATACTATTTTTAAATGAGGCATGCCGTAATAACATTTTTCTTATGACAAAATACTTGTCTTATTATTTATTTCTTTCTTTAGTGCTTTAGTAGTGCCTAGTAGACCTATTAAATTATGTTTTTCCATACAATCTTTTAACCCTTGGTTTGTCCGTTAGATTTCGATTTTCAAAAAAAACAAAATTAAAACACGTATCTAATTATTTATGATTTCAAGTGTTTTCAATTTTGAAGTCAATATGCCCATAAGTTAATTTTTTTTCGTAGTTTACCCACATTCGCAAAATTGTAATTAACCATGTGAAAATATAAATAAATAACACTACTCGACACGAAAAATGCTCCTAAAAACAAAAGTATTTTTTAGACTGATCTTCGGCTGCTGAACACGAAACTGAAAATCAAAAAATTTTCTTAAGAAGCGTTTTCGAAAAATCTTCGAAAAACACGTTTTTTCCCTCTTATTTCAGTTATGAGCACATATCTTATAAACCAGCCATCCGACTAACACAAGTGGGCCATCGTTCAGAAGGCAATTAACTAACCTTTCCAACGATATATCGATTGTCCAAATCAGATGATATTTGGGTAAGATACTGACGATGAAAGAAAAATGACAAAGTTATGATGCACGGAGTGAAAACACCAACTTTTCATTTATTACACCGTGCGAAAATTTTTTTTAATTTTTCCGAGACCCATCCAAATGTTGATATAGACGTGAAACTAGAAGTCATTTATAATATCCTGGCATAGTCAATTCTTCATTTTCTGACCCGAAAACCTTCTTAAAGGACTTTAAAATTTTAAGGATATACACATTTCAAAAATTTTTTTAAATATTTGCGATTGTGCAATGATGAAGATATGGGTATCAAATGACAGAGGATCATTGTCTCCTCTTAACTAAATTTTCTATTTTGAACTTTCAGAACTTTGAAATAGAAAAAAATTTAGATGTATGGATCTACAGACTGAGATCCAAAACATTTATGTTTTGCATACCTGACATATTTTGGTCCTGAAAGTTAAAAATAGAAAATTTAGTTAAAAGGAGACAATTTTCCTTTTTCATTTGATACCCATATCTTCATCATTGCACAACCGCAAATATTTTAAAAAATATTTGAAATGTGTATGTCCTTAAAATTTTAAAGTCCTTTAAAAAGGGTTTTTGGGTCAGAAAATTAAAAACTGACTATGCCAGGATACTACAAATGACCTCTAGTTTTACGTCTATATCAACATTTGGATGGGTCTCGGAAAAATTAAAACAAATTTTCGCACGGTGTAATAAATGAAAAGTTGGTGTTTTCACTCCGTGCATCATAACTTTGTCATTTTTCTTTCAATTCTATTGATGTTAGGCTTAATATTTGCTCAAATAATATATCTTTCATCTTAGATTTTAAAACCAGAGGAGATCATTCATTTTATCTATAAAAAAACGATTCGAAAATGTATAATTTTTGAAAATGGTCAAAAAATTCACTTTTTTACAACTTTCATCGTCAGTATCTTACCCAAATCTCATCTGATTTGGACAATCGATATATCGTTGGAAAGGTTAGTTAATTGCCTTCTGAACGACCACTTGTGTTAGTCGGATGGTTGGTTTACGAGATATGTGCTCATAACTGAAATAAGAGGGGAAAAACGTGTTTTTCGAAGATTTTTCGAAAACGCTTCTTAAGAAAATTTTTTGATTTTCAGTTTCGTGTTCAGCAGCCGAAGATCAGTCTAAAAAATACTTTTGTTTTTAGGAGCACGCGATGAACCCATTTTTTGTCGATTAGTGTAATTTTACTTCGAACTCGCCACGTAAAAATATTTGTAAACATTTTAAATTGGGATCAACCACCAAATTTTTAAATCAATCAAAGCATTGGCCAGCAAAAAGCCATACACCACAAAGATTCGATTGATGGTGACATGACAGCAATTTGTGCAGCAAAACCAATCGGCAACACAAAAAAGCATACGCACAATAAACGACACCAACGAAAACATTAGCGTTGAAACAACGATGACGATGCTTTGGCTCGTTGTTTGCTCTCCGCTTGCGCTTCGAAGCCAAAATTTTGCATGAACGAATCTATTAAATTATTGAAAAGATTACACCAGTGTAAGACTGAACAAATTTTTATTAGCAAACGAACCGCTATCTTATACATAGATTGTTAGTGCAACCCTGCAGCCTGCGTGTTGGGCACCACTTCCCTGCAACCTGCGTGCTGGGCACAACTTCCCTGCAACCTGCGTGCTGGGATCAGTAAGACGAGAGACACCGAGACGGCAAGAAGCCGAAGAATAACACAACTCATAAACAAATATTTGTCAAGCAAAATAAGAAATTGATAAAAGCATAAATAAACAAACAAGCACACTAATTTTGTCACGTCTTTTAATACCACAGTTGGCCAGATTACCACAGTTTTATGAGTTTCTCTTCGCTTCGTGGTGCCGTGCGTTTGGTGATCCGGGTGAAGGAAGTGCGAAAATGTCGTTAAAATTCAGCGAATTAAGATTCAGAAAAATGAAGATTGAGTTTGAAAGCCGCCATTAATAAAGGAATCAGAAAAGTTAAGATTCAGAAAAATGAAGATTGAGTTTGAAAGCCGCCATTAATAAAGGAATCAGAAAAGTTAAGATTCAGAAAAATGAAGATTGAGTTTGAAAGCCGCCATTAATAAAGGAATCAGAAAAGTTAAGATTCAGAAAAATGAAGATTGAGTTTGAAAGCCGCCATTAATAAAGGAATCAGAAAAGTGAAGATTCAGAAAAATGAAGATTGAGTTTGAAAGCCGCCATTAATAAAGGAATCAGAAAAGTGAAGATTCAGAAAAATGAAGATTGAGTTTGAAAGCCGCCATTAATAAAGGAAGAAAGTGAAAATTGGGTTGAAGCCGCGATAAAGAAGGTTGAGCGCATGCGTACAGTCAGTCAGTAGGTGTGCGAAATTTGAAGGCCACCAACAAAAGAACGCGAAGCGCGTCATAACGGGTCGTCGGTCGCGTCAGTGAACGGTTCAGCGTGTGCGTACAGTGCAGCGCAAAAGGCGACAAGCCGTCGGTAGCGTTGCGAGCTTTGAAGGCCGCCAATAACAAACGTGAAGCGCGTCATAACGGGTCGTCGGTCGCGTCAGTGAACGGTTGAGCGCGTGCGTACAGTGCAGCGCAAAAGTGTTGTAGCAAGCCGTCAGTAGGTTTGCGAAATTTGAAGGCCACTAACAAAAGAACACGAAGCGCGTCATAACGGGTCGTCGGTCGCGTCAGTGAACGGTTCAGCGCGTGCGTACAGTGCAGCGCAAAAGTGTTGTAGCAAGCCGTCAGTAGGTTTGCGAAATTTGAAGGCCACTAGCAAAAGAACGCGAAGCGCGTCATAACGGGTCGTCGGTCGCGTCAGTGAACGGTTGAGCGCGTGCGTACAGTGCAGCGCAAAAGGGCTGTAGCGAGCCATCAGTAGTGGTGTGGATTTGTAAGACTAGTAAAGTCAAGTCGATTTGAAGCAAGTTCAAGTCCAGTTCAAGTTGAGTGCGTACGAGGCAGGACAGATGGAGGATTCGGAGCGCGAGCGGGGAGAGCACGTGGACAACATTGTGTTCACGTTGAATGCACTAAGGGCGGTGGTGGCAGAGTTGAGGAGCAGTGCGGTGGAGAATAACAGGGAGTTGGCCAGATTGCGTGCGGAGATGCAGCCGGTGCCGGAGGGGCAAGAACAGCAGTTGGGCGGGCAGTCGGAGCCACCAGGCCAGGTGAGCGAGGCAAACCGGGGCGTAGGAGCGGTAAGCGAGGATACGCATGCAAGGATATACGATTTGCCAACGTTTGCCGGCAATGCGGAGGAATGGCCGCTCTTTTCTGCTAATTTCTACGAGACGACAGGAGCATTTGGATACAGCCACCGGCAGAATCTGATGCGATTGCAGAAGTGTTTGGTTGGCCCAGCAAGGGAGGCGGTGGTATCAATGTTGATATACCCCAGCGACGTGCCGAATGTAATCAAAGAGCTAGAGTTTCGATTTGGAAGACCCGAGCTGCTGGTGAGGGCGCAGTTGATGAAGGTGCAACAGTTCAGCCCGATTGGGGAGCAGAAATTCGGCGAAATAGTGGCATTCTCCACCAAGGTGCGTAACGTGGTGGCGTTTTTAAAATCCGCAGGTTGTCAGCAGCACCTGGCTAATGTCACGCTACTGGAGCAGATGGTGGCCAAGTTGCCGCCAAGTCGGCAATTCGAATGGGTTAAGTTTGCTGCCGCCGTGAAACCATACCCCACCGTGGAGCATTTCGCCGGTTGGTTGAGTGAGTTAGCTAGAGTCGCATGTCTCATGCCAGAGGTTAGCAGCACCAGGTCGAGCGCACAGCCAGCTCAGACGCGTCGGCTGATGCATATTACGGAGGATAATCCGGTAAATTTCATTAAATGTTTTCAATGCAGTGACGGGCATTCCATTTCAGTTTGCGAGGCCTTCAAGGCAATGGAGGTTCAGGATCGGTGGGAGACGGTGAAGCGTCAGCAGCTGTGCTTCTCATGTCTTCGCAAAGGGCATACGGTTTTCAGGTGCCGTTCGAGAGGTGGTTGTGGCATAAATGGTTGCCAAAAGTACCACCATCAGCTCCTGCACAACGACCCGGGACCTGGTGCACCCGTCCAGGCTGCTCAGCCAGCTGCGCCTCAGCCGTTGTTGAATTGTCGCCAGCCACAAGCAAGTCGCAACCAGTTGTTCAAAGTGGTGCCGGTCAAGGTAGTTGGACCAAAAGGGAATCGTGAGATTTTTGCCATGTTTGACGAAGGGTCGTCCATCACAATGTTGGAAGAGGACGTCGCGAAACAAATTGGAATCAAAGGACAGAGGCAGTCGCTGACGCTGCAGTGGTACGACAAGGAGGTGGTCACCGAGCAGGCTAGTAAGGTGAATTTGGAGCTCGAGGCATGCGATACGCAAGCAAAGTATCAGCTGAAGGAGGTGTACACGGTGAGTCGCCTTAATTTGCCGGTGCAGTCGCTGAGGAAGGAAGATTTCAGCCACCTGAGAATGTTGCCGCTGCAGAATTATTGTGACGCCAAGCCAGTCATGATCATCGGGCTAAAACACGCATATCTGGGAGCTAGCTCCGCTAGTGTTCAGGCCGATCACGAAAGCCCAATAGCCACCAAAACAGCGTTAGGTTGGGTTGCCTTTGGTCCGGTAAACTCACCAGGGGGGCCATATCCTCGCGTGTTGCATGTCAAGGGGTGTCAGCGGCTGCACCAGGTGGTGGCGGAGTTTTTTGAGGCCGACAATTTTGGTATAGACTGCTCACTAATGGTGCTTGAGTCAGATGAGAACAAGAGGGCGCGCGCAATACTCGTAGAAACGACTCGTCGCGAAGGTGATCGCTACGAAACAGGGCTTCTGTGGAAAGAGTATCCACCCGCATTTCCCAATAGTTTCCAGATGGCGAAAACTCGCCTTTTGTCCGTGGAAAGACGGATGAGCAAGGACGGGAACTATGCCGAGCGGTACAGGCAGGAGATGGGGAAATATGTTGAAAAGGGGTATGCCCGTAAGGTCACGAAGGAGGAAGCCACCGCGCGGTCGCCAGTGGTCTGGTACTTGCCACATTTTTCGGTTTTTAACCCTCATAAGCCAGAGAAGCTAAGGATAGTGTTCGACGCCGCAGCCGCTGTGAACGAGGTGTCGCTTAATACAACTTTGATGAAGGGTCCCGAGCAGGCGCAGCCGTTAATGCGCATTCTACTACAGTTTCGTCAGGGGCGAATTGGGGTGGCAGCAGACATTCGCGAGATGTTTTCTCAGATCAGGATCCGGCCCGAGGACCAGCAAGCCCAGCGGTATTTGTGGAGAGATGGCAACCCTGACCAGCCCATCCAGCAGTATGTGATGACCACCGCAGTTTTTGGGGCCGTATGCTCGCCATGCATAGCCGAATTCATCAAAAATTACAATGCAGAAAGGTTTAAAGACAAGTGGCCGGAGGCCGTGGCCGCCATCGTTAAGAAGCACTACGTGCACGATTTAGTGGTTAGCTTTGACAACCAGGAGGAAGCTGTTGAAGTCTGCAGACAGGTGGTGAGCATCCATGCCGAAGCGGGTTTCGAGTTGCGGGATTTCAAATCCAGCTGCATCGCCGTAGAAAGGGAAATGAACGGTAAACCCGTGGCGGGTCGAGCCGACATAAGTATGGAACGTGGTGCGACAGCTGATAAGATATTGGGTATGTACTGGTGCACCAGTCGCGACACCTTCGAGTTTCACACTAGGTTCCATCGCGTTCCACAAGCGGTTTTGGACGGGTTGCGCGCTCCCACCAAACGAGAGCTATTGGGTATAGTAATGGCCATTTTTGACCCATTCGGGCTACTTGCCGACTTTTTGTTGTTGTCGAAGCTGATCATTCAAGAAACGTGGAAGCGAAGTGTCGGGTGGGACGATGTTATACCGGCCGAGTTGGAGCGCAGATGGTTGCCCTGGTGGGAAGAGTTCCGAAGCATAAGAAATTTCCAGGTTCCAAGGGCCTATTCAAAGCGCTTGCCAGACGCCGTCGTAATTCAGTTGCATGTTTTTGTCGACGCAAGTCAGGACGCCGTTGCTGCCGTTGGGTATTTAAGGGTGGTGGGTGCAAGCGGGGTGGACGTCGCCTTTGTCATAGGCAAAACGCGCACTGCGCCATTAAGGTTAATGTCAATCCCGAGGCTCGAGCTGCAGGCCGCAGTGTTGGGCACCAGAGTCAGCAAAGCGATTTGCGAGAACCTTGAAATCAAAATCAGTCATGTCGTCTTCTGGAGCGACTCACAAACCGTTTTACAATGGGTTCACTCGTCGGAGCGAAAGTATAAGCCTTTCGTGGGCCATCGAATTGCTGAAATCCTGCGAACGACTGAGCCTGACCAATGGAGATGGGTGCCGACCGAGAAGAATCCTGCAGATGTCGCCACGCGTGCGAGCTCACCTAAGTTTGAGCTGAACAGTCGCTGGATTGAGGGTCCAGAATTCCTGCAGTACGGCGAACAAGATTGGCCAGCCACGATAGTCGAGAAGCCACGGGTCCTGCTGGAAGAAGTTGGAGCTAATCATCTCTTATTGTGCCAGGCAAGTAGCGAATGCATCGATTTTACTAAATTCAGTTCGTATTCAAGGTTGAAACGCACCATAGCCTGGGTCGTGAGGGCAATGACGCGATTTCGCGCCCGAAAGAGAGGGGCCCAAGGAAGTCCGGTACATTTACTGGAAGCTGCCGAGCTTAATGAGGCTGAACGAGTGATCTGCAGATTGGTGCAGCGTGAGTGTTTTGCCAGCGAGTATGCCGACCTAAGTTTTTCGCGTGCGCTACCGAAAGGAAGCGCGTTGTACGCTCTTTCTCCGTATATCGACAACGAAGGCATTATGCGCCTGAGTGGTCGTATTGACGAGGCGGCCTGTTTGCCGTTTGAGGCACGCCGACCGATGTTGATGCCGCAAAAGCACCCTGTAACAGAATTGATAGTGCAACACTACCACGGACGAAACCACCACCAGAACGTTGCCGTCTGCATAAATGAGATTCGCCAGCGTTTTTGGGTCCCACACATCAAGACAGTTTACAACACGGTACAGCGGAAGTGTATGGTATGTCAGCTGGACAGGGCTAAGCCAGCACCGCCAATGATGGGTCAGTTACCAGCTGACCGAGTTACGCCCTTTGTGCGTCCGTTTACATACACAGGGGTGGATTTGTTCGGGCCGCTCAACGTTGCCGTTGGACGTCGCAGAGAAAAACGCTGGGGCGTCATATTCACCTGCTTAACGACTAGAGCCGCCCACCTCGAGTTAGCCGAGAGTTTGTCGACGGATGCCTTTATGCTGTGTTTGAGGGACTTCATCAACCGAAGAGGAACGCCGGTGAGGATAAGAAGTGATAACGGCACCAATTTTTTAGGTGCCCAAAAAGAGCTGAGCGACGCCGACAAATTATTGGACACCGATCGTATCCACGCTGAAGCAGCCAATCGCCGTATTGAGTGGGTTTTCAATTGCCCAGCCAACCCGAGCTCTGGTGGTTGCTGGGAGCGCTTGATAAGAATCATCAAACGCTTACTGATTAAAACGCTACGAGACGCCGTACCGAAGGTAGACACGCTGAGGAGTGTTTTGATAGAAGCGGAGAACATTATCAACTCACGCCCGTTGACGGACTTGCCGTTGGTTTGTGCAGAGGACGAGCCCCTAACCCCGAACCACTTCTTATGGGGTTGCCTGAACTCAACACAAACGCCTCATCCGGTAGATCAGAGGGTATGTCTCAGGAAGCAGTGGCGGATTGCGCAGGGCCTCAAAGATCGAATGTGGAAACGATGGACGACGGAGTACCTTCCGCAACTCATGTGCCGCGCCAAATGGCAAGAGAAAGCAGAGCCTTTGAAAGTCGGCGATTTAGTATTGGTGTGCGATCCGTCACTCGCACGCAGCCAGTGGCATAAGGGCCGAATCATAAAGGTTTTCCCGACGAAGGATGGACAGGTACGAGTCGCTGAAGCAAGAACAGGGTCTGGAGTGTTTCGACGACCGGCAACACGCCTGGCTCGGCTGGTAGTAGAGAGTGAACGCTAGGAGGTTCACTGTGGGGGGGAGTGTTAGTGCAACCCTGCAGCCTGCGTGTTGGGCACCACTTCCCTGCAACCTGCGTGCTGGGCACCACTTCCCTGCAACCTGCGTGCTGGGATCAGTAAGACGAGAGACACCGAGACGGCAAGAAGCCGAAGAATAACACAACTCATAAACAAATATTTGTCAAGCAAAATAAGAAATTGATAAAAGCATAAATAAACAAACAAGCACACTAATTTTGTCACGTCTTTTAATACCACAGTTGGCCAGATTACCACATAGATGCTTATGCATACATAATATGTATGTTTACACTGGATATAATGAAAATATTTATGTACAGATTCTTACTGATATGCTTTTAAGTATGTAAAATAATCGGTAATTTTGTCCTACGAATATTTCTTTTTTGACAATTTCACAACTATTGTCTCCATTTCGAAAGCGACGTTGAAATGAAGAAGAGTGCGTGTTGAAATGAGGTAGATTGCTAATAAAATCGAACTCGTAAAAATTTTCCAGTGCTGCTTAACGAAGTTCAAACAAATCAAAGAAAACTTGCTCAAAAACAGGGCTGTTAAACGGAATAGTGCAGCTAAGTGAAATGCAGCTAAATGTGAAATTTTCAAAGAAAATTCAGTTTGCGAAGTAGTATTTTGGCCAAATCATGCAGCTAAGCAGAAAATGCACCTAAGCGAATAGGCAGCTGAACGGAATGTACTATATTTGTTCTTATATTAAAAAGAATGAACTTCTCCTCAGATAATATTACATTGATTGAAATGCAATGCAAACAGATATTTAATCACCATTGGAATCCTGGACAGCACTTAAGGAATATGAAACAAATACCTTACGTAAATGAATTCTGTTACTTTATTTATTTTTCAGAAATGTCATTGTGCTAAAAATTCTCTCTACTTCAGCAATGCTGAAAGGCAAAACCAAAAAACTAAAAACATAATCTGTCAATTCACTGAAATGATTTTTTTTCAACGCATTTTGATATTCCTTTACTTCTAGTCAGAATTCAGTTGTGGATTTTCAATGACTCCAATAATGATAAACAATTTTCTGCCATTGCATTTCCAATCAATCTAATCTTAGAGAAGTTGAACTTTTCATTTTCAATGTAAGAAAACAATTTTGAATTACAGAAAAAGGCTAGAAAATGTCATGGTAAATGAAAAGAAGGCTAGCTAAAAAAATTTGCGGCTACATGACACAAAAAACGGCTAGATCTAGCCGCAAAAAGGCTAGATTGGCAACATTGAATATGAATGTCAATAATACGTGATGTTGCCACATGAATTTATGAAGCCAGTATCGATAAAAAAGTAACGATACCAAGTAAAATACTTATAAAAAGCATCGAGTAAAAAAAGTACTTGTGATTGAAAAAAGTATCGAGTATTTTCTTGTATTTACTTGTATCGAATCATCACTACTGTGGATGGGAATGCTGTGAGGACCCGGTCGACCTCAGGAGGACTGTGGTCGTGGTCGATAAAGGATGCTCTTCCAGGAAAGTGAGTGTCCAGCAGAACTTCTAGCGTATCAGCCCCCGAAGTCGTCCAGCTACCCTGAGGACTCTGAATACAGTCCAGGTGCCTGGGAGAGGAGCTGAGTATCCAAAGAAGTCTGCTGGTCTCAGAGGAGCTTTCGATGTTCTCACAAAAACTCCTCCAGTTCACCCTTTTGGCTTTCCTGATGGCATGTTTGAGTTTCCTTTGCTTACTTTTGTAGGGGACCCAATCATTGAAGACTTTGGCCCTATTAAAAGGTTTGCGGCATTGCTTGCGAAGTTCCGCAATCTCCTGGTTCCACCACCGGGGCTTTGGTTTACTTCTAGGTGTCGGGGGGACGTAGGCAGCCTTGGCGGCAGAGTTTAATAAAGAAGTAACGAAGCCGACCGCACGTTCGATGTCCGTGCAGTTAACGAGATTGGAGGGAATGGCATGCGCGCCTGCTTCGATGCAGGCTCGAAATTTAACGAAAATGAGGCAGAAGACAAGAGGGAGTCCGTAGACGAAGCCAGATCGTGCCAATACCCGATATCCAAACCTAGCACCGGGCGGGGGAGGTGGTGTGGGCCATTTAGCGTTACCCAGGATGTACCACGAGGAGGCGACCCACTTTACATCCCCTGTGCGACATATAGTTCAGTGGAATATTTGGGTCACAAAAAAAGTGCCACGCCCCTTGCCTAACGCCCATAAAATCTTACCAGGAGAATGATTTATCTATGGGACGACGGGTACTAAATTTCAGTATTGTACGACTTACAATTTCGAAGATATTCCATTATAAGGATTTTGCTTGTATGGGTGGTGCCACACCTCCTCGTCCAATACCCGCCCCATTCCCTCTGTCGAAGGACATGACTCAATAGTATGTTCGTAGTGAATTTAATTGATGTGTGACTTATGGTTCCAAAGTTATCGGCTGAAAATTTGGGCTGGTAAAAAAGTGCCACGTCCCGTTTTCCTAAAATTGTCTTTCATACAAACCTTGTTCTGACAACTACAAATACAACCAAAAAACAACCAACCAAATCGGTCCAGCCGTTCTCAAGTGATTCGCGGTCAAACATTGCAGGGATTTTCCGACTTTTCCAATAGATTTTCCGGATTTTTCTTTTCGCATAAACCTGAACTGACTTCCGACGAATCCAACATAAAAAAACGTATGGAAATCGGCCGGTCCGTTTGAGTGTGATGCGCTTACACACATACATCCACTTTCTTGTATATGTATATTTAGAATAGATATACATAGATAAAAGAAAGGCTAACTCGTCAACACCGCAATCAATTTATCAAAATGAGAAATAATTAATATTTTTTTTAAGTAGTAATCTTCAAAAGGTACCTGTAAAAATTTCATTACGATGTGACGTTTGGTTCAAAAGTAACAATTGTTTTAGTAAAACAACTTTATTCGTGTTTAGAACAATGGAAAAAAAGAATTTCGTGTTCTCATAAAACATTGCGTTTTTATGGGAAAAAACACCATTGAAACAAAAGCCTGGCTCGATAAGTATTATCCGGACTCTGCACCTGGAAAATCGACCATTATTGATTGGTTTGCTCAATTTAAACGTGGTCGTACGAACACCGATGATGCGCCGCGCTGTGGGCGACCAATTGAGGTGGTTACACCGGAAAACGGTAAAAAAGTCCACAAACTCGTTTTGGAAAACCGTAAAGTGAAATGCAGGAGATAGCTGATACTATCAAGATATCAAAGGAGCATGCGGGTTTTATTTTGCATTACATTTGTCCATGAGACAGCTGTTTTCGAAATGGGTACCGCGTTTGCTAACAGACAAGGCAGACAAACATTTACAACTATAGATATCGCTTCCTGTACATAAATATTGGCTGCCTGAGCGCTGCAACGACTCTTTGGTTTATGAGAATTCAAAACTCAAGACGCAGTTAGACAGCTTCATTCTTCTAAATGAAATGGTTGCAACCAATTGAGGTGGTTACACCGGAAAACGGTAAAAAAGTCCACAAACTCGTTTTGGAAAACCGTAAAGTGAAATGCAGGAGATAGCTGATACTATCAAGATATCAAAGGAGCGTGCGGGTTTTATTTTGCATTCCATTTGTCCATGAGACAGCTGTTTTCGAAATGGGTACCGCGTTTGCTAACAGACAAGGCAGACAAACATTTACAACTATAGATATCGCTTCCTGTACATAAATATTGGCTGCCTGAGCGCTGCAGGGACTCTTTGGTTTATGAGAATTCAAAACTCAAGACGCAGTTAGACAGCTTCATTCTTCTAAATGAAATGGTTGCAATAATATACTTATTTATTATTGAACGTTTATATTTGTTACAAACAACTAGTGTCCGACCGAAACATCTTTTTTGGGCCGAAACCGAATTCCGTTTTTGTTTTAATATTCGGCCGAAACCGAAATTTCTAATTGAAATAAAAATCACCACATTAAGCATCAAAATTACCATTTTTCAACAAACGAATTTTACTTTAAGTAATTAAAGAACGAACAAACAAACATAACATAAATAAATAAATGCTTATTAATAAAAACAATGTATTCATTTTTTAAAAACTTATACATAAAAAAATCACCCTTTCGTACCTTACTCGCTAATATTCAAAGTTAAATAATTTAATATTGTATTCTAAAAAGAGAAGTTAATTTACATTGGAGGCATCAAAATCTCCTTCCCATCCTTTCACTATACATATATCTGCTCGGCTGCACTAACTAGCTGTTCACTCGCTACACAATAAAATGTAAAAAATATTCTAGAAAGTTTCGGTTTCGGCCGTTTGGGCATTTTTTGCCCGAAACTGAAACCGAAGTTTCGAAACTACAACTACGTCTTGTCAAAACGTCGAAGGGTGGTTGAAAATGCCTTTGGACACTTGAAGGCCAGATTCCCACGAATTGGAAAAGGCATTGACAACCATATGAAAAATGTAAATGTTGTTGTGAAAGCATGCTGCGTATTGCATAATTTTTGCAATCACAACAACGACATTTCACAAAAATGGATTCATGTCAGAAATGCCTTCACCCGAATGCGTATTGGGGAATGAACATTGCAATTCATATACACGACGAGCAATCGCTTCATTTTCAAGTGCTCAAACAAGAAACAACCAAACTCGAATTGGAAATAAAAGAACAAGATGAAAGGATGGAACTTGCACAAAAACAAACAGCAGTTCAAAAAGAATATTGGTACGAAAATTAGTTCTGCGGGCGTATTTATCTCTCTAGATTGTGTTTCAAAATAAAACACACTACAATTCTTAAACGCATTTAACAACCAGCAATCACTTTATTTAAAACTTCACATTTTTCTGTCTTTACACTTGTTACTTATTGGACTACCCCGTGTTGCACCGCTGCTTGCTAAACCCAAACCACAGATAACTCATCAAGTTTGACTCATCACTTGATGAGTTATCTGTGCCAGTACCTTGCAAACTGCACAGTGACGGGAGCATTATCGTCACATTATATAATCATTTCCCAAAACGCTGTTTATTATTTTACTCATTCCCATTCAAAGTGTACTGGTATAATCAGTAATTAATTCAAATCACCATACACGGTTTAGGCTGTAAAAACCAAACTCCGGGATTTTGGGGCTGCTAAAAACAGCCGGGATTCCAGTGATTTCGGGATCCCGGGATTGAATGCCTTAGTACGTATTGAATTTAATAGTTGTTTCATATGTGTTCTTTAAAAAATGTTCTCAGATATTCACTAACTTATTGAGTTACTACTTTCATGCACAATATTATTTGCAGAATTCCGTTTTAACAAAGCTGAAGAAGAAAGAATAATTTTAACGTGCCGTCCACAATATTTGCTAAATCTACGAAAAGTTCATATTTTATACCTGCAATGTGATGCAGTAAAGGGTGAAGTTCTCCGTCAAAGTTGATTCGGATATGTCAGCTTGTGCTATAATGATGTCGCCACGAGTAGGCTACGCATCAGCACTTAATCTAGGGAGCTATACGTTGTAAGGCAGCCATTAGTGTTATTTTGAAAATCACTTTTTAAAATTCCAGGGGCGTAAGCAGAAAAAATTAGGGCTTACTGGAAATTTACTTACTTACTTAACTGGCCATAATAATCTGTTACGGGGTACGGCCTGCCCAAACACTTTTTCTAGGTGCCTCTGCTTTTCGCGCGCCTTCTCTAGTTGGTCACACCAAAAGATGATAGGGCTTCCTCAACTTGGTCCTTCCACTGGATACGCGGCCTCCCTCTTCGCCGTCGACCTCCAACTACCGTATCAAACATCTTTTTCGCCGGAGTTTCATCGTCCATACGGCAGACATGGCCAAGCCAGCGCAGCCGCTGGATGTTAATTCGTTGCGCTACGTCCATGTCTTTATATAACTCATACAGTTCGTTGTTGGTTCGTATAGGATAGTCGTCGCCAATACGAACGGGGCCGAAGATTTTGCGAAGTACCTTCCTCTCGAACACCCAAGGACCGCTGTGTCGTCACGCGACAGCGTTCATGCTTCTGCGCCATAGAGGAGCACAGGCACAGTAAGCGTCCTGCAAAGGGAAAGTTTTGTCGGTGGAGAGAAGTCTCTGCTACCCAGTAGCACCTAGGTTCTACAACCGAGACCTTAGTAGCACCTATTGGCAAGAAGATTCTTTCGCTTTATCTCCAGACTGACATCATTGCAGCTGTTTATGGCAGTTTCAAGGTAGGCGAATTCCTTGACAACTTTAAAAGTATACCTGTCAGCTTCGACGTGAGACCCTAGTCGCTGCGAGTCTCTGCGTGTAGACAGCGTATACTTCGTTCATTTTGACCCAGACCCATTTTGGCGATTCTCTTTCGATTGCCGCAAAGGCAGCGGTGACATCTCGCTTGTTACGCCCGATAGCGTCAATGTCATCGGCGTAGGCAAGGAGCTGGACACTTTCGTTAAAGATTGTGCCATTACGATGTACACACTCTGCATGGTATAGTTGAAGAGGTCGCATGACAAAGGATCGCCCTGTCGGAAGCCTCGAACGGTACCAAATGGGTCGGAGAGGTCACTTCCAACCTTACCGGAGCTGCGTGTATTGCTCAACATCGCTCTGCAAAGCTCGTGAGACATGTAATAGGTGATCCCTTACCGGGTTATCGAATGCTGCCTTATAATCGATAAAGAGATTGTGGGTATTGATTTCACTCTCATGGGTCTTCTCCAGGATTTGGATAAAATGAATATCTGGTCGATGGTGGACTTACCAGGTCTAAAGCCGCACTGATAAGGTTCAATCAGCGCCTTGGCGAGTGGCTTCAATCTTTCACATAATACCCTCCTTGGAATGTCTGCGCGATGGGAAGAAGGCTGACACCCCTGTAGTTGGCGCAAGCCGCACTGATAAGGTTCAATCAGCGCCTTGGCGAGTGGCTTCAATCTTTCACATAATACCCTCCTTGGAATGTCTGCGCGATGGGAAGAAGGCTGACACCCCTGTAGTTGGCGCATATTGTTGAATCGCCTTTCTTCAACACAGGACAAAGGGCACTGAGGTTCCAATCGTTGGACAAACATTCCTCCAGTCATATTTGCAGGCCAACTGATGCATGCACCCAATCAGCTCACCGCCGTCGGTCTTGACCAATTCTGCTGGTAGCTCATCTGGCCTTGCAGCTTTATTGTTCTTGAGTCACTGGATATTGACCTAAACCTCGTCATAGCTGGGCGGTGGCACATCCATACCGTCGTCATCGATTGGTACCGTCTGGACATCTTCACCACTGGTGGTATTTGTTCTCTTCGTCACCTGCGAGCAGCTTGGTGAAGTGCTCCTTCCGCAACCTCAGTACACCCTGCGCATCTGTAACCAGATCTCCGTTTTCGTCTCTGCAGGAAGATGCCTTGGACTTATATCTTTCTGTCAGACGCTTGGCTTTCTGGAACAATTTTCGGGCGTCGTTCCTATTCCTTCACTCCTCGATTTCTTCACGCTCGCGCCTTTCTTGTTTTCGTTCCCTGTGTCTAAAAAGGCACCGCTTTCACCACATTAAGCATCAAAATTACCATTTTTCAACAAACGAATTTTACTTTAAGTAATTAAAGAACGAACAAACAAACATAACATAAATAAATAAATGCTTATTAATAAAAACAATGTATTCATTTTTTAAAAACTTATACATAAAAAAATCACCCTTTCGTACCTTACTCGCTAATATTCAAAGTTAAATAATTTAATATTGTATTCTAAAAAGAGAAGTTAATTTACATTGGAGGCATCAAAATTCTCCTTCCCATCCTTTCACTATACATATATCTGCTCGGCTGCACTAACTAGCTGTTCAGTCGCTACACAATAAAATGTAAAAAATATTCTAGAAAGTTTCGGTTTCGGCCGTTTGGGCATTTTTTGCCCGAAACTGAAACCGAAGTTTCGAAACTACAACTACGTCTTGTCAAAACGTCGAAGGGTGGTTGAAAATGCCTTTGGACACTTGAAGGCCAGATTCCCACGAATTGGAAAAGGCATTGACAACCATATGAAAAATGTAAATGTTGTTGTGAAAGCATGCTGCGTATTGCATAATTTTTGCAATCACAACAACGACCACATTTCACAAAAATGGATTCATGTCAGAAATGCCTTCACCCGAATGCGTATTGGGGAATGAACATTGCAATTCATATACACGACGAGCAATCGCTTCATTTTCAAGTGCTCAAACAAGAAACAACCAAACTCGAATTGGAAATAAAAGAACAAGATGAAAGGATGGAACTTGCACAAAAACAAACAGCAGTTCAAAAAGAATATTGGTACGAAAATTAGTTCTGCGGGCGTATTTATCTCTCTAGATTGTGTTTCAAAATAAAACACACTACAATTCTTAAACGCATTTAACAACCAGCAATCACTTTATTTAAAACTTCACACTTTTCTGTCTTTACACTTGTTACTTATTGGACTACCCCGTGTTGCACCGCTGCTTGCTAAACCCAAACCACAGATAACTCATCAAGTTTGACTCATCACTTGATGAGTTATCTGTGCCAGTACCTTGCAAACTGCACAGTGACGGGAGCATTATCGTCACATTATATAATCATTTCCCAAAACGCTGTTTATTATTTTACTCATTCCCATTCAAAGTGTACTGGTATAATCAGTAATTAATTCAAATCACCATACACGGTTTAGGCTGTAAAAACCAAACTCCGGGATTTTGGGGCTGCTAAAAACAGCCGGGATTCCAGTGATTTCGGGATCCCGGGATTGAATGCCTTAGTACGTATTGAATTTAATAGTTGTTTCATATGTGTTCTTTAAAAAAATGTTCTCAGATATTCACTAACTTATTGAGTTACTACTTTCATGCACAATATTATTTGCAGAATTCCGTTTTAACAAAGCTGAAGAAGAAAGAATAATTTTAACGTGCCGTCCACAATATTTGCTAAATCTACGAAAAGTTCATATTTTATACCTGCAATGTGATGCAGTAAAGGGTGAAGTTCTCCGTCAAAGTTGATTCGGATATGTCAGCTTGTGCTATAATGATGTCGCCACGAGTAGGCTACGCATCAGCACTTAATCTAGGGAGCTATACGTTGTAAGGCAGCCATTAGTGTTATTTTGAAAATCACTTTTTAAAATTCCAGGGGCGTAAGCAGAAAAAATTAGGGCTTACTGGAAATTTACTTACTTACTTAACTGGCCATAATAATCTGTTACGGGGTACGGCCTGCCCAAACACTTTTTCTAGGTGCCTCTGCTTTTCGCGCGCCTTCTCTAGTTGGTCACACCAAAAGATGATAGGGCTTCCTCAACTTGGTCCTTCCACTGGATACGCGGCCTCCCTCTTCGCCGTCGACCTCCAACTACCGTATCGAACATCTTTTTCGCCGGAGTTTCATCGTCCATACGGCAGACATGGCCAAGCCAGCGCAGCCGCTGGATGTTAATTCGTTGCGCTACGTCCATGTCTTTATATAACTCATACAGTTCGTTGTTGGTTCGTATAGGATAGTCGTCGCCAATACGAACGGGGCCGAAGATTTTGCGAAGTACCTTCCTCTCGAACACCCAAGGACCGCTGTGTCGTCACGCGACAGCGTTCATGCTTCTGCGCCATAGAGGAGCACAGGCACAGTAAGCGTCCTGCAAAGGGAAAGTTTTGTCGGTGGAGAGAAGTCTCTGCTACCCAGTAGCACCTAGGTTCTACAACCGAGACCTTAGTAGCACCTATTGGCAAGAAGATTCTTTCGCTTTATCTCCAGACTGACATCATTGCAGCTGTTTATGGCAGTTTCAAGGTAGGCGAATTCCTTGACAACTTTAAAAGTATACCTGTCAGCTTCGACGTGAGACCCTAGTCGCTGCGAGTCTCTGCGTGTAGACAGCGTATACTTCGTTCATTTTGACCCAGACCCATTTTGGCGATTCTCTTTCGATTGCCGCAAAGGCAGCGGTGACATCTCGCTTGTTACGCCCGATAGCGTCAATGTCATCGGCGTAGGCAAGGAGCTGGACACTTTCGTTAAAGATTGTGCCATTACGATGTACACACTCTGCATGGTATAGTTGAAGAGGTCGCATGACAAAGGATCGCCCTGTCGGAAGCCTCGAACGGTACCAAATGGGTCGGAGAGGTCACTTCCAACCTTACCGGAGCTGCGTGTATTGCTCCACATTGCTCTGCAAAGCTCGTGAGACATGTAATAGGTGATCCCTTACCGGGTTATCGAATGCTGCCTTATAATCGATAAAGAGATTGTGGGTATTGATTTCACTCTCATGGGTCTTCTCCAGGATTTGGATAAAATGAATATCTGGTCGATGGTGGACTTACCAGGTCTAAAGCCGCACTGATAAGGTTCAATCAGCGCCTTGGCGAGTGGCTTCAATCTTTCACATAATACCCTCCTTGGAATGTCTGCGCGATGGGAAGAAGGCTGACACCCCTGTAGTTGGCGCAAGCCGCACTGATAAGGTTCAATCAGCGCCTTGGCGAGTGGCTTCAATCTTTCACATAATACCCTCCTTGGAATGTCTGCGCGATGGGAAGAAGGCTGACACCCCTGTAGTTGGCGCATATTGTTGAATCGCCTTTCTTCAACACAGGACAAAGGGCACTGAGGTTCCAATCGTTGGACAAACATTCCTCCAGTCATATTTGCAGGCCAACTGATGCATGCACCCAATCAGCTCACCGCCGTCGGTCTTGACCAATTCTGCTGGTAGCTCATCTGGCCTTGCAGCTTTATTGTTCTTGAGTCACTGGATATTGACCTAAACCTCGTCATAGCTGGGCGGTGGCACATCCATACCGTCGTCATCGATTGGTACCGTCTGGACATCTTCACCACTGGTGGTATTTGTTCTCTTCGTCACCTGCGAGCAGCTTGGTGAAGTGCTCCTTCCGCAACCTCAGTACACCCTGCGCATCTGTAACCAGATCTCCGTTTTCGTCTCTGCAGGAAGATGCCTTGGACTTATATCTTTCTGTCAGACGCTTGGCTTTCTGGAAAAATTTTCGGGCGTCGTTCCTATTCCTTCACTCCTCGATTTCTTCACGCTCGCGCCTTTCTTGTTTTCGTTCCCTGTGTCTAAAAAGGCACCGCTTTTTCTCCCTCTCCTCCCGGTATTTTGCCCGTAAGGCTGGCGTAGCAGCCGACTGCAGAGTCTTTTTGTAGGCAGCATTCTTCGCTGCAGTGGCTGCGCTACACTCTTCGTCGTACCATTGGTTTCTTGATGGCAAGCGTCGAAAACCAAGGACATTTTCTGCGGCGGTGCACATAGAGTGGGATATGTGAGCCCATAATCCGCCGATGTCATCAGATGGGGAGGGGAGCGACCGAGCTGGTTGGATAATTGAGCGGAGTAGGCTCCAGCTTTCTGTGCAAACTAGGCTGTGCGGTCTTTCCTGCGCTGCAACAAGGTAGTGGTCCGAGTCGATGTTCGGCCCTCGGAACGTGCGCAGATCTAGAATGCTAGAAGCAAGCCTTTCCATCAGTCACAATGTGATCAATATGGTTGCGAGTGGATTGATCGGAGATAACCGGGGGTCCTTATGGAATCTGGTGCGGCGAAGTCGATCAGCCTCAGACTGTTGCTCAAAGTGGCCGCATGGAGGCTGAACCGCCCGGCTGTGGGACCAAATATACCTTCTTGCCCGACCTTTGCATTGAAATCCCCGAGGACGATTTTGACGTCATGAGCCGGGCACCCGTCGTAGACATCCTCGAGATTCGCATAACAGGCATCTTTGGTCGCATCATCGTTATCTTCCGTCGGGGCGTGCGCGCAAATTAGGCTGATGCTAAAGAAGTTCGCCGTAATGACCCGAGAGACGTGATGGCAGCCAAATTTGTGCTTCTCCGCATGGCATCTGTAATAGATGTCGGAGTCTGCTCGCTTGGAGCAACCTTGTCCTGTCCATCGCATTTTCTGGATGGCGGTGATGTCAGCCTTACATTTTATGAAGACTTCCGCCAGTTGGATAGAGGCACCTTCCCTATAGAGGCTCCGGACATTCCAGGCGCATATCAAGTCGTGGTCCTTAAAACGTTTGCTGTGGTTGTCAACATAGTGGGTTCCTTCCGAAGGGTTTTTGGTTTTCATTGGTAAATTGATTTTACTTGAGCACAACCCAAAATTCAAGTCCTGGGGATTGGACACGCTGCACACATAAGTTCACTATTCAGCGGGTGTCAAATAGCTATCCGGGAGGGCCACGCGGAGGCTGTGTATCAACTTGGATTAGACAGGAACATGGATCATTCTGGCGTTCGCCAGGTTGAACGCAATCAGAGACTTTACCTTGTATGTCTGCTCCCATCCGCTAAGTGAAAATTTAGAAGATATAAAAATTTATAAAAGCAACTTGAGCCCCCTCGTTTACGAATATTACTTGTGTTGCAAATAGTTTTGCTAGTTTTTAAATGCTGCCGGCAACTCTATTAATAAATGATTTTTTCTTGCGTCAGGCTTGCATCAGCTGCTTTCTGGGAAATATTCCGGACGTTTATTACTAAATGCTTTCATTACTAGATTTCGACTAGCTCCGGAGCTCACTTTTGTACATTAGGTCGTGGTACAAACATTCCACGTCTTGAAAGAGAATTACGTTCTTTATTCGGAATTTCATTAGATAATCATTATTCAAAATGCCAATTGTAAATATTATTAAGAAGGCATCGAGTCTAATTTTAGGCGACGACGATAAACAGGAAAAAATCGATATCGCTTACGAAGATAACGAGATGCTTTTTTGTAAAAATAATGTTTGCATTCATCCTCCAACCGTGGCGCGCCAAGAGTCGGACATCGTCCACTACCCTGGTTACCTGACCGTAACGACTAAGACCTTTGTAGATCAATATAACAATGCGAAACGGCCAACTTTGCTGCTTACATGGATTCCGAACTCGTCCCTATGCAAATGCTCCGCTTCTGACGGAAGCTGTCCTGCTCCAGCTTTTTACACGGGAACGTTGTCAAGACTGACAGAAAAGCAACAGCAAATCGCAGCCCACAATTTCGCAGAAAACCTAGAAAGTAACGGAGATGAGGGAAGTGTCATTAATATATGCTATCCGGAGCAGCAAAATGGCTTCGACGACAATGCTGTCGACGTGCAAGAACTGAAAAGCGAACTACAACCTCTTCTTGGCGGGCATGCTGCCACTATTGACGACATCGAAATGCTGCTCAAGAAAAACCCTATAACCTCGGTGAACATAACGATCTCGAATCCACAAATTGAGAATACGAATATTCCTCAGTCATATAATTGTGTGGTTGTGGCTGACCGCGACAAAATGCAGCTCAATTCTGATGGCTCTATATCTGATGACAACAATCCCAACTGGATGACTCCAGAGCTGTTGGCATTTAAGCATAATTTGGCGTTTCCCGATAGCGCCAACACGACGCCGACAACTCGGAGAAAGGCAATAATCAAATGTCGGCGCTTCTCAGTCGACCTTAGTCAGATGAGGTCACTGCGTCTCTTTTTCAACGATGACAATTGTACTTCGGGTCAATTGGTGATCGCCTCTCGTGAATCCCAGTACAAAATTCTCCATTTCCATTATGGTGGCTTGGATCATCTAGCTCAGGTACATACATAATTATACCTATATGTATACATTTTTATGTAACTGTAGGTATTGAAATTTAATTTTGCTATTTTAGGCGAAGTTCGCAAGGATTTTAATTGTATCAACTCATTTATACCTTTCCTTAGATTTCTACATATACCAGTGGTGAAGTATCAAATTTAATTCACTTTGTATATGTATCTATATACACATCAACAAAATCACCAAGAGAATCATCATTACATACCGACAATTGGAGTTGTCGCAATGATTTTAAGTACTAAGTCTAACCCGCTGTTTCCTTATTTACAATGTAGTTATACATAAATAACATACATATGTATATATAACATATATATATGTACATAAATGTTACTGGTTTTTGGACGACAGGAAATGTTTCCTAGGGCACTTGGTTGAAGAAACAATGCGACAGTGGTTGCTTAAATCCCGCCTAATATCATGTGATATTATTTATAACTATTATTTTTTTTAACCTGTGGTCTGACGAAGATTTTCGTGGTGTATCCATAACCATTTAAGATCAAAGTGGCCCATAGAATGACTAATGAGTTGAGTTCTCTTATTGTACACTACCTCCGCGAACTAATGCAATATGTCAAGTCAATACGGAATGGCTTGTTTAAAAGAAAAAAATCTAAGTGGTGAACAAGAGGGCGTTGTTCGGTGAGGTTTGTTCAACGGAATTAATCAAGTGGGCAGCGGTACAGAACAGGATTTAAATTACAATTTACTACTTTACATTGAAGAAATAGTGCAAAATTGTGTTATATATATTTGTTAACTGAACAAGTTACCAACTATTCCTTTCAGGTGCTTCATCAATGGCACTGCTTTTTACATAACATAACACTTGCTCCGGGACAAGAGAAGCAAAACCTGCCGTATCGCCAATTTATGGTTTGCCGTCCCGAAGTGAAAAAGTCTGAATTACATCCGGACGAGGGTAATGTAAAAAAAATAACTACAAATTTTTTCTATGGAACGTTGCTCAACGGAAAGGGACAAATCGATGACGACCTATTGCTGCGAAAATGTGTATTCTTTGGAGGACTAGAGAAGAGCTTGAGGAAAACCGTGTGGCCATTTCTCTTGAAGTGTTATTCTTTTTCCTCGACTTTTGAGGACCGCGCCGTACTAATGGACATCAAGCGGCAGGAATACGAGGAAGTAACTCGCAGGCGGCTGTACTCCATGTCGCCAGAGGAGCAGATTCTTTTCTGGAAAACAGTACAGTGTGTGGTGGAGAAAGATGTCGTGCGTACAGACCGGTCGAACCCATTTTTCTGTGGCGATGACAACCCAAACACAGAAATCATGAAAAATATTCTCCTAAATTATGCTTTTTACAATGCAGGGATCTCGTATTCTCAAGTGAGCGACACAATTTTTCGAATTGATCGATGGCGGTATGTTTGATACTAATTCTTTTACTTGAAACTTTGTCACAGGGAATGAGCGATTTGTTAGCCCCTGTTCTGTGCGAGGTACAGAACGAGTCAGAGACTTTTTGGTGTTTTGTTGGTCTAATGCATCGTTCTTTTTTCGTGTGCACTCCCACGGACAATGATATCGACCACAACTTGAGTTACTTGCGAGAGTTAATCCGGATTATGCTGCCGCGTTTTTACGAACATCTTCAGAAGAATAACGATGCAATGGAATTGCTATTCTGCCACCGATGGCTGTTGCTATGCTTTAAGCGCGAGTTCACCGAGCCAGTTGTCATACGCATGTGGGAGGCTTGCTGGTCCAACTATCTTACCGACTACTTTCACCTCTTTCTTTGTCTGGCTATCATTGCTGTCTACGCTGACGACGTGGTCGCCCAGAATTTGCGGGCAGATGAAATGCTACTACATTTCAGCTCACTAGCCATGTATATGGACGGACAGCTAATATTGCGGAAAGCTCGTGGCCTGCTACATCAGTACCGACAGTTGCCGAGGATTCCGTGTACTCTAAGTGGACTGTGCAAACGGTGTGGGCCTGGAATGTGGGATTCCGAGCATCGACCAGCTCTGGAATGCGTGGGCCACACCGATGACGAAAAGTGCTCCTTGGCTATCGATTAAAGGACCAGCTTATGGGGTATTTAAGCCTATTTATGTTGATGCTTTGCTTGAACGTATCACAAATGACGTAGTTAGCCTTCGCTTCGCAGAAGATTTGTAGTGTTATCATACATGCTATTCGCATCGCTTCCTTTGCTGAGGGACATATTCTGTTTGTTTTATTTATTACAACAAAACGGAACGATTTGGCCAAGGCGTATCTAACGTATGTATGTATTTCTGTGGATATCGTACAGGTCAACAGAGGATAACAGGGCAATAGTTTAAAGGCCCATTTAAAATATGTAATACAACGCAAAAATCGAGTTGATATTTTGCCTCTACTATTGTACGTACACGACGTAAAAATGTATGGACTGGAGCGTCCGTGTAACAAAAGCTCAGATATTTTATTTTCAATGATATACAGCACAAGCAATGTATTTGTGTATAGTTATTTTTAAGCATGTGCTACAAGTTGTATCGTCTGCAGTATATGACAAGCGCTTTTCTGTTCGTGTACTAAATAATTACTTACACATTGTATTTGTCGAATATCATCTCAATGTAAACCAAAATGTACTTCATTACATTTCATTTTGGTCTTATAAAATGTTACCGAATGTTTAATAAAATTGTGAAAGCAAATGCGCAGGCGACATTTAATGTTCGAAAATTTTTAGGACTAATACCTAATAAAATCTTAGACAAACCCGAAAAAAATTGGTACTGTCTTAATAAATCCCGTAACATGACTTAAAGCGTCGTAATTTGAATGTCGATTCAGTTATGGCAAGATTCTTTTCGATTATTCGAAGAAACTAGACGTATGGGAGGGGAGCGGGTTCGACTTTAGCCTCGCTCACTTTAGTTTATAGAAGCTGTATTTAAAATTCGATGACGGCCAGTTTTACAAATTTTTAATTGAAATTCGAAAGGTATAGTTTACCTGCCCGCCGTACAAATATGGGAACACCATAAATAGCTAATATCGCGGTCGCCCTTTTGGCGTCCACTGCTCATCTCCAATCGAAATAGTTTTGCTCTTCGTATATAAAACTGTTCTCGATTTATTGCTACGTTCTTATGGGGAATAATTTTTCCTAAGATTGTACGTATGTCACAAGAAAATTAAACATATTTACATAGAACTTTATTATATAAATCTGTGTTTGGGTGCGTATGAACTGAAATATAAAATGGACGGCCAGACCCTCTTACATTTGGGGCAATTGCTCAATTGGTGTAGTAAATTTGAAATCCTCAGGAAATAATTTCGCGGCATGGGGATACATCAATTTGTATGACTGTCTGATAGTAACGTCTGCTACGCCGGCAATATCGCCAATTTCTTTCTGGCTGCGCTTATGCTCCGATGCCTGGAACGTGAATATTGTTTAAAAATAACGCTATTGAATATGAGTGTGATAAAACCTGAGAGGCCATATAAATAGCAGCTGCGGCCACCGAGATGGGAGACCTGCCTGGCACGATATCCATTTCGACAGCTTTTTTAGCAATATGTGTGGCAGCACGCTGTACCATGTTTGGTAGATCTAAATAGAAATTAAGCGAATTGACGTTAAAGTGCATTGCCACGCCAACATACCAGTAACTTACCAAGATTCGCACAAAATCTAGACATAAAGTCGGCAGTGGTAATCAAGTCAACACTTGTCTCCAATGCTTTCAAGGTCAGTTTGAAGCAACGGCCGATCTCCTTCTTGCTGATCTTGCTTACTGCACAGATTTCTTTAAATGTGCGCGGCACACCTTCCTGTCGACAAGCAATATACAAGCATGCCGACGCCTTCGCATCGTTTGAACGGCCTTTAAGATTTTTGCCATCATGAACCTGTTGAGATAAAGAAAAGCTTGAATGTGATGAAATATACATTCGTTAACAGTTTTAAACTGGATTGTACCTGTTTGAAGAGATTGTTCGCACGATCTACAATTGTTTTCGGTAAATTAATGCGATCAGCCATTGTAGAAATCTCTTTGTATGCCGAAATCAGCGAACGGTCAGAGCTACTCATAGTGCGCCTGTTTTGATACTTTGGTGAGCCAAAGGCGTCAAAGGATGCCGATCCGGTGCCAGGGCCAATAATCGTAGATAAGTCACCGCCGCTGAGGAGCGGATTTTCCGGACCACCTACACGACTGGGATCAACACCACTTTTTTCATTACTGAAGGTGCGCCATTCCGAGCCCACGTCAATTACGCGGTCGCCCACAACTAAACCACACTCTGAGCATATCATGTCGCCAGCGCGGTAGTCTTCGATAAGCGGCGATTCAGGATGTGCATAACAGCACACTTTGTTGCTGGCATCGGGTCTATAAAATCCAAACAATCGAATATAAACAGGAATACAAATTACATCGCCAAGCATATTTCACGATGCCATTACCTGTTACTAGAACTTGCCATTCTGTTCGGTGACCTAATGTATAGAATACTTTTAATATGCTTTAAATGCTAAAACTTTTTCTGTGTGTATATATTAGGAAATTATAAGCGAACTTGATCTTTTAAAATTTAATTCAACAGTTCTTGACTATTAATGTTATTAGGGGTTTCTTTTGACTGCTTCTAAACTCGTTTCTTTTTCATTTTGGTTCGACGGTTGCCACTTGTCATAAAATTTTCGCAGATTTTCGTTTAATCACTATGCGTTAGATGAGACCCAGCCTGTTCAAAAATATAGATTGGGTTTTATTTCTGCTCAGCTTCTCGTTTCAACCCACTTTCAACAATCTAACAAACAACAATCTTTGACCTAAAGTTGTTCACAGTTTTTTCTATGAAAAAACAAAGATACCATTAGCTACTAAAGCGTTCAATCCCAAGCATTTTGGATACCCCGGGATTTCGGAAATGAAAAATGAAATTCTCGGGATCGCGGGAAATTTCGGGATTTCAGAAAATTATAGAAGCTAGTAAAATATTTTATAAAAACATCGTTGCTCGTCACCGGGCTTATCACGGATAATCGAAAATCCCTCTTAAAAGAGGTTACATATAAACGTTTATACATGTTATTATTTTTGATAAGAACATGTGACACTTCTTCTATAAACGTACAATTGCATAAAGAAATCTTATTCTATTTCAAAAAAATACATTTGTTTTAAATACATATGTATGTGTATATGTGTGTTATACGGAAAAAACAAACCCAAGAACATATGCTTCACGCATGATGGAGATAAATCACGGTTAATATAGGTATAAAATCAACCACTCAGCATCCCGGTTAATAGATGTTCCCGGTTAATGGAGGCCCGGATAATCAAGGTTCAACTGTACTTTCTCTGTTAAACAATCGTTTTTATTAAATAAAAAAGTATTTTATACAAAATAGGTTTTTATTTTAATAAAAGTTGTATAAAATTCATACACAAATATCGCGAACTAAAACAAAACCATTAAATTCATTCATCTTTTGTAAACTAAAGTATATTAAAAGTATATAAAAAATTAGTTTGTGGAGATACGAGGCATGTTTTAGCGAACAATTTTTCGATTTTGATATTCTGAAACCCTCGCTTTATGAAGTTCAATGAAAACATACATTGTAAATTACGTTGCATTGAGTTCTAAGTTCACGAAAGTTTTGGGGAATAGCTCAGGAGCTGGTGTTAAACTCAGCCATTATAGAGCCAATTTACCGAATTTTCTAACACTTAACCTTCACTCTGTGAAGACACATAAGAATAATATGAAAAAACAGTGACGCCAATTTAAGCAGTGATACTAATGGCTTTTGTCGCATACGATATGGAGATTAGCTCCAAGCTTGGTGACAGCGACACCTGTGTTCGGTGCTCGTGTAGTCGTGCTGTCGTCGAAATAATTGTTCCCATACGATTATGTCGCTGCCGTCGTCTATGTGTTCGGAGTATGATACAATAGTAAGGTAGATTCATTATGACAAATAAAAATATCGTTTGGCGATTAAGATAATTTTTGTTTAAATTTATTTATACTATTTTCTTTTTTTGTCACTGCGTTGTATTTATTTGTTGAGAAAAGGTTAATACCTATAAGGGGTAAATTAAGTAAGAAGAGCTAAAACACGTTGATGCAGTCGCCCTTACGCAAAAACAAGACGCGGTATCAGGTTATAAATACACTTATATGTGGTGCATACCCATGATACAATAATATTTAGATAGTTTCATAAAGACAGATAAGAAGAAAATTGACAAATGAGAAATACATTTTTTACTACTCTTTTCATTTTTGCCATAGGATTGCAACTTAACGGCTATCAGTTTATGTAGTAACACCTCATAAAAATAATATAAAACTTTATAATAATAATATTAATTGTAATTGAATGTAAGAACACATTTTTTCTGAATATGTAAGAGTGTGGGTAAAGAACGGTTTGTAAGCGCTGTTTATAGTGAAGTTGGCGAATGCTATTCACAAGATTGAGGCATAACAAGAATACTTACTTTGTTTGGGTACTCCTGGATACCACAATAAACTCAAAACCAATATATTAGTATTTTAAAATGTTTACAATTCATTCATTTTGAAGCAAGCAATTTAAAAATGCCAATCGCAGTCAAAAGAACAGAAACAACAACAAATACCAGAAAAAAACGAATATACAAACAAATTGTATCTTATGTTGTGATTTTTTTCTAACATACGTTCTTCCTACAAAGAAGGGTTTTTTAACATCCACTCTCATCTCGATATGTGACGCTTCGGATATTAAACGTAACATATAATTTGAAACAGTTTAAGAACAGTTAAAGAATCTCCATTTGCTTTTAGAAAAACTGCATTCAAGTTTTCTAAAACACCCATAAATGTTGAATTTGGTTTTACTAAACCACCTTCGGAATGTAAATCAACGTACGTTGAGCTGCGTCTTTGAAGTTCAACCCCAGTTCGACATCCGTATTGAGTTAAACTCATTTTGTGGATTAGATATCCACCAAAACTCTCAAGCCCATCGTACTCAATATCGCTCATTTCTGCAATTTCATCACACAATTCGTCATGAGGTACTTCACTTTCTTTACAATTGGTTTGAGTATCGCCGAGAAGTTGTTTGAACGTGTCCTGCGAGATAACTGTATCTATGTAGTTCTCCAAACCAATGTTAAGCAAATCGGTATCAGTCTTTCCGACGTTTGCTTCTGAGAAAAGTACATTTTCATTTCGACCTGTATTAAAACAATGGTTAGCAAGTTATCCAAATTTACTCGCATTAATTGTTAAAACTATCTGAAACTTCTACACACTACTATTTCTTAACAAATTTCCAAGCATTCATACCTTTTTTTCATTGCATTGCATTCATAAAATTTTTCTTCTTATTTGTCAAAGAAGCAACTGACTTTTAACCCTCTACTGCCCCATACGGCCTTAAGGCACGGTCTAATTTCCACGAAGTTCAACTTTCAACTGATAATATTGGGAAACATGTGATGCTTACAGCCGTGCAACATTAAAGAAATGACAACTTAATTTATCTAAAACATGCCCTAAAAATTTCATTAAAAAAAATTAATATTTATGTGGACTTTTCTAGGTTTTTGTGGACCGTGCCTTAAGGCCGTATGGGGCAGTAGAGGGTTAAATTTGATCGATTGAAACTACCGAACCAGCTTATGCCCAAAATTGCGAATATTTACGTGATAACCAACAGCATAAAAATCAAATCAACTTGCTGTAAAAATTTTCACTAAGAAGGGTAGTAACTCATATGATCATGTATATGATACATAAAACCATTATGCATACGGTCACAAACTGAAAGTTTATTGTGCACATTTTCTGCAAATACTAACATAAATCGTACGATGGATCCAAAGCGATTTCGAAAATCAGGCTCACAATATCTTCCACACTTGGTGTTCCTAACTACATATTACCTTTATCTTAAATCTATTAAGATATTTCCACTAGGTGGCAACGTCGGCAATGGTGATCTGGCAAGGCCGTTGCTGGTATTGCCGGACTGATCAGAATTCGAAGATTCAGCACGTCAAGTGCAATACGTAGTGGCAGCACCACGACTAATTAAACCTTTTTTCTTTTGATTTTGTTTTGTTTTCTTCTCATTTTAGGTTTATAACAAGGTTCAATAATAAAGTTTTAGCATCCCGGCAACACCAAAAACCACATGTATTTTGTTGGGAGGATTGTTTATCGCTAGTGTTAAAATCAGCTGATATTTTCAGACGAAAAAGAGAGAAACTGAAAACAAACAAAGTGATTGTTGCCAGACAGCGCTGTATTTCGAGCGAAAAAATGGGAAAAGTGCTCAGGTCAGGTGTTTTCATTTCAACCGATACGGCAACACAGCACCACTGCTGACACCGACGATTTTGACAGACGCGATAAACAATCAGCCGGTGGGTTGTTACAACCTTATTGTTGAGCCAGGGTTTATAAAATACAGGTTACGCATTCCGGTTGTCAAAAAATGACAGCGTCTCGCGTGAGGTTGGATCTGATTGGCTGAAAATATTTTTGAGCAACAATTTTTCAAAAAGTGTAAACAAATCCTGTAAAAGAAGTTCCCAGATTTTATATTAATACTCCTTAAATAATAAATCCAAATACTTTTCTGGATTTGTGTTCCATCAAACTCTTCTTGAAGTCTTTCGTCTGGAAGTGAGATGAGCAAATGCGCGCATTTTTAGAATTACAATTATTTTCGCGGCCACAGAAAGCCATCCACTTGCCGTTTATGTTCCGTTGCTTTGGGAAGCAATAAAGTCGTTAGTGCGATTTTCCGCAATACTAACATATTTATAATTGTTGTTCAGAGCACACCGAAAAAGTTAGAAAAAATTTCATTAAAAATATCTGTTTTTGAGCAGTGATGCCAAATTCTTTGGTTTTGTCGCCTTGTCGTCGGTGACAGCGACAAATGTGTGCGGAAGTCGTGTAGTCGTTCTGATCCTATACTTTGATAGATGCGGCCGTGTCGCTCCCATTACCAATGTGTTATGGAGGTGACAATTAAATTCTGAAAAATCAAATTTTTTCCTAATTCCGAACGGTTCAATTTTAGGGAATGTGCTATCCAATTATTACTAAAAATTCCTTGCAATAGGTGGAACCGACAAAAATAAACTATTTCGACGATCCATCTGATATGTAATATTTCATCCAGATATGTAAAGTTTGTAAGATTTAATAGTATAGTATTTTCACGCCTAAAATTCAACGAAAATGACAGCAAAAAAAAATTATGAACATTTCTGTTTAGCTAATTAGTTGAATAATAGTTAATATTTTACAAAATATTTTATACAGAAAAGTGTGATTGACTATCCGTTTGGCAAACAATAAAAAGGTATAGGAACGATATTTGCAGGACGATGCAAAATGTATTGAGCATGAGGTCTATATTTCTATTGTATGCACAATTTTGGTACTTTTATAAAGATGCATTATCAGAAATATTCTTATTAGAAAAAATTAACGCGTGGCAGCAGTGCTGGAAACTGCAATTTCGTCTATATTGATGGGCTGCCACATATTATGCAAAGTGATGACGAAATCTATTTGGCGAGCGATTAACATGATACCATGTTATGACCATGATACAAAAATAGAAGGTAGAACCGCTATCAAATTTTTTGACACTAAACGTGCTTATTGACGTTTTTCGTATTTGTCAAAAGCTTGAGTCGTGATGCCACTTCGTTGTAATACTAAATTGAAGATATTTAAGGTTCTAAAATTATTACGGTTTTTTTAAATAAACGCGGAATAGACCTTTCACTGTGACTAACATATTTTGGGCGAAAGTATAAGAATGTTAATGCGAATTCAACAGCAGATAATTCATTGCAGGATTAAAAAAATGTTCAATAGATTTTCTAACAGTGCGGTAGCACACTTTCAAAGAAGAACGTCAAAAAAACCTTTAGTGTCAGATGCGCAATGTGGCGGCTGAGAAGAAGCATTGGCCCTACCTTCTATTTTTGGTTCATGATGGCAACCCAGTTGGGACCAGACTGCCGGGAATGGCTGCTCGTGTTTATAGTTGGTGTTTGTCTTGCAGAATAGTTTAGAAATGGTAAACCTGAATGTTTGTATGTGTTTGGTGTTTTACTAACCATGTATTTTCGAAATATTGCTTTGATATTTTAGCTGCCGTTATCTTTGCTAAAGACGGCTCAAAGCCACCCCATGGTAAGTGCTTAATTTTGTGATTTCTCGTACACTGTATGATGGTTTTTGTTTATGATTTTGTTCTGATTATTCCAGCTGGTGGAATTGAAGAACGGCGAGACCTACAATGGTCACCTGGTTAGTTGCGACTCATGGATGAACATTAACCTAAGAGATGTAATATGCACCTCAAAAGTAAGATTTCAAGCAAAGTTTTTGTCGTAGATTAAAGGCTATTTTTAATCAGGACGGTGACCGCTTTTGGCGGATGCCAGAATGTTATATTCGTGGTAGCACCATCAAGTACCTCCGCATACCCGACGAGGTCATCGATATGGTAAAGGAAGACGCACAAGCCAAGTCGCGAAATCGTACTGAAATGAATAAAGGCGGACGGAGCGGTGGTGGAACAGGTGGAGGCGGCCAGAACCAAAACCAACGTGGTCGAGGCGGTAATCGTAACAGCCGAAATCCACAAGGCAGCGGCGGAAATTCTGGCTTGCGGCCAGGTGGCCAGGCAAACCGCCCATTACCACAAAATAATAAAAATCGCAAATCATAATTTTGTATAATTATTTCATCATAGGAGAAAAACAAGACGTCTGACTGAGTTTATGAAATATTGTTACTAATTGTTGGGTTCTATTTAAGCCATTCTTTATGAGACCGGAAATCCATTGTGCCCCCTACAAGTTCTTAGAGAACACCCCCTAGACCCACCGACCTCATGAAGCTTAGTAACTGAACTGCATATGTTCTCAGTCTGCAGTGTCCGATTAAAAGCCCGGTAACCTGTTTAACCTGGTTCTTCCTCAGTATGAGGCATTTTTCACTTCAGTTGGAGTTATAACCCTTGATAAAGATTTAGAATTGCCTAAGAACCGATGCGTTAGACCAGTGTTCTGAACTAATTGTTTTTTCCTCAAGTCTTAGTGACTCTTCTAGGGTGTTTTTGCCCAGCCCAATAAAGGGCTCCGGTCCAAGGGGGGCCGTGGCTGCTGCCGTTCTAGCAATGCCATTCGCCTCCTCGTATCCGTCAAATCATCTGTGTCCTGTGACCTAGAAGATTTCGACCTGGTTATATATGCCCAGTTTATTCAATGCCAGATGCACTAACCCTGAGGTTATCTTATATGAGATTAGTGTTTTGATGGTTCCTTGACTATCGGAACAGATAACGATGTCCTGCCCCCTGTACGTACGTTCGAGGTTAATTTGCACACAGAGCCTGATAGCATATAATTCTGCTTGAAAAATGCTGGGTGTTTTCCCCATGGGCTCGTAGGGCTTAAAGTGAGGTACAAACACCCCCGGCCCTGTTCCATCGTGCGTTTTGCAGCCGTCAGTAAACCACTTGATGGTATGTGGTTTAAAATGGACCTGGTGTTCTTCCCAGCCCCAATCTACTTTATTACTTATATAAACTACTAAGTGTTTCTTATAGTTATATGTTTTTGTTATTGTATCCATTGGATACAATGCATAGGGGTTGCTGACAGATATCACTTCTAAGTCGTTGTGCCTTAGGATGTGGTCTTCCTCTTTACTGGTTCTGGCCAGACCAAGAATATTCCGCCTGACCGCCATCTCAATTGCTATGTGAAATGGCTGTATATTGAGTATCACCTCCAGTGCCGCCGTGGAACAGGTTCTCATAGCTCCTGTAATGCACGTGCACGCAAGACGCTGGACCTTGTTAAGCCGTTTCCTCACTGTCGTGAGTTTGACTCTTGGGGCCCATGCCACTCCTGTATACGAGAGTATTGGTCTCACTGTCATGGTGTACATCCATTTCAGTATGCTTGGTTTACATCTCCAAGTTCTGCCTGCTAAGGATCTGCACACCATGACCGCTTTTGTTGCTTTCTAATAATTGCCTCAGCGTGCTTATTCCAGAGCAACTACGAGTCTAGTGTTACACTTAGGTACTTCACCTCTGCTTTGTATGCTATGCTTTTCCCGGGCAAGCGTATTGCCCGCATATGCGGCAGTTTTCTTTCCGACGTGACTGGTACAATGGTGGTTTTATCCTGTCTTATTCGTATTATTCCTGCCGGCCACACCATTCTTGGGTTATTCTTAAACCTCTCTGGATTATGTCGCAGAGAGTGTCTTTAAATCTTCCTCTGGCAATAATGACAATGTAATCGGCGTCGCCTTCACAGGTTATGCTTTTGCTTGTCAGTAGTTCAAGGAGCTTATCACAGGCTGCACAGTAGCGGTGACAGAACCCCGCCTTGTAGGCAGCCCCTACTCCTTAGTACGCCCCTAGTGGTGGAGCCCACCTTCGTTGCTGCCGTTCTGGTAGAGAGCATGGCTCTTATCAAAGAATATGTATAATAAGAACGCGCATGTGGGCACAAAAGTGTTTTCAGCTATTATGAAGCGAGGGGGAAGAGCGAAGCGTAGGCATTTGAGCATGTTATGTTCATTACATTTTCTGTTAGATTTGCGTAGGACAGCAGCAAAAAGCAATGTTGTTGTTCTCCGCAACAAGCCGCGCGGCTTCACTCGTGTATGTACATTGAAATGGGGGTTGGGGTGGTATAGCGATCGCTCAATCATTTTTTGCTTGTATGTTTATTGATCTTGTTTGTCGAAACGCAAGCGGAGAGCAATAACGAACCAAAGCATCGTCATCGTCGTTTCAACGAAGATGATTCGGAATTCGCTAATGTTTTTATTGTTGTCGGTTATTGTGTGTATGCTTTTTTGTGTTGCCGATTGGTTTTGCTGCACAAATTGCTGTAATGTCACCATCAATCGAATCTAATCCCTAATTCCCAGAAGTGAGCCTCAGTCTCACTAAAGATTTCAAATCCAAAAGATTTTCGATTCCATTATTTTTTGTAATAATATTTTTTGTTAGAATTAGGCGATTGAAAGAGCGCTCAACAGGAGAGGAGTAGAAGCCTCGCTTAGCCGCTGGATAAGAGCCATGCTCTCTACCAGATCGGCCATTACGAAGGTGGGCACCACCACCAGGAGCGTGCTAACGAAAAGAGGATGTCCACAGGGTGGGGTACTATCACCGCTGCTTTGAAGTCTGGTAGTGGATGAGCTCCTTGAATTACTGACAAGCAATGGCATAACGTGTCAAGGTTATGCCGACGACATTGTCATTATCGCTAGGGGAAGGTTTGAAGACACTCTCTGTGACATAATCCAGAGAGGCTTAAGAATAACCCAAGAATGGTGTGTCCGAGTAGACCTGCGAATAAACCCGGACAAAACCACCATAGTACCTTTTACATGGAAAAGAAAGCTGCCACACATGCGGACGATACGCTTGCTCGGAAAGAGCATAGCTTATAAACCAGAGGTGAAGTACCTAGGTGTAACACTAGATTCGAAGTTACTCTGGAACAAGCATGCGGAGGCAGTTATCAGTAAAGCAACAAAGGTGGTCATGGTATGCAGATCCTTGGCAGGCAAAACTTGGGGATGTAACCCGAGCATACTGAAATGGATGTATACCATGATTGTGAGGCCAGTTCTCACATATGCAGCAGTGGCATGGGCCCCGAGAGCCACACTCACGACAGTGAGGAAAAGACTCGACAAGGTCCAGCGACTTGCGTGCACGTGCATTACAGGTGCTAGAGAACCTGTCCTACGGTGGCACGGGGGTTATACATAACATATCGCCATTGCACGTAGCAATTGAGATGGCGGCCAAGCGTACTATCCTTGGACTGGCCAGAACTAGTAAAGGGGGGGATCACATCCTCAGGCACAGAGACTTAGATGTGTTATCCACTAGTAACCCTTATGTTTTGTATCCGATGGATACAATAACAAGAACATATAACTACGAAAAATACTTCGGAGTTTATATGAGCAATAAAGCAGACTGGGCCTGGGAAGACCACCTCCATTTTAGACCACACACAATTAAGTGGTTTACAGACGGCTCGAAAACACACGAGGGAACAGGGGCAGGACCTCGCCTCAAGCACTACGAGCCCATGGGGAAAACACCCAGCATATTCCAGGCGGAACTGTATGCTATCAGGCTCTGTGTGCAATTCAATCTCGAACGTGAGTACAGGGGGCAGGACATCTTCATCTGCTCCGACAGCCAAGCAGCCATCAAAACACTAATCTCATATGAGATAACCTCAGGGTTAGTGCTGGAATGCATTGAGGCATTGAATGCACTGGGCAGATGTAACCAGGTGAAGATCCTCTGGGTTCCAGGACACAGAGGTATCGAAGGAAACGAGGAAGAGGACAGCCTCGCTATAACCGCGGCAGCCACGCCCCCCTGGGTCCTGGGCTGGGCAAGGGGCAGCCCTTCATTGGGCTGGGCAAAAGCGCCATAACGGAGTCACTGAGACTTGAGGAAAGGACCAGGAAAACAGAATACTGGGCTAGCGCCTCTGGTCTCAGGCAATCGAAAATCTTCATCAAAGAGTATAACCCCAAATGGAGTGAAGAATGCCTCAAACTAAGGAGGAACCAGCTTAGACAGGTCACAGGTCTTCTAACTGGGCACTGCAGATTGAGGAAACACATGCATACAATCGGGATAGAACAGGTAAGCGTCTGTAGACTCTGCGAAACAGCAGAGGAGACTCCCGAACACATTATATTGCACTGTAATGCGGCTTGTCGCAGCAGGTTACGTTACCTGGGCCAGTTTTGGCTTGCAGAAGAGGACGTCAAGCACCTAGACCCCCGCGAGTTACTAAGTTTCATTAGGGCGGTAGGTCTAGGGGATGTACTCTAACTATTGTAGAGGGCACAATAGATCAATCCTGGTCTCAGTGCAATATACCCCTTACCAATTCTATTCTATTCTATTTGTTAGAATTATATGGCATTTATAAATTTAAAATTTTAGACAGTTTTTGTTCTAGTTTTCGAAGCAGAAACTTAAAAAACTGTTATTAAGGTATGCCTACGTTTAAGAATAGTGTAAATATTCTACACCTAAATGGTTATATGGCAAATGCTGTGACCATAAAGTTACAATATTAGATTTTCTTATTTTACCACTGCTACGAAAAGACTGCCGGTCGGTTGTATAAAAAGTAGGATTGAAAAATTTAAATTGAAAATAATTGCTAGCCAATAACGACTTATGCGTTTTAGAAAGGATAAATTAAAACAAAAGTAACAACGCTATTTCCGCTATTTACAGCGCAAAAAACAGTAAACCGCCGACTTTTTTTTCGTTTGCCAATAATATGTACTAATGCTACTCGCCTCAACAACAAAATCTAAAATTTTTGCAAGGTACAAATATTTGGGAGGGGTTGACCCTGAAACTTGGTATTGATATACTACTGTGTACAAAGAATACCCGGAATTCGATTTCTTCGATTATCGTGGTGTTGTGCATTATGAGTTCCTTCCGCCGGGCCAAACTGTCATCAAGGAATATTACTTGAGCGTTATGCGTCGTTTGCGTGAAGCTATTCGCAAAAAGAGGCCGGATTTATGGAGAGACAACTCTTCGTTTTTGCATCACGATAATGCACCATCTCACACGGCATTGGTTCTTCGTGAGCATTTCGCCAACTCATATCGTTCCACAGTCACCGTATTCGCCTGATTTAGCTCCTTGTGACTTCTGGCTATTCTCCAAACTCAAAAGACCACTTCGAGGACACCGTTTTGAATCGATTGAAGAGATTCAACGTGAATCGCCGCGCGCATTGAAGGCCATACCGGAAGGTGACTATTTGGCATGCTTCGAAGATTGGAAAGTCCGTTGGCATAAGTGCATTGCATCGGGGGGGGGGGACTACCTTGAAGGCGATGAAATTGATTTGGAAGAATAAATAAAGATTTTTTGAATTATAAACAAATTCCGGGTATTCTTTGTACACAGTAGTATGTACATATATCCGCCTAATGCAAGAAATTTACTTCAGAATGGTTCAGTGACGAATACTGGGACAGTAAATTTAAAATCCTAGATTTTCTTATTTTAGTTCTTTTACACAAGCATTATATGTGGGGGCGTTAAAAAAAGTTCCAAACAACGGGACTTTGAAAATCATTGCGGGCTAATAAAAAAGTTCTTCCTTTCTTTCCATTTCCCGTTTTAATTGTCTTTATTGATTACTTATTAGTATTTCTTTTTTATTGCCTGTAGCGATCATATAAGTCGCCATGCCAACCATATTTTATTTTCTTTTATATGATTTTGAGCACACTACAGTCGTGAGTTCGGGAGCAATATGCGACGTCGCACTATGGCCCAACGGTCGGTAAAACGTTGCAAAAATCAAAAATTTCATGAAAGCGTTCGATAAAATGAATACACGCATCTTATTGAGAATATTCCAGGGATTACGAATATGTAACTTTCATTAAATTCAGATTAGTAGTTTGGGAGGTAGAGCCGCTCAAAGTTGACAATTTTTCCACATCGAGAAAAGTGTGTATTTTTTTTTTTTTCCTCTTTAAGATTGATTTGTATGTAAATGAAGCGACCAATCGGTAACTTGTTGGTTTTTTCTAAAAGGTACGTTAATTGTTAATATAATAAAAATAAAAAATGTTTATTTTGTTTTAAAAGTTGTTCGATCTACCGATTGCTCGAAAAGTCTATATTTCGACCTTTTTTTCAACTTTGATCGAAAATAAAAAAAAAAGACCAAAAATGACCTCCGCGAAATTGAGGGAGGTTATTTGCTATTCAATGATTTACCTAACTTCCAAAACTCAGCTGCAACTTTTTGCAACTTTACTTTCCAGAGCAATAAAAGTGAAGCAACCTCGGGTCGAAAAACACGCAGGTATACAAAAAATCACTCACATTTAGTTCGGTCGACAACCCATTTTGTGTTGCTGGCATTTGTATATAAAGTTATATTTTTTGGTTACGAATGGCATAATACATTTGCTATCCATGTTTTGCTTATTTTATTTAGAAAAGTGTTTCCTAACAAGCAGTTGTGAATTTTTTCGCAATATTTGGGTGGCGCTCCATATACTGAAGGAAGATTTGTTCCTAGGCAGAGTTTCCTCTGAAATTCCACGTCCCATGGTTTTTACAGCTTAAAAAAATATTTTTTCCATCATAATACTTACATTTCCACGAACAGCTTAGTCATATTCAATATTTGAACAAAAACGCTGAAAAAACGGCAAATTCTCTTAGATGCAGCTACCTGCTTCAAATCGTTAAAGGGAAATCCCATCACGTTTTCAGTGCGAATTGTTTCCGAAAACTATTTGCAGCACATGCCTGATAAACCTATATTTCGTTGTCTTGTCACAGTCGTTCTTTGATTTTAAAGCTCATCGCAAGTATTCTGTGCAGCTTGAATTAGCCGTGAATAGTATTTTTAAATATAATTCGCAGTATATTTTTTATTGAGTCATACGAGTGTAAAGCTTATCGTAAGTATTCTGAAGCTTGAATTAGCCGTGAATAGTATTTTCAAATATACAGTGCGTTTCGTTTATAACGAACCCGCTTAAAACGAACCAATTTCAAGTACGCGCTTTATGTTTTCGGTTATTGCGGACCCCTTTTGAAGCGTACTTTCGGTTAAAACGAACCATTTTGCCCAGTCCCTCGAAGTTCGCTTTAAGTGAAAAGTTCTGTAATTCGCAGTAAATCTTATTGAGTGATACGACTGTACATTTCGAGTGTAATGTCTCTAACAAATTCCAAATTATTTGAGGTGTTTAGAGCTTCACAAACTGAGCAAGATTTCGTTGCGGCTATTTTGAAAGAATTAAGTACTAAAATACATAACATAGAAGAATACGAGGACATAACAGGCCAACTTCATTTTATTTACACCAAAATTAAAACCAATTGGCAAGCCGCGAGTCGTTGCGCGAAAGTGTTCGAAAAAAAGTATGAGAAGTGGCTAACAGATGTTAGTAGATTTGACGAAGAAAAGCCCCATACATCAACCGAGCGAACTAGAGGGAGACCAACAAAAACTATAGGCGAGTGTTCGACCTTCACAAGGAAAAGGAAGTTGTTAGATGCTACTCAAGATATCGCGACGGGTCATCTTTCTGAAGCATTGTCCATGAAATACAAAAAGGACGATGAAAAGATTAAGGCTCATATAACAGAAGCAGTTGGGTTAGCAAGTCCAAAGCGAATCATGCGGATAAAAAATAGTATTCCCACTCCACAAAATGCATTGCCTCGACAATTCACTTCTGAGGAGGCTTTGGCGCTGTTTATGGATCTTGGATTGTCGAAGGGAAAATATATAATGCTGCGTGAGTCATTATTACAACATAATGCCAATCTTCTTCCTGGATACGGACACATAATTCAAGCCAAGAAGGAAGCAGTACCTCTTAATCCCAAAATTACCGAAGTATCAGCCGAAGTGAACCTCAAAGACCTGATGGAACATACTTCTAGACGACTCTTGGAGACTTTCTCTGGAGACAAGTTGAAATCTCTTCCAGAAAGCATAACATTGGTTAGCAAGTGGGGCTGTGATGGATCATCAGGACAGAGCGTCTATAAACAAACAATAAATACGGACGATACAACTGTTACAGATGCTAATATGTTTATGGCTTCTGTTGTTCCCCTACGACTAAAAGGTGAGGCTTCAGAATATTGGAAAAACCCACGGCCTTCATCAGTTAAATTGTGCCGTCCGATATTGTTTAAATATGCGAAGGAGTCTTCGGAACTCATAAAAGCCACAGTCAGTGATGTAAAAAAACAAATTGCCGAATTAAAACCAACAGTACTTGAAATCGACGAAGGGAAATCTATTACTATAAAGTATGATTTTCTCCTGACTATGATCGACGGGAAAGTTTTAAATCAATTAACTAATACTTCATCGACAATGAAATGTGCAATCTGTAAAAAAAAATCAAAAAGACTTCAAAAAATTGGATGAATCAACAAGTGACGAACATAATTATGAGTATGGAATATCTCCTTTGCATGCACGGATAAGATGTATGGAATTCGTCTTGAAGTTGGCGTATATGCTACCACGACATGGGGAAGTTTTCGAGGACAACGCAACACCCAAAGAAAAGCAGAATATCAGGAAAAAAATAATTCAAGATTTATTCTTCAAAGAGCTTGGGCTGAAAGTAGACTTTCTAAAGTATGGGTATGGGAATACAAATGATGGCAACTCTTCACGCAGGTTTTTTGAAAACGATGAAGTGACTGCTCGAATAACTGGAGTTGATAAAGATATTGTGCGAAGATTGGGAGTAATTTTGAATTGCAAGGAAATGGTTAATGGACCTAAATTTGGTGAATATGCATCCAAAACTGCCGAACTGCTGCTTCAGAAGTATCCTGAGAAGAAACTTACTCCTACGGTTCATAAAATTTTAGCACATGGAAAGGATTTAATAGAATACCAGTGCTTACGAATAGGGGAATTGTCTGAAGAAGCTCAAGAATGCAAAAATAAGGACTACAAAAGGTATAGATGTATGAACACTTGCAAAATATCACGAACTAGACAAAATGAAGACCTTTTCAATATGTTAGCAGTCTCTTCTGATCCAGTTATTTCATCTTTGAGATCTGTAAGATCACAAAAAGAACTTACAGATACTTATAGCTTAGAAATGATTTCATTATTAGACATTCCTTCCAGCGTAGATAGCGATTTTGAAAAAATCTAACTTTCAAAAAAAATTTTTTTTTTTTAAATTACATATGAATCAATAAATTATATTAATTTATTAGAAAAAATATATAAAAAAAATAATTTTTTAATGCAAACAAATAAGTAATTTCATTGTAGTATGAAGTTTTACTAAATCTTAACTTTGGCAACGAATTTTAAAGCCCCCTGTTACTGTGTTTTTTGCCCATTTTAAAGCTTAGATATTACACTTTCAGATGCAGTTTAAATTTTTTAAATATCTTTATTGGTTCAGAAGTTATGATTTTTGCAACGAAAAATGGCAAACCGGGCCATAGTGCGTCGTGCAGGCTTATAGAAGAAGAACAAAATCCAGCCAGAAAATAGAAATTGTTTTACAATTTCAGCTTTTCGCCAGCGCAACAACAACAACAACAACAGCACATCGTCTTCACCTCCCAAAAATTCCACGCCGCAGCAGTGTGCTAACGCAGACTCGCTGCAGTGAGCGCAACCAAAGAGCGCAACACATAAAACTACGTTCTCGCTTGTAAAGCAAGCCTTCTGTATGTTTATTTTCTTTCCTTCACTCACATGTTACGCTGAAGTTATAGAGAATTCTGCTGTTAGTAACAGAGAGTTCTGCTGTCAATAACAGAGGGTACTACTAGCAGTACCCGCCATACAACGCGTTTGCTTGTATGAGATGCGTGTTCTATATTACTTCATGTTCGTTGATTTAACATATCTGGATGGTAGATTGCAATTGGCCGCGCTGAGAAAGAAGCTTTGACAATTTCTACATTGTGTAATATCAGGTTTACGTAGGAGTTCCCATTTGACACAATGGTATAGAATGACTTTAATTGCTTTCAATTCGTGTACATTGCTTTCGCTTGCGCTTATTTGAACTATAAAAATTGGTAGAGTAATATTTCGTTGTGTAGAGTTTTTGGTAGTAAATTGGTTCACTTTGAGTATTTTGAGGTTATCGTCTTGATAGCTGTAGAGTTCTTTATAAATTTCATCGGTGTTGGTGTTGCCGTTTAGCCCTTTTAATAAGTAATTACTTATTACTTACTTATTTTTACTTACTTCCCTGCAAGACGGAGCCCAGCGAACAATAAAACAAACGCGTTTGGAAACATATTGCTTGTAAGCGAGTTAGCAAACGTTTTCCAAACTTACAAACCGTAAATGTTTTCCAAACTTATTTTCAATGAATTAATAAACATTTTCGAATCTAACATGCGCAAGGTTTTTTCCAAATTTATTCCCAACTTTCCCAACGTTTTAATAGGCAAACACATTTGGAAACAATTTGCTTGAAAGCGAGTTGGCAAACATTTTCCAAACAAATCGCAAATGTTTTCTAAACATTTTGCAAATTTTTACTCAATTTTGAAAACATTTATATCAAGGCATGCGATGCGTTTCGAAGTTTCAAAACTCAATCAAAAATTGTAATTTCATTGATTTTTAAATGGATGATTTTTTGGCTTTCGAAAAAAGCCTCTAAACCTCTAAAGAAGTTTTTCAAACTTTCGTAAGAATTAAGTATATAAATATCCACATATGTATAAATATTGTCTTATAACTTTGTCATAATTTATCTTTGTTTACTTCTTAGCAAAATGAGTTAAAGTACGTTGGAACCAAGTCGAGTTTTGTAACACTTTGGTGGAAGAAGATTTTGACAGAAGAAATGGTTGAACACAAAAGAAAAGCGTGCGAAAGCACAGCCATTGCTACACGAAGTACTACAATTTGTAAAATAGTTTAAAAGAATTTATTAATAACAGTTTTCCTTTATAGACGCAGTCAGTGCCAAACATATCGACGAGGACGTTTTTTCATTTTGTTTGTCTAATATATTTATTATAAGCTTATAATAAACGTTTACAAAATGTTTGCATTAAGTTTGGCTAAAACGTTGGCATTAAGTTTGTAGAAATAAGTTTTTCGCAAGGGTCAATTCCGTTTGCATAACAATTGGATCCAAACATTTTTCAAACATTTCGCAAGCTTATGGCAAGTTGAGATCAAATCTTCAGATCAGATCTTTTCAAAGCTACAGGGCTTTATAGCAATATTGATTTCAAGTGTAAGCTTTTGTCAACAGTTCCGATTCCACTATTCCCAATCAGTTTTGTACTTGTTGAAATTTCTACACTTTGTTATTAATGATTTGTAATTTTATTCTACAATTAATTTACATAAATTCATAATTGAGTTATATACAGTGGACGTCCAATATAACGAATCTTATGTTGTACCCCCAATTTGTTAAATCGAAAAATTCGTTAAATCGATCGAAATTTTTTTTGGTTTCAAACCATCCTTGACCTTAGAACCGTGACTTGGCTATACAACTTAATCTCGTGACTTGGGCACTCAGTGCCCAGTAATGTATTTTGTATGGAAATTTAAGCTTATTATGCATTTTTTTTATAAAAAGGCCAATATTTTGCTTATTTATGCAAATAATTTATTGAATCAAAAATTTATTGTTAGAAACAAAGGTTTTTTAACTGAAATATATAAAAAACATATAAAGTTTTGGTTTTGAACCGCCTGAACGCTCCATGTCCAGCAACATCCAGCATATTATAAAATAATGCCATGGGCCAGCGGTTTGTTTTTCTTTTGCCAGTGAATCCACGTAGCATTTTGTCAAAAGTATCGACACCACCTTTATGCTCATTATAGTCATGTATGCGCATTTTTGTTACAGGATTCACTTCTTCGCTGGCATGGGCAGTTGATATTCAATATCCACCATACAGTTTGACCACCATACAGTTTGGTCGTTCCTTTCTTGACCAACATATTTTTCTCCACGATTGGCCTCAATAACCGAAGTTGACAAAACAAGCCTGATTTATCAGGATCCATGTCTACTGCAGCTTCCTCGTTGTCATATTCTTCGAAACGTGGATCTGGAATGGGCTGAGCATTATCTTCTCCGAAGTCAGACTGGTCACTGGGTATCAGTCCGTGGTCGCCATCAAATGTAGGTTCATTTCCACCATCATCACATCGCTTTCATGAGCATTGAAATAATTTGGATCTTTTTCCTCTTCTTCTTCGGCCAATTCACCAATTTAGGCTAGCTAAATAAACCGCCAATTCCTCACTCATTTCCAAAAAATATAATTATCACTAATAAAAATTAACTCTTAACTTGCAATTTTTGCGTGAAACTGATTAGAAATCCACAATAAACACTAAAAACCGTTAGCAAATTATCATTATCCATACAAAATATATGAGGAAATATTATGGGCACTGACACGTACTCAACTTATAAAATTACATAACTTTCTTATTATAAGAGGTATACACCAGAGATCTGCATGCGGTCATATTTTAATCGCTCAATATGTATTCGTGTAAAATGCGGTGCGATATGTGCCACTGCTCAAAAAAACGGATATCAGTATGTATCCCCACCGCAATGCTTCATTCAATCCGAATACTAGTAATCCGAACGAACGAATCATCACCTTACAATACTAAACTAACGCAAACTATCGCATCTTCATTTCACTTCGGCTATGTGGTGCTGCCGATGATCCAAACGAACTATGCACTTCGGAATGCGGTGGTGCGAATGATTCAAACGAAGACGGCAATGATCCAAACGAAAGATGGAAATATTCGTTTCAATCATTCGCACCACCGCATTCCGAAGCGATATGAGAATGCGGTGGTGCGAATGATCCAAAGGAAAGATGGAAAAACCGCATACCACCGCATTTTCATATCGCTTCGCACTTGTTCTTTGACTCTTATTGTGATTAAGCATTCGTAGAAAAGAAAAGAAATGACAGGCATTTTTTAGGATATACCCAATTTTTTATGTTTTACAATAAATGTATACTCAAATAATAAATTTAATGTAATAGTTTTAAACATGAAATGAAAAAATGTCGTTTATCGAACGAAATAATTTTTAATTCATAATACGTGAAATAGATTATAATAATTAATAATAATTTGTAATGTTAAAAATTTGTAGAGCACGAATGGTCGAAAAGCCGATGGCTTTGCCCGTTGTCATAGAGTATTTCATTGAGGTGGGTCCAATTACCGACAATTGATTCAATTATCATATATTTGGAGTTCCATCGTGTTTTTAAAGTATTTTAAACCATTTTTGTTTTGCATGATTCTATAACTTTTAGACTTCAACTTGCTTAAAAAATAGCAGCAGTTGAGGTGGCAAAATCCATGCCGCAAACATTTCTTCCAAATGCGTATACCTGCTTCATACGCTTCGCGAATTGTGCATTATGTATACTTGTATTCATTGCTTTCACTCACTGCAAACAACGCATACAGCAAAGTATATCCTAAGTAGCGCCACTCTTTTTTCGAGCTATAAGTGGTACAGAATGTGGCAGTATTGCCGCGAAGTACAGAATGTGGTAGTGTTACCCTAACGCCATTTTCTGTTGGTTTAGGTAGCGAATTGTATGCCTATTTTTCTGATTGCTTTGTCAATCAAGTATTAAAGAAATGTTTGAAAGATCAAATATTTTAAGATAACTGGGCAATTACTATAAAAATACAATAGTTGTTATCATAATTCACTAAAATAGAGAACATTTGAATACTAATTTCGATTTTGCCTGCGTACAAATAATTTTATAATGAAAACAATAAACTTTCCGAATCAATATTAATGTAATTTTCTTTTTGTACAAGTGAAAAAGCCCAGAACAAAGTTTCTTTTGATAAATTACCTCAAAACTTTTACGTAATAGTAATATTGTGCATCTTTATAAATCATAATAAGTATTAAAAATATGTTTTTATTCATTTTTATTGGCAACACAAACGCACGACACGATGATTTAATCAAAACATGATGAATGTGTTCAGGAGAACATTTTTGTATTCATTATTCAGTATCTTTGAAGCGACTGCATTGACTGAAATAGTTTAAATAAAATCATCACCATTACAAATATTTCCCATTTAAATACATTTCTATATTCACCATCGATAGCAAAAATTTCAACCCTGTCTTATAATAATTGTACCACTTTCACCACACAGTGTGTAATTGTTCACCACGGTGCGCAAATAACCTCATTTGTTTATTAAAAAAATGTCACGGAAAGTCGCGCAAAATCAAGGAAAATTTGCAAACTGGCCCAAAACGCAGTGATTGCAGCGTTGCCTGCCAATGGTTCAGTGCCACATCGTTTGCAGTCATGTATGATATCTAAATTGTATTATCACTTTCATGTCAGCCGCATTGCGCACCATTCGCCGGTGCAGCCAGCAGACTGGCTCGCTGAGTCTTGTCATTTATGTCATTATGCCATTTATACCAATTCTATGATGAAATAACCTATTATTTATTTTAAATTATTGTTTAAATTATTTCATCAGCTACCAATTGCAGTTCTAAGCAGAATTTTAAATTAAATTTCAAATTTCAGCCAACAATTATTTGTGGTGAATATATATGCCCTGGCAGAGTTGTTTTTGAAGAGGCAACAAAATAATTTAAAATTTGTTCATAAATTTTGCTGAAAATCAACTAATTTATGAGAATTTCGTTTAACTTTCTTTTCCCTGGTGACAGCAATATAAAATATCAGCGCTTCTTATGTAAAATCGTGTTAAATTACATTTAAGGAATTCATGTAAACCGCAGTTTTTTCAGTAATTTTCATGTGCACGCAGTACTGCCACATTCTGTACGTATTCACCACGATTTCATTTTTACAAGTCAACAACAACAATTTGACAGTTCTTGTCATACAGAATCGACGTCTGGTTGTCAAAGAGTGGCGCTACTTAGGATGTACTTTGGCATACCCATATATGTATGTAATAATAATGTAACCTATCTTCACAATGTGTTTTCATTCGGAAATCAAAGGGAGACAAGTGATGAGACAGAAAACACGAAATTTTGCGAATGTGTTTCTATGCGTGTATACATGTGCACTTCTACACATAAACAACTGTCAAACTGCTCCAGGGGCGGTTGAAGAAAAAGGTAGGCTTTTCAGTCAATTTCGACAAATTTTTATTTATTTCCAGTAAATTTTCACCGCACCTGACTTTTGACATATGTCAAGGTACATTCGTTTATACGCTTTCTCGCTCATATTTCACTATTGCTGTACTGTGATGTTGGCGAATGTACCTTGAGCTTAGTGCCAATATAGAAGTATTACATATATGGGCATACCGCATAATGATTGAATTTGGGATACTTATGATTTGCGGTGCTTATGAGCAGTAGGTAGTAAAAAGAATGAGTATCAATGCGGTGGTAACCAAAATTGCGCGACGCGAATTGCGCAATATGCATACGGTTACGAAGTGGTCGTGTAAGCAATACGCGAAATGAATCGATGATCGCAAACTCGTTCGGGTTTTGTATGCGTGCGGTTGCGATACTTATGTTGCGCGATTGCCTCTTTACCGCAAGTAAACTTTTCTTTATGGCAATTTCTCTTGATTGATTATTGAAATTTTAATTTTTTTAAAGAAAAAAGCCGACCGAATGCAAAACAAATCCTGTGAAAATGATCAGCAATGCATACAAACAGAATTTGAAAATGTTGGTAACTTGACGTAAATTTGAAAGTTTTAACGTAACAAAAACAAAAACAATTGAGGTACCGTTCACTTGACGAAACCAAACATTCATTGTTATTGTAAAGAATGTGAATGCTCAAATAAAAACAATTCGAAGGGTGAAAAACAACATAAATATTCGTTATATCGAATAGCAAATTCACTTTTGTTCGTAATATAGAACCATCAATGGAAAAAATTTGGCCGTACGTTAAATCGAAAATTCGTTAAATGGAAAGTTCGTTATACTGGACGTCCACTGTATATGAATATATATACAGTACTTTTCGTTTATAACGAACCCGTTTAAAACGATTTTCCGCCTAAAACGAACCAATTTCAAAAGTACGCGCTGTATGTTTTCGCTTATTACGGACCCCTTTTAAAGCGAACTTTCGGTTTAAACGAACCATTTTGCCCAGTCCCTCGAAGTTCGCTTTAAGCAAAAAGTACTGTATATGAAATTATACCTTTGAGCGTGAACTCAATTTTTGAACGGCAACTTTAGCTTCGGTGCCCTTCCAACACATTTGCTGTGCAACGGCATCTGTAATGATGCTTTTCCAAATATTTTTAATAAATTTTTCAAAGGTGGTGGCAGTCAAATTTTTTGACGCATTTGTAAACCTGTTAATAAATGATGAATTAAATGTCGTTGCTTTTCGTTATTATTTCTATGCATTATTTGACCAGATTTCCATATTTTTCTTCAGATTCCTGAACTGCCTTTTCGAATAAACAAGCCCGAATAAACAATATGACAACTTGAATATGAACCGAAATTCAAAGCTTTTCAGAATTCAAAATTTTTCAATTTGGTATCAAGTAGATATCAAGCCTTTTTGAAGAATTCACAATTTTTCAACTTGATTACAAGTTGATATTTAGCCGAAGGCAAGCTTTTTGTAAAACCTTTGAGAATTCAAACTTGATATCAACTTGTTATCAAATTGAGTTTCAAGAAGTCTAAGCCTATGCGTATACGGAGACGCAGGCCGCGCAAGCAGCACAGCACAACGCAGTTCAGTTTTTTGTAAATAATGCAGTACCATATGACAGCGTATACAGCGACACAACCGCGTGTGGCGCAGGGACGAACATGCAAAGGCCTGCGTCGCGTTGTAGTTGAAATACAGTTTTCGGCGCGCAGTCAACACGTTCTCTTGCAAAAATTGAAGAATTAATTGGAAAAGTGCGTGGACAGCCCATATTACACCCATATTATATTATATAGGTTCTATTTCAAAGTCTAATTCAGACAAAGAACTCATATTACTAGGTCTATGGAATGAATACGAAACACGTGCGCTGGTTTTACGAGATTTGTATACGCAGTTCACATGTTTTTTGGGTCACACAGTTTCATTTGTGTTGCGATGCCCTGTTCTGTGTTGTGCGGCCTGTGTCTCCGTATACGCCTAGGCTAAGCGGTGGGCAGTGTGACGATAAAGCAGTGCGTCCTTGTGCGAGGCAATATAATGCTTTTACGGGCATACTTTTGGCACGCCTTTTAATAATATAAATTTTAAGTCCAATTGGAATGTGCGAGAACGATCGGCGCGACAAGCACACAAGTATAAAAGGCGGCCGTGTACAGCGCAGAAGGGACAGTTTAGTTTTGGCAAGCAAAGGTGAAACACGGAGTAGTCCAATAAGCAATACGTGTAAAGACAGTAGAGTGTGAACTTGTAAATAAAGTGATTGCTGGTTGTTAACTGCGTTTAAGAATTGGAGTGTGTTTCATTCTGAAGCGCAATCCAGAGAGACGAATAAGCCTAGAGAATTCATTTTCGTAACAGTATTTTAAAATATCTTTGGTGTTTATTTTACTTCGTAAACGCAGTACCTAAATCGAATGTGTTCAATGTGAATTCTAATTTTAAATGTTTGTACATTTATATGTTTTGTTAGTATTGTATTCTTTGTGTTCACAATAAATGAAATTTTTTGTTTGGCATATTTTCAAATTATAGAAGCATACGAGTATTACATGCGCATATTTTTCATTTTTTAGTGCATTAAAATCCGCTCCCTGTAAATAATGTTTGAATCGTGTATCTCAGTGTATCGCACTAATGGTTAGGAGGAATACGAACTCAACCAATTTTTGCCACAGACGCATGTTGGGTTTTGAAAACTGAAAAACACACGAACTGTCTGAAGTTGGTATCCCTGCAAAGCTCGTGAGACTTTGCAGAGTAACGTTGAGCAATACACGCGGCTCCGTCAAGGTTGGAAGTGACCTCTCCGACCCATTTGATACCGTTCGAGGCTTCACACAGGGCGATCCTTTGTCACGGGACCTTTTAAAATTCGCCATGTAGAGTGTTCTGCGCAAGGCCGGTGTACATCGTAATGGCCTGCGCCGATGACATTGACGTCATCGGGCGCATAATACAATAATAGAAGGTAGAACCGCTGTCAATTGTTTTGACAATAAACGTGCTTATTGACGTTTTTCGTATTTGTCAAAAGCTTGAGCCGTGATGCTCCTTCGATGTAATATTAAATTAGAAATATTTAAGGTTCTTGGAATTTTAAGATCTTTTTTAAAATAAACACGGAATAGACATTTCACTGTGACTAATAAATTTTGGGCGAAAGTTTAAAAATGTTAATGCACATTCAACAGCAGATAATATATTGCAGTATTAAAAAATGTTCAAGGGATTTTCTAACAACAGTACGGTAGCACATTTTCAAAGAAGAGCGTCAAAAAGACCTTTAGTGTCAGATGCGCAATATGGCGGCTGAGAAGAAGCATCGGCTCTACCTTCTTTTTTTGTATCATGATCGGGCGTAACAAGCGAGATGTCACCGCTGCCTTTGCGGCAATCGAAAGAGAATCTGTCAAAATGGGTCTGGTGGTAAATGAGGACAAAACGAAGTATATGCTGTCTACACGCAGGGACTCGCAGCGGCTAGGGTCTCACGTCGAGGCTGACAGGTATACTTTTGAAGTTGTCAAGGAATTCGTCTACCTTGGCACTTCCATAAACAGCAGCAAAGATGTCAGCCTGGAGATAAAGTGGAGGATTACTCTTGCCAATAGGTTCTACTATGGTCTCGGTAGGCAACTGAGTAGCATACATCTCTCTTGACCGACAAAACTTGCACTCTATAGGACTCTTATTCTGCCCGTGCTCCTCTATGGTGCTGAAGCATGGACCAACAACGAGCTGTATAAGGACATGGACGTAGCGCAACGAATTAACATCCAGCGGCTACGCTGGCTTGGCCATGTCTGCCGTATGGCAATGAAGCTCCGGCGAAAAAGGTGCTCGATGCGGTAGTTGAAGGTCGACGGCGAAGAGGGAGGCCGTGTCTCCGATGGAAGGACCAAGTTGAGAAGACCCTATCTCTCCTTGGTGTGACCAACTGTAGAAGGCACGCGTAAAGCAGAGGCGCCTGGAGAGAGCTTTTGCGGCAGGCCGTAACCCGATAACGGGTTGTTGTGGCCAGCTAAATAAGTAAGAAAATACACGATGCATTTTTTCTTATTAGAAGTATTTTCATCGAGTCGAAAGTCAATTGACCCATTGTATCTGTTTCTTCATGCAATTTTTGAACCCATTGTTGACAAGATTTTATTTATAACACCATGCGACAGTACTTTTAACCCATCTAAAAGATTATATAGGTGTGAAACTAGAGGTCATTCATAGTAACATGGCATACTAAGTTTTCCATTTTCTGATGCGTTGTCCTTTTAAAAGGTCTTTAAAGTTTAAGGACATACACAATTCAAAGATTTTTTTTAATATTTGCGGTTGTGCAATGATGAAGATATGGGTACCAAATGAAAGAAAAAACTTGTCGCTTTATGACTACATTTTCTAGTTTGAACTTTCAGGACCAAAATATGTCAGTAAGTAATATGTAGTATAATACCTCAAGATTTTATTTTTCTAATTTCGTAGACAAAAAATTATTGCATATTCCACTACAAAATTCCTGTGTATAAATGGAAACTTATTTTTTTTAAACTGTGAACCAATTGGGATAGAAGAATAAAATTTTGAGGTATTAAGGACTGTATCGAAAAGAAAGTGCACACTTTGTAACGTAAATTTCTCGCAGCATATAATTTTTTTTTAAATTCTAAAAATACCGTTAAATAGAGTGGGCCTTGAAATACTGATTTCATACAAATTTCGTTTCATATATTTTTCTATTACGAAAATGACGCGCATCGAGTTAGACGTCCGCAAAAAAATTGTGTACAGTTGGTGCACTGAAACAGGTGCTTCGTACAGAAAATTAGCCAAACGACATCATGTGTCCATAAACTCCGTTAAAAAGATTATTCATAAGTATGGTGAACATTGCACTATCAACGACCTACCAAAAAGTGGCCGTCAAAAGGGTCCTAAAGACCCAAAAATGGAAGAAAAACTGAAGCAATTGATTGACGAAAACAAGTGCATGTCCATCAGCGATTTAGCTAAACGGGCTAGAACGAGTGTGGCGATGGTGCAAAGAGTGAATCAGAGGAATAACTTAAAAACATATAAAAAACAAAAAATACAAAAAAAAAAAACCAAAAACAAAAAGTGGCTGGCAAAACGCGAAGCAGAAAACTATACACTCGTCTCTGCAAAGAAAAAGTTTCGTGCAGCATTATGGATGACGAGACATATGTAAAAATGAACTCATAATCACTGCCAGGACCACAATTTTACACTAAACGTAAAGGTGATACTGTAGATGACTCAATGCGTGCAATCGAATTTGAAAAGTTTGGAGAGAAAGTGCTAGTATGGCAGGCTATTTGCTCTTGTGGTTTAAAATCTTCTTCATATTTTACAAAAGGCACTATAAATGCAGAAATTTTTAGGAAGGAATGCCTAAAAAAACGCCTTATTCCTTTTTATAAGAAGCATACTGCACCTGTACTCTTCTGGCCAGATTTAGCAACTGCGCATTACGCCCAGGCCACTATAGAGGGTCTGAGAGCAAATAGCATCAAATATGTGGAAAAAATGAGAATCGGCCAAATGCACCAGAACTACGTCCAATAGAGCGCTACTGGGCAATAGCCAAAAGAAACCTTATAAAAGATGGACAAGAAGCTAAAAATCTTCAGGAATTCAAAAAAAATTGGACAAAAGCAACAAAAACCATAACGCAAGCATCTGTAAAAAATTTAGTGAAGAGGGTCAAACAAAAAATTAGATATAAATTTATTTTAAAAAGAAATTTGTTATTAAAACAAAAATTTGTAGTCCTTAAAGTATATGCAACAAATGTTAAAAGAAACAATCTGATCAAAAAAATTTCCATTAAAGTTATACATCAAACAAAGTGTGCACTTTCTTTTCGATACAGTCCTTATACTATGTACATACCAAGATCCAAAACAAAAGCATTCGTTAGAAAACTTGAAGGATATCGAAGGATACATCTTTGAAAGGGCCTTACTGACGTATTTTAGTCTTAAAAGTTAAAAATAAGAAATGTACAGGCATGTGATGGAAATCGATTTCGTACGAAATGGCAAGTGAAAACGATCTGCCGTATGATGTGTTTCGTTTCGTTTTGATTTCCGAAATCGAAATCGTACGAAATACCCTGTGATGGAAATCGGTTTTTACGGTTTCATCTCGATTTGAAATCGCAACGAACAACTCGCACGATTTGTAACGAGAAAGAGAGTTCATTTTAGTTATGCAATAATTGTGAACAAAACATTAGGGGTAAACAAAGAAATGTTGCGCAGGAAGCTGTCTTTGCCTACAGCTCGCTGGTAACCTTCCTCTGCCAAAAACCTCAACGTGGTAGCCGTGGGGTTATCACCTCTAAAATGTACCGAAAAGCATCTTTATTTGCCCGGTAATATGTAATAAACCTGCAAAAGGATTAATTGGGCAAGCTTTCCTACTACAAAAGTATAAATTCGATGTACTTACGCCGACTCTGCCACTTCTAAAGGATTCGAATGATCCCTAGGTGTCCGTCGTTTTATATTTTCTTGCCTTTTCTCCTCAATTTCATTGTAATAATACGCCGCGACAAAAAACATTCTGGCTTTTAACAATTTTTGCTTTATTTTGCGTAATTTACCAATTGTCAAAAATTCAATTCCACCTGTTTCACTTGTAGAACTTTTTCGAAGTTCGATATGAAATCGTTCGATTTCCATCACACGTAAAACAAATTCGTACGATTTGTGATTTCGTTTTCGTTTCGAATTCGTACGATTTCCATCACATGCCTGATAGTCTAAAAGCACCAATTTTCTTCGTCCATTTGATACCCAAATCTTCATCATTGCACAACAGCAAATATTTAAATAAATTCCTTGAAATATTTTTGTTCTTAAAATGGTAAAGTCCTTTTAAAGGGACATCGGATCAGAAAATGAAAAACTGAGTATGCCAAGTTACTATGAATGACCTCTAGTTTCACGACTTTATAATCTTTTGGATGGGTCTTGACAAAAGTAGTTTTTTGTCGCACGGTGTAATATAGTAAATACCTGGCTAATTATTTCTCATTTGAAGTTATTCAACAAGTTTGAAGATAATTGGCTCATGATATAGGGTGTCCTAATAAAAGTGTTCGACTTAATTTAAAATGCATGTTCGCAATATTTTTTCGATTGTCGATGACATTTTGGCCTATCTCACCGATGACACGTTGGATCTGCCCTTAAAGGTTGTGGCTTATTCGCATAGATCATAGAAGAAAGACCCCGAGGAAAGATATCGCCAGTTGAAATCGGAATTTCGAGAGATGAGTCGATCTGGACACTGTTGTTCCAATAAATGGATTGTTTTTACAATGTTAACGCGTTTTGCCTTTGTTTCATTTGTAATAAACGGAACATTGGCTACTTTCTCAGAAAAACATTTCACAAAATTCAAATCGCACACTCTTGACCTTTTTTTAACCCCGTTATTTATTGATTTTTGAGAAACAAAACAACAAGTGCTGAGTACTGTTGCTTTTGATTTGAAGTAATGTAAAGTTTGAAATTAATTGGCAAATTGCATCACGTTTCTTCATAAAGCACTTTAACCAAATTTTTGCTCCTTTAGACCACAATTATATGTACTATTTAGATATATACTTTTCATCAAGTCGCTACGAAGCCTACATGTTGTAGAAATAAGTTGTGTTCTATACAAAGATTTCTACCTTGAAACGAATACTTTTAACTTGGCAATTACAATCGCGCTGCATTGCAATTCAGCATAAAATCCGTACTAAGTCTTGCCTTTCTACTGAAAGAAATTGACCGGTGTTGGACAAGACATCGGAGTAAACTTATTGGATTGTAGACCTACTCATAGCCTTGGATTATGGATTTCACTTTACACACAGCCGTAAATTTTCGGAGATTTTCCCGAGCATTTGTGAAGGCTACTCGGCTTTAAATGAAGTATATAAATTTAGTAAATAAGAGGTAAGAAATACTCATATTCCATTTCATTGCAAAAATAAAACAACTGCTGCGTTAACTGTACATATTTCGGCTATGATTTATTGTGTATCAATAAAAGTGTAGTAATAATAATTTAATATATTGGCAAATTGAAACTATATTATTTAAATTGTACAATTTATTGAATAATATCTTAACTAGTCGGCCCACGAGTACGTATGCATGTTAATATGAAAGTATTATTATGAGACTTATTTCCAGCTTTGTGCCGATTTCGTGCAGGGATTGAAAGCTTTTCGTAGGCATTTTATTCTCAGAGATTTATCGTTTGCTACTGATGGGGCAGCCACTGAAAGAAACAATGTTTTTTCTAAATTCGGATGGCTACGCACGCTCGCAAACAGACAGAACACTACGTTTAACTTTTTGACATAGATTTTTAGCAACTGTTTGTATTCGTAATGATGAAGAACTCTCGATGTACTTCGATTAACACATAACACCATTATGAAAATTTCATCAGAGTAGTATGCTCCGTAAACCTTGCTTTCAACCGATACAAAATGTGTCTGTTTCCCAAATAACTTATAGCATTCAAATATACTCGTATATATGGAAAAACGACATATGTACATATTTAAAATTACCACATTAAGAAGTTCGGTAGCAAAAAATGTAGGTACTCAAATCTACACTACTACATAAAAGCAATATTGTGCTGCTTTTTTGTTACACGACCACGCAAAACCTTTAAACCGATAAACCAAATACATACATACATATGTACATATGTAAGTATTAAACTATTTGTTCTGGTTATCAACACATGCTAACAATAATCGTCTGTGCAAGCTGAATATCAAAGACTTTTGTGTTTTATGGACTAAAATACTATACTTACAAGAAATTGCACAATCTGCGTTTCATTTCAACAATCATAGATTACATAAAGCTGGTCACGCTTACCTAATAAAGTAAAAATAAATTAAGTTAAGTAAGAAAAAGATAAGCTAATTCCAGGAGTTGAAGTGAAACTTAATTTTTTGGTGTGTTTTTATACTTTTCGAATATGCAGATAGCGTCTTAAGAATTTAATTTCGAAATTTAAAAAATGTAAGACAATCATAATTTACTTATGTTGACTTGTGCTACTCGAATACCTTGCCACAGAAGTATTTTCCTTTCCTTCCGGTATGCATCAAGTTGTTTCGAGTTATTACGTTTTTTTTTATTCATGTATGAATTATATAATAAAATTTAAACATAAGGTAATACTATTACATTCAAAACGATATGGATACACACACGGTTTGTACTCGCATGTCTTCGTTTTTTTGTGCACGTAGGCCCAACAACATAGGTATAGAAATAACAATTTTTATAACGAGAAATTTATATGTATGCACATTTTCACTGTATGTTGTCTTTTCAGTAGTAAATCATTAAAATAATAATAGTAGTAGCAGTTTCGTATTTATATTTATTGCTTAAAAATCACATATGCATAAACAGAAACTGCACATTCGATCAATAACTTCAGCCGAGCTTTAAATTTTTGTATGATATATTTTTGGAAAATATGTATAATGTACAACAACATTGTTTCAGTACTTCGCCGCCAACGTAAAAATCAATACTATAACTATTTCTGAAAGTGGTTTTGCAAAAAACATGTGTATTCCGAAACTACCTTCTCAAAAATTATACATATGTATGTATATCGTATATGCAAAATGATATGGATTTGCTCTGTTCTGGTCATGTTTTTTTCACGCTGCGTGAAAAGTCATACATGTTAATCGGGTATTATATATACATGTATGACTTTTCACGCAGCGTGAAAAGCCGTACATGGCGCGATTGAAGTATTGAATTTCTTTTTTGGTTTTGACGATTTTTCGTTCTTACATTGTTTAGCAGGGTACGGAAAAATACACTAAGGTACGGTACCTTAGTGTTCTGTACGGCACTTCAGCGCGTATAGTACACAAACAAATACCCTACAAGAATGAGCATTAACCCTAATTCCCAGAATTTTAAACCAAGAAGTGAGACTGTCAGGCTCATATGAGCTAAACTACTGAAAAACCCAATTTATTTAACTTTTCCAAATCCAGTTACTACTTAAAGACGTATTATTTAAGTTTTTTATTTTTAGTACAGAACTTGTGAATACAGGGTCCACAGGAAAACAATTGATACTGCAAAACAATTATACTACTGTGTCCAAAAAATAAGGTGACATTTGAATTCTTCGATTATCGTGGTGTTGTGCATTATGAATTCCTTCCGCTGGGCCAAACAGTCAACAAGGAATATTATTTGAACGTTATGCGTCGTTTGCGTAATGCTATCCGCCTAAAAAGGCCGGAATTGTGGAAAGACAATTCTTGGTTTTTACACCACGATAATGCACCATCCCATACTGCACTCGTAATTCGTGATCATTTCGCCAAAAACTCAACCCATATCGTTCCGCAACCACCGTATTCACCTGATCTGGCGCCGTGCGACTTCTGGCTGTTCAGCAAGCTCAAAAGACCGCTCCGGGGACACCGTTTTGATACGATAGAGGAGATTCAAGCCGTAGCGAAGACGGAACTGAAGGCCATCCCGGAAAGTGACTACAATCAGTGTTTCGAAGATTGGAAAATCCGTTGGCATAAGTGCATTGCATCGGGAGGGGATTACTTTGAAGGGGATGAAATTGATTTGGAAGAATAAATAAAGAATTTTCAAAATAAATACAATGTCACCTTATTTTTTGGACACAGTAGTATATATTTAACTAATCCAGATATTCACATCTTTGTCACATCTTTGGGTGGAAGTGGAATGGAGATTTGTTTAGTTTATTGTAAACTTGTTCCTGCGTTTTGGAGATGGCTAGTGGACAAATATGACACCGATTTTGTTTACGTGTACCAGAATTTGACTCCTGCGAACTGACCTTTTGCAGTAATACAGCAGCTATTGTTGCCTGAGTTATCGCTCGTAGATATTCGTGGCTATACCTATAAAAAAATCCCCAAGTTATCGTAAAAACGACTATCTTCTGCTATCTGTACCCTCATTCTAGTAAAGATGTGTTTTTAGCCATATGACATATGTCGCAATGCCAGCAGCATCAATCAAATGTAAAAAGAAAACTAGAGGCCATTCATTAGGTTTGCGTTTTTTGATATACCCATCATACAAACTTTGTTTTTTCTGAGTGTACGAACCCCGCATCCAATAAACTATCGGCTAATTCCTTACTGGTGAACTAGTTGGTCATTATTACATTTGTGTTTATAAGGCTCACACAGTTTTTCAACACCTTTTTCGCAAGACCCACAGCTCCTTGATTATCGTCTTTGCATGTGTATGGCATTTCAGGAAGTATTAGCACTTCCATATTCTGCTTACATATTTATCGGGATTGGAAGACATAAACTGTATAAACTAACATCAACTTCGGCAAGGCATAAATTCTTCATAATATGTCGTATATTCGTATTGTAGTATTTTCAAAAATGTTCATTGACTTCATCCCATGCCGACTAAATGTGTGCTAGGCTCAAACACTATGAACTTCACACGATAAAAATGCACCTAAACATGAAAAATAAAAATATTCTTCCATATGGTGGACAAAAAGTCAAGAAATTCTGAGTAAATTTGAGTTTTTTGTTCAAATGAGCTTCTGAGGCTCACTTCTGGGGTTTCGTTACAACTTTAAGAAATTGTGTAAAAAAAGTACAAAAATTGTCTAAAATGTTAATTTTATAAATGCAATATAGTTCTAACGTTCCATTAGAAGACTACATAAAATATTGAAATCGAAAATGTATGTATGTATTTTGGTACAGGATTTATCACCATTTAAAATCTTTAGTGAGACTGTGAGGCTCACTTCTGGGAATTAGGGGTAACACTAGTTCATTTTATAGTGTTCGTTTAGTCAAAGAATATGAAGTGTATAGAAGGCGCATCTGAGCTCAAAATTCAAATTTTCGTTTGGGAGCAAGGTATATTAACAAGGTACGCCAGGCTCAGAGAGCCGTCAAAATAAGGGGGCCAAATCAGAGTTGCTTTTTGTTAGGAACAAATTGTTGGTTGCATCTTTTAGTATCTGTTCCTCAAACTGTAAAAACTGCGTTTGTGTAGGGCAAATGTTATGATTAAAAGAAAATTCTTGTTTTTAGCAACATATAGTTTTAATAGAATGCCACAAAGATATTTTGGTATTAATTGTTATCGTGTTGCTGAATGTCTTATACATTTTTGCCCATTCAAAAATAAAAATGTAATGTTAATTTCTATGGAAGAGTTTTTGATCATTTTTTATTTACGTAAAATCTTTTTCTCAATTGTTTTTGTTTTAAATTTTTGTTTAAGTTCCTTATTCTAAAATACATGCTACATTAAAAAAAATTCAGAATGTTGTTTTACTTCTTCAGCAAGCTGAACAGAATTAGAAAAAGAACATACAATTTCGCACAAATTTCCAATTTCAATTTATTTCATTCTTTCATTTGTATTCATTCCACAATATATTTTATTGCGTATCAGGCGGGTGTCATGGGCTATATTTCGCGTACTTGTTTTTTACAATGTTACCCAAATCTGTAGACAAAAGTATAGTTGTACAAACAATATTAACACTAATAGTAGGTTCTTTATTCTACAAAAAGAGCAACCGTTCACAAATAAGAGGGTGAAGAGAAGCATTTAAAGCTGCCGCTCCCAGCCTGGCGTACCTTGTTAATATACCTTGGTTTGAGAGTTTCATAGAGCGGGGGAAGCCACAAAAGGGAAAGAGCGGTGCCAGCAGGAGAGTGAGCGCTTCAGTTTGCGCTCATTGGCTGTGCAAGCTGAAGCACACTCACTCAACAAACACACATGAAATGAAAGTGCCGCTTCACCTGTGTACACATGGGCGTATCAGTGTAGGCGAACGGATCGGTATTTGCGCCCCTAAAATTCGAAATTCAATGTTCTGTAAATATATAGAATTCTATATTCTATTATATTTGTATTCTATATTATGAATTTTCAAATGTAGTTATGCTCCCCTCTAAATTTGTTCCTGGGTACGCCCATGTGTGTACATTGACTTGTTGGTGGCTGCTTTTGTCGCTCAATCATTTTTTGTGTGAATTTCTGCGATTATTTGTCGCCAGCAAAGGGACGCCACTTAGCCAGCGCAATGATCGCCGTTTCAGCGAACGTGATTCAAAACAGCGCTAATGATTTTTGTTCTTGTAGTTTTTGTGTGTATGCGTTTTTGTGTTGCTGATTGGTTTTGCTTCAAAATCTTTTAGTCGGAGCCCGAAAAATCGGTATTGAGGTATATATGTGCATATATCCGACCACTGCAAGAATTTTAATTCAGAATGATTCACGAATACACGAATAAATTTGAAATCCTAGATTTTCTTATTTTAGTTCTTTTTCGCAAGCATTGTATGTGGGCCGTAAAAAAAATTAATATAATTTATAAATTATTTCGGGCCAATAAAAAAAGTCTTTCTTTTTTTCATTTCCCTTTATAATTGTCATTGTTGATTATTTGTTTTTTTATTGCTCGTAGCGATCATATAAGCGCCATGCCAACCATATTTTAATTTCTTTTCTATGATTTTGTCCACACTACAGTCGGCAATAAGTTCAGGAGCAATATGCGACGACGTGCAGGCTTATAGAAGAAGAACAAAAGCCAGCCAGAAAATAGAAATTGTTTTGCAATTTCAGCTTTTCGCCAGCGCAACAACAACAACAACAGCACATCGTCTTCTCCTCTCAATCATCCCACGCTGCAGCAGTGTGCTAACGCAGACTCACTACAGTGAGCGCAACCAAAGAGCGCAACACATAAAACTACGTTCTCGCTTGTAAAGCAACGCTCTCACCACATACGTGATCTGTGCGAGCAGAGCGCGGGTTCCAATGTTAGAACCAGCCATACAAAATTTTTGCTTGTACGGCATGCGCATTCTGTATGTTTATTTTCTTTGGTTTAGTGCAGAGGTGCCCATGCCCTATGCTCTTGTTGCTCATTTGTTTTTGTAAATACTCTTCGGCATAGGCTGAGCATTCTAGTCAGTGTTGCCACTTGAACAATTTTTTTCCGACCAAACTTCCGACCAAATCCGACCAAATTAAAAATTTGCTTTATCTTTAGTCATTTTTAAATTAAAAATTTTTTTTTTTAATAAATTTTTTGTACTAATGAAAATATATTCACATCACAAAACGGACCGAAATTCGTTTAAGCAGACCAGAGGACCAAAGTAAAAAAATCTGACAAATTTTGGTCTGAAAAGACCAAAAGCGGCAACTCTGATTCTAGTATACACCCGCAGTACAGTATGCTTTGTTGGTAACATTGGCGACAGTTATCTTCAACGTAGGTTTTGTTGTTGTCTAGCGGCGTATGAATTCGCTTATATGTATTGGTGATTGCTCTTCCATAAGAAGGTATTGGGCACCCCTGGTTTAGTGTATTCTGGTTGTGTACTGTTTGTGTTCGCCCGGAAAATACGCAACCCCTACCAGGTAGTGAATGCGTTTGAAGTGCAGTACACTATCGTAGCGTTTGAGTTCGTCGTTTGACCGCTCGTAGTGTTCGGTATTCGGTTTGCGCACACGAACACAAACTAAAGATAGTGGCAGCGTATGCATGCATCGGAAGTACGGTACGTTTAACGCACACTGGTTTAGAGGCAAAACATTTGATCGATTGTGCTAGGCGCAGTGAATTACAGGGGTGGCACACTAAAATAAGCATTTAATTGTTTCATCGATCTTATTTAGATCTTAGATTTTTATATTATTGTTTGTTGAGATTGTTTTCCAAAAGGCGCTATCTACGTCATATACATACCTGCTACAATAATGAAAAACAACTTAATTCAAAGAAAACTTTTTGATTGATTTTGAATTTTAAATGTTACGTAAACAAGTGAAAATTTGTTTGAAAAAAATCACTGCTCACGAAAACTTCGACGGCTTTAGTTCCGTCAGAAGGTGGCTAATTAGCGTACCACCGCTGGATATATCGAGCCCTTCCCGCGATTTTATCGTATGAGCCATTTTTACGGAAATTCTTTTTTTTACCGATAACGATAGCACTATAAATTAGTCATCAGTCCCTAAAAGCTCACATCTCTACGATGAATCGCTACGAAGTTAGAGGAAAAACAATTTTATCGTATGCCCACTTCATATTTTTCCTTCTTTTTTTGTGCCCGCGACTAGCTATGCGTTACGATAAAATTGCTCTAGTTGCAAAAAGTGAATTTTTAACTTTATTAAAAAAGTGTGTTAAATTTTAGAGGGAGAGTTAAAAAAACTGCTTGTTCTAAATAAATCGTACAATTGAGAACATTTGAATAGTGAAAAGTGAATCTATATGCATATAATTGTTTATCCTGACTGACTGATTCATCATCGCCCTGCTCAAACCGCTAAAGCTACAAATATGAAATTTGAACTGTAGGTACATATTGAAAAATCAACTTCCGCTAAGATGGGATTTATTTAAATTCGGGGTCTAAAGGGGCAAATCATGGGTTAAGGTGTTGTATGAAGAAATGCGATTTAATAGGCTTATTGATTTAAAATTTGGTGAAAACACTTCAAATAAAAAATAATGCGACACGTATTTTTTATTTTTTCGAAAATCAAAATGTAACGGTGTGAACCAAGGGTTAAGGATCGTATACGGAAAGTCTACGAAAAAATATGACTCGATAGGCCTTTTGACTTCAAAGTTGGTGAAAACACTTGAAATCAAAAATATTTTGACACGTGTTTCTCATCTTTTTCAAAATATACAGGGGTGAACCAAGGGTTAAAAGTTTGTATGAACCAATATGTTTTTACGCTTTTTGACTTCAAACTAAGTTAAATGTTTGTTTATTTCAAATGTGAAATAATTCGATACGTGTTTTTCATTTTTTCGAAAATCGATATCTGACGAGGTCAACGATGGGTTAAGAGTTTGTATGGCGAAACATGATTTAATGCGCCAATTGACTTCAGATATGGTGAAAGGTGAAATTATATCTCAAATGAGAAATAATGAGATAAGTATTTTTTCATAAAAATCTAACGGGATCAACAAAGGGTTAAGAAGAACTTGATTTATTGGCCTCATTGACTTTAAAAGTGCGTACAAAGCCACGGGGCCCTGCTAGTCATGAATATTTAGATTTAAAAATTGATGGAATGACCAAAGATGTACTAGTTCAAACAGAAGAAGAAGATAGTATTTAATTTTTTCTGAAAGAATGTATCGTATTTCATAAATAAAACTACACTAGATCACCTATGAATTACACTATATCAATCTGAAAGTAACAATATTTTGTATTAAATAAATGAAAATACATTATACCAAGGAAAACATTATATTTACTTAGAAACGATTTTATCGTATGTGCCACTGCAATATTTGAATCGCTCATAATAGTGCCCGCACAAATTATCGTATGTCCAAAATAACACCGTTGCGCTTTGTTGAAGTCACTAAAATTACCTATTCCAAGTGTGAAACCCTAAATAAAGTGTGTATACCAAAAATCATGCAACTATGTTGCGCCAATGCAGAGAAAACCAAAAAATACGTCTCCTGTAAAATTTGGTTTTTGGCTCATACGATAAAAACGCGGGAAGGGCTCGATATGTAAGACAATATTAATACTAGCAAACCTGCGATGTGCCTCTACTTGTGCAACGCTTAAGCGTGCTTAAGATATAATTCATAATATTGGACAAACGCCCTTTCGGAGATCGCGATAACAGTGATTTGCAATGACAATTCAATTCAATAAAGTGTGCGAGTCACATAAACATGTGCGGATCAGGCATTGATGTTGAAGGCACAAATTTGTTTATATTTTTATGATTTTTTGCGTGTGTCTTATGCTACATTACATACATCTCTAAAAGATATGTTATGATACGTACAAAAGTATTTTTGGTCCATTGTGGTTGTGATGGTGTTTGCACATTTTATTAACGTGATGAAGGCTCAATTCCAAATGATTTGTCGTCTTTCCCAGATGAAATACATTAGAAAATCAGACATTAAAGTTGAAGTATTGGTCACTATATTTAAAAAAAGGTCAAGCCCGAATAGTAAAACTACCTATTGCAAGTATTCATGTGTAGAATATTTTCTTTCACTCGATTTCACTTCGATTTACTAACCCACTAAATGTTCTGCGTTTAACATGGTTAAAGCAGCCAGCATACACTACTTAGTTATTAGATTCTAAACCAAAATCAATGTTCAACATTTGATATATTCACATATTCACATTCCGGCACTATTATACTGACATCAAAAGAATGCTTGGATCTGCTGAAATATCCACTGTTCTGAGTATGATGAACAATCTTCTATAGTGCTTTCAAATACACCTTTGACCAAACCACTGAAACTAAAAGATATTTTAAAGATCGACAATATTTTGTAATATCAGAAAATAAGCAATTTTCCATCTATATTTGTCTTGCAAATATCAATAATAACTAATATTCTTACTGAATTGCTATTTCGATTAAGACACGTTTACTATAAAATTAAAGCAACATTAAACAAAAAAATGGGTGATTTCGAATCAAACACTGCAAAAAGAATAAGGTTACAGTTGAGGGGGGTGGTATGAATTATTAAGGCCATTTGCTTCAACAAGATTCCATTACCAAATTTCAGGAACAAATTTTTCAAGAAAACATAAAATTTTTTATGTCTACAGTTTCAATCGATGAATGATAACTAATGAATAAATTCCTCTTTAAATCCCGCATAATGTAAAGTATACCTAAGTAGACTACGCATTTAATCATACTAAGAAGTTTGTACACAACTCATAATTTTGGGTTTGCTTTAAATTATTGAATAGTTTGTTTGTTTGTTTGCAATTGCATGTAAATCATGGGATTTAATAATAGTGCATGTACGAAGACTTTTAGAAATAAAAAATACAGTACTACGACGAGAGTGCTTCGCTTGCCTTCACGACCTTGCAGGTGATTACAGTTTTTAAAAAGCTTTAATTTTTACTGATATGCCAGTGTCTACCAAATATATAGTGGACGTCCAATATAACGAATCTTATGTTGTACCCCCAATTTGATAAATCGAAAAATTCGTTAAATCAATCGCAATTTTTATTTTTTTAAACCATACTTCTTAAAGAAATAAGTTTCGCATACTCAGTTTTTAAATAAATAACTTGTTTTATTCCCGCATTTTTAAAATACAAATATGGCTATGTATGTACAGTGAAAAAGTCTTCGATGCGCGATTGCCTCTTTACCGCAAGTAAACTTTTCTGTATGGCAATTTCTCGTGATTGGTTATTGAAATTTTGATTTTTAAAAGAAAAAGCCGACCGAACGCAAAACAAATCCTGTGAAAATGATCAGCAATGCATACGAGCAGAATTTCAAAATGTTGGTAACTTGACGTAAATTTGAAAGTTTTAAGGTAACAAAAACAATTGAGGTACCGTTCACTTGACGAAACCAAACATTCATTGATATTGTAAAGAATGTGAATGCTCAAATAAAAAAAATTCGAAGGTTTTTTGACGAGGGTGAAAAACAAAAAAAATATTCGTTATATCGAATAGCAAATTTCACTTTCGTTCGTAATATAGAACCATCAGTGTAAAAAATGTGGCCGTACTTTAAATCGAAAATTCGTTAAAAGGAAAGTTCGTTATACTGGGCGCCCACTGTACTTCTTATTTTAATAAAGTCGAGTTCTGAGAAGTTGTAAAATTTTTTAACCTCACAATTCTTGCATTCAACAAAGAGCATGTCGTTAATTCAACGATGCTGTTTAATACGGAAATGTATTTATTGTGACTTATGACTGGAATAGTACACTTGTTTGTTGGTTTATTCATGAGATGCGAATGTCATTTCGGGAACTTAGTCATATTCCGGTTCCATCCACTCTGTGCTAGCCCAGTTGGGTAAATCTGTTTCATACTCCCATCCTGGTCCCTGCATATAAAAAAGAATCAAAATGTTTGATATTTGTAAACGCAATGTATACAGTTTGCTTTTATTTAACATTAATACTGTGGTACAACAAAAAAGCATTACGATGAATTAAGATTTAAGCAACTGAGGATTCATAAATTTCTTTGGCGATTTTTTTATCAACGCAAGCTGATCTAAATATGGAAGCTTCGATAGAATGCAACAAATAAATATTCCTTATTTTTGTTCGTTATTTCTATTTTTTACGATATTAGAAAAATATATAAGATACGACAATGTCAATATTAGACACTGTAGCATTCATGGACATTAGACATGATTTAGTATGTAGATTCTTAATAATGAAAAGTGCATGAGTCAAAAAATGGGAGGGATAGAGTGGAGTTAAATGGCGTCGCATCGTCAAAGTTATAAAAACTGCGAAATTCGACAATTTGCTCCACAGCTGCTCAGAAGTTATTCTTAGGAGGTTAATATCTACTATCTAATATATAATATACTACTACTATCTAATATTAATATCTAATATCTGCTTTAACGTATGGGTTCATGATTGGTTTATGAAATCAACTAATTTTTGTGAGAGTGTGGGAATTTATTCGTTGCAGTATATTGTATTACAAAAAAACTAGTTGTAACCCCCAAAATTCGGGGCTAAGAAGAAAACCACCATTATACAGGGTTATCCATTTAGTGGTTTCAAAACCGCCGGTCTGGCAAGGCTGTCAGCTTTTAAATATCTGCCATCTGAAGTGTCATTTATTTAGTGAAAGGTTTGCCAGGACGCGTAAAATTAGTTAAAACTTACTACAAAAGAGGTGGTTCAAACGTGGCCACTTTTTGAGCATAATAGGGTGATTATGGTCGTCATAATTGACCTACTGTGCAAGGAATTGGCAAGATTATAAAGAAATTTGAGCGTTAAGCGTTACAGATGTGGTCAGGCCAGAGCATCATTGCAATGTGCGCACTACCGAAAATATCGCTTTTGTTAGTGAAAGTGATAATTCGAATTTGTCGATTCTATGGCTTTCTCAGCAATTGGGCCTATCGGCTCATTACGGCGTATTTTGCATTTGGATTTGCACCTCCATCCATATAAAATTCAACTCACGCAACAATTAAAGCCGGCTGACCATTCACAACGCCGTAGATATGCTGATTGGGTGCTAGAGCAACAGGCTTTCAATGCTGATTTTTTCGAACAAAATTTTTTTCAACGATGAAGCTCATTCCTCACTCGGCGGTTACGTCAACAAGCAAATTTGTCGTATATGGGGCTCGGAGAACCCAGAAGTGATTGTGGAAAAGCCATTGCATCCGGAAAAAGTGACTGTTTGGTGCGCATTATGGTCTGGAGGTGTCATTGGGTCGTATTTCTTCGAAAATGACGCTGTTAATTCAGAGCGCTATTCGTATGATAACCGACTGGTTTTGAACTGAGCGATACAAAACACACAATACCACCGATTTTGGCTTTATTGCATGGGAAGTTTCCAGAACGCGTAATTTCACGTTTTGGCGACGTCAATTGGCCACCAAGATCATGCGATTTGACGCCGTTAGACTTTTTTGTGGGGGTACATCAAAGACCGTGTCTACGCGGATAATCCCCTAACGTTGGAGCATTTGAAAACCAACATTTGTTAAGTTATCGCCAAGATACCGCCCGAAATGTGCGAAAAAGTGGTCGAAAACTACCTCGAAAGGATCCACTGCTGCAACCAATCTAGAGGCGGTAATTTAAATGACATTGTATTTCGCACGTAATGGCAAAGTCCAAACATTATCATAAAATAAAAGTTTCATCGAAATCATATCTTTATGTGTGTTTTATTTAACTTTACTTTTGAAACCGAAAAATGGATATCCCTGTAAATATATAATTATTTATTTAACTATAGCTACAAAGCTCCTCCCTTCTCTAGTTAACTTTATATTTCTTCTTTTTATAGTCAAACTTGGCATTGTTTAAGAAGAACTTTAACTGCATTCATATTTGCTTTTGTTCTTAAGCCAAGTGTCCAAGTGTAGAGCGTGCCTCTGAACTACGCCCGCTGTGTGTTCACTGTAGCGCGACTCTACTACTCGACCGCTCTACGTAGAGATGGTATAGAGAAATTTTTACCGACTGTGTCCACTGTAGACACATTTTTCTCTATCGTAGAGCAAGATCGTTTTACATTTCACTTCATTTCACAGCCATTCAGTCGTGCGTGCGTGTACAATTTGTTTGAGTGAACCAAACATTTGATTTGTTTAGGTTAAGGTGGCTGTCTGTTTGCTTGCTTGTTTAAGGGGGTCTTACTATGTAATACCTCATTTCCGAGCGCTATATTCAAAAATTGATTACTAGAAAACTACAAATGATTTCGGGAAGCAGTTTTTTTTTAATGTTATCATTCATTATTGAACTTTACATAGGTTTTTTGGTTTTGCATAAAAATGACGTATGTGACCGCTACACGTCCTTTCCGAAAGTCGTCTTTTTAGAGGTGGGGTGAACGTTTTCGAAAAATCTACCTGACCGATCTTGTCATACTAAACATTTTTATTATCAGAAAACATGTCGCAACAGATAGACACGAGCTTTTTCAAAAATTCAAAAAATTCTTATAGTAATAGAATTTTGAAAAAAAAAATATTTTGTTGGCACTTTTTTTCTGCTATTCAAGGCTGTTAAAAATTTTTGGACAAGAATTTCAAAAAAGCTCGTGTCTATCTGTTGCGAAATGTTTTCTGATAATAAAAATGTTTAGTATGACAAGATCGGTCAGGTAGATTTTTCGAAAACGTTCACCCCACCTTTAGAAAGACGACTTTCGGAAAGGACGTGTAGCGGTCAGATACGTCATTTTTATGTAAAACCAAAAAAACTATGTAAAGTTCAATAATGAATGATAACATTACAAAAAACTGCTTCCCGAAATCATTTGTAGTTTTCTAGTAATCAATTTTTGAATATAGCGCTCGGAAATGAGGTATTACATAGTAAGACCCCCTTAACTGGATATGGTGGCTGTCTGGCTATGGGAAAACATTTAATTAAATAATTGAAAAGAAAAAAATTACTTATCGCCCAAAGCGGGTTGCGGCTGCTGTTCTATGCTTTGGACATCGTTTTGCGATCGCCAAGGCTATATCAATTTCGAAACAGCGAATATGCTCATTGCATTTTTGGGAGGAAGAAGATATGCAATTTCGGTTGGGTAGTTGCATCTTGTTTATTTCCATTAGGCTTTAAACCACTGAACCAATGGACATATCTATACTATTATATAAAAACCAATGTGTCGTTGTTTTTTGAGCCATAATCACACAATACGCCACTAAACCGATTTGGATGAAATAAGTATTAAACTATTTCTTATGTGGAGGATTGGTACATAGGCAAAATGAGATGAACCATGTTTCTTACGCCCACTGCAGTAACAGAGCTGAACCAAAGACAATTAAACTATTGTTATTTGCCTTTGGCTGAACGTTGGTATATGATACTTTTGTAGGGTAATATGGATATTAACCGTAGACCTACGTTAAAAAAAAACGACTAATCTGACGTTGGGACCGTTTTCGACCCTCATATATATAATCATGGGAATTAGTACAAAAATTAACGTTTATTTAAAAAAAAAAAAACTTTTTGGTACGGTTTATTCAAAGACTTAAAATAAAATACATCGGAAATATTTATTTAAAGTTTTTAAACACTTTCAAGGCATTATACACACACATTGCGGTTGTGCTTATTTTCGCAGATATTTTTTAGGCATCCGCAGCAGACAAGTTCTTGTTTTTTTTCTTTTGTTTTAGAATTTTTTTCCAGGCAAAACCTTTTTTATTCGAAATCAAATAAATAATAATTTACATTTTTACTTACGTTTGCTTTGAAATCACGAAGAAATTCAAATACAAAAAGCTTTGGCATATAACGGGTCGAAAACGACCCGAATTGACAAAAATTACACAAATTACAAAAATGCAAAGCCAACTTAGTTTTTAAAATATAAAACCGTTCGATTTCGATAAATAATAGTCCAAGTAAGAAAGTCGTGAAAAAACAGCTAAAAATAATAACAAATTTAAAAAATATTAGAAGTACGAAAACAAATTTGGTCGAAAACGACCCTAACGTATGTCTACGGTTAAGCAATTATGCGGCAGCAGCAACACAAACAACAACAGTTGTGGGAGTAGAAGTGAAGGGTGAAGCACTGGCCAGTGGTCACCACACCGGCGAAGAGTGCGCGCGCCACCAATCACTTTTGCGGCCACGGCAAGGACGGCGAGCATGCGTATGATGGCTTCCACAACCGAGGAGCCAACATCGACGCACAACTTCCTTAACCTACTCTTCCTTAACCTACAACTTCCTATTCCCTCGTCTGTCTTCTTCAGAGGTAAGTCCGCCAGTTCTGCTCCAGAGGCTGCAGATCTCTTTGCGGACTTTTTCTTTTCTAACTTCGTTTCGGATTCTTCGTCCAGTAGCAATTTTTCCTTTAAATCTGATTCATCAATCAATTTCGGTTCCCTAACTCTATCGCCAACTGACGTGCTTAGTGGTATCAAACGTTTGAAACCATCAACACAAATCGATGCCGATGGTCTTTCACCCATTCTCCTGAAGAACTGTCCCTCGCTAGTTTACCCTCTACTATTAATGTTCAATATGTCGCTTTCCTCTGGTGTTTTCATTGATGATTGGAAATTAGCGGCAATTACTCCTATTTTTAAAAGCGGGAACAAAAACGACGTCTCTAATTATCGCCCAATCTCTAAGCTCTCCACGGTTTCGAAACTTTTTGAAGGCATAATCAAGGAGAAATTGTACTTTGCTGTAAAGAGCTTAATCTCACCTAACCAGCATGGTTTTGTCTCGTCCCGCTCAACTGTTACTAATCTTGCGGTCTTTAGCAATTACTGTTTCTCTGCATTTCAGAATAATTCTCAAGTGGACACAATCTACACCGATTTCTCTAAAGCTTTCGACAAAGTTTCACATGACCTACTCCTGTTAAAGCTTTCGATTTTGGGTTTTCATTCAGTTTTCCTGGATTGGATCAGATCCTATTTAAGCAACCGACAGTGTATTGTCGTTGTTGATCATGCCACCTCCAAGCCTTTTGTTGCCACTTCTGGTGTCCCGCAGGGAAGTATTTTAGGCCCTTTGTTCTTTGTTCTTTTCATAAACGACATCAGTGCGTGCTTTTCCTTCTCCAACTTTCTGCTCTATGCCGATGACTTGAAGATTTTCTCCGTTGTCCGTACTTCGTCTGATTCTTTAAACATCCAGTCTGACCTCAATAATGTCCTCGCGTGGTGCAGTAAAAATCGTTTATGCTTAAATGTCAGCAAATGCTTTCACTCAACTTTTTCCAAATCCACTAATACAGTAAAAACTTCATTTGAAATTGATGGTACAATGTTAGAAAAGGTGGCTGAGATCAAGGATCTGGGTGTTGTCTTCGATTCAAAGTTTAGCTTCACCTCCCATGTTAACCGCATTGTCTCACGTGCCTACTCTATGTTAGGTTTTGTCCGCCGCAATTCTTCCTCCTTTTCCAATCCCTATACGCTCAAGCTCTTGTATACTACTTTTGTTAGGTCCCGACTGGAGTACGCTGCTTTCATCTGGAGACCTTATCATACGTCGCATTCTAATCGCTTAGAGCGTATCCAACGAAGATTCTTAAAGTTTGCCCTTCGCTCCATTCGTTTTTCTGAGCCCCAGCCTCCTTACAGGTCTAGATGTCTTCTGCTTGGTTTAAAATCACTTGAAACTAGGAGGTCTGTCATTGCCATGGCTTTCATTTTTGATATAGTCAATGGGAATATTGATTGCCCCTCTCTCTTGTCCAAAATAGCTTTCAATGTGCCATCTCGTTCCCTCAGACATTTTTCCCCTTTTTCTGTTGAGTTCTCTAGGACGTGTTATGGCAGTAATGCTCCTATTCCTCGAGCTTTAGCCGAGATAAATGCGTTGTCGACCTTTTCAATGTTTGATTTATCTGCTCCTAAACCCTTGTTCATTTCCTTTGTTTACTCTCACTTTCCTGTTTAAGTTTAAGCTTAAGTGCCATTTTGTTAATTAGTCTGTAAGATTTGTTCAAAGACTTCTAAATAAATAAATAAATAAATAAATAAACCCTAATTCCCAGAATTTTAAAAGTCACATAAACCCAGAAGGGAGACTCTCAGGCTCATATGAGCAGTACCACTGAAAAACTCAATTTATTTTACTTTTCCAAATCCAGTTACTACTTACAGAGTTTATAAGTAAGTAAATAAGTTTTTTTATTTTTAGTAAAGAACTTGTGAATACAGGGTCCACAGGAAAACACTGCAAACACTGCAAAACTACTGCAAAACAATTATGTATATATATTTAACTAATCCAGATATTCACATCTTTGTCACATCTTTGGGTGGAAGTGGAATGGAGATTTGTTTAGTTTATTGTAAACTTGTTCCTGCGTTTTGGAGATGGCTGGTGGACAAATATGACACCGATTTTGTTTACGTGTACCAGAATTTGACTCCTGCGAACTGACCTTTTGCAGTAATACAGCAGCTATTGTTGCCTGAGTTATCGCTCGAAGATATTCGTGGCTATACAAAAAAATTCCCCAGTTATCGTAAAAACAACTATCTTTTGCTATCTGTACCCTCATTCCATTAAGGACGTATACATTAAGATGGGTCGCACTCCATACAAAAAAAAAATCACGTTTCAGTCACCACCTAAAAATAAAATTCAGAGTGTTTAATGACTATTTGGAAAATATTGCGATTCTGAGGTAAGCCAATTGTGAGCGGTTTTGCTTCAAAAATACCTCTAATTATCATGTTTTTTGGGTGTAACTTTTTTGTTGTTGGAGGAGTTCTTGGATTGCACATATTTTGTAAAAATTTTTTTTGTTAATTTATTGAGTTCTGGAAGTTTTAATATTTATTTTTGAAGCAAAACCGCTCACAACTGGCTTACCTCAGAATCGCAATATTTTCCAAATAGTCATTAAACACTCTGAATTTTATTTTTAGGTGGTGACAACACCAATTTTTTTTCGCGACCCACCTTAGTATACATATGTCGCAATGCCAGCAGCATCAATCAAATGTATTAAGAAACCTAGAGGCCATTCATTAGGTTTGCGTTTTTTGATATACCCATCATACAAATGTTGTTTTTTCTGAGTGTACGTAGTTGGTTATTATTACATTTGTGTTTGTAAGGCTCACACAATTTTTAACCTTTTCGCAAGACCCACAGCTCCTTGATTATCGTCTTTGCATGTGTATGGCATTTCAGGAAGTATTAGCACTTCCATATTCTGATTACATATTTATCGGGATTGGATGACATAAACTGTATGAACTAACATCAACTTCGGCAAGGCATAAAGTCTTCATAATATGTCGTATATTGTAGTATTTTCAAACATTTTAATTGACTTCATCCCGTGCCGACTAGATGTGTGCTAGGCTCAAAAACTATGAACTTCACACGATAAAAATGTACCTAAACATGAAAAATACAAATGTTCTGCCATATGGTGGCATGTTAAATTTATAAATGCAATATAATTCTAACATTCCATTAAAAGATTACATAAAATATTGGAATCGAAAATCTTTTGGAATAGGATTTATCACTATTTAAAATCTTTAGTGCGACTGTGAGCCTCACTTTTGGGAATTAGGTTTAAAAAGGCGGCCGTTCCATCTGCATATATTGCCAAAATGCTTAACTTTGTTAGTGCATTGTAATAGTGTAATACATTTTTCCAACTTAATATGGAATTATTCTTCGATGAATATTAACAGCCAAATATAAATATAACAACAAATATAAATATAACAACGATTTCACGAATTTTAATTTTTTTTTAGTTTAGTGTGTCGTACGTCCCACTGTTCCTACAAACAAATTTACATGTTGGCATAATTTCAGTGACGTCATGAGTGTCGCTGTCAAATTATCTGTCTCGAATGTCGTAACCTTGTATTCAATAAACCTTGGTACTTATATGTACACTACTCTACGTCGCTCTACACGGAAGTTTTCTCTAGCTCTTCGCAAAAAATTCTATAATGAACTCTAAACATGATCAAAACAAAACATTAAAATTCAAAATTTGGAGCAAAGTAAATCCTAAGTAGCGAAACTCTTTCTTTCATCATGGAATTAGTGTAAATGACATAAATGACAACACTCAGCGAGCCAATCTGCTAGTTGCTTCGGCGACTGATGAGCAATGTAGCTACATACATGAAAGTGACAATACGATTTAGAAATAAAACATATTTGCAGACGATTTGGCACCGGACGACTGGCGGGAAATGCTGCAATTACTGCGTTTTGAGTAAGCTTGCAAGTTTTCCTTGATTTTGCGCGGCTTTCCGTGAAATTTTTAATAAACAAATGGGGTTATTCGCGCATGGTGATGAATATTTACACATTGTGTGGTGAAAAAGGTAAAATTATTATAACACAGGGTTGAAATTTTTGTTATCGACAGTGAATTAATTATCGTGTTGTGCGTTTGTATTACATAACATATGTAAACATATATTTAGTACGTATTAAGAGTTATGGAGATGCACAACATTACTATAATATAACGCAAAAAATTTGAGATAATTTACTACAAGAAAATTTGTCGTTCGCATTTTTCCTTTCCTGAAAAAATAAATAAGTATGCTCTTGTATAGAGGTTTGGCTCCTGAATGTAACGAACTAAAAATTTTGCCTGGGAAACGCCCACAAAAAGCGTGCCTTGGGGTCAATGTGCAAAGTTTGTATCGAAATAATGCTCAATCGATATACACGATATGGGTATCGAATGAAAGGCATTTTCCATACCTTTCTATTGATATGCAACATTGATATGTAGTACAGTGGACGTCCAATATAACAAATCTTATGTTGTACCCCCAATTTGTTAAATCGAAAAATTCGTTAAATCGATCGAAATTTTTTTTTGTTTTAAACCATCCTTCTTAAAGAAATAAGTCTCACATATTCAGTTTTTAAGCTTTTGCCTGTCCCTAGGGGTCTATTTGACCCCAGGCGGAATTAAAAAAACGGTTGAGCGGTTTTGTGCACTCGTCTACTTGTGTTATTTAGTGTTAATCGCGCTTACAACCCAATAACAAATCGAGAAAAACACATTTCGGGGCTTTCCCCTTTTTTTTGTGATTTATGTGTAACATTTCTTCATGTTTTGTCAGTAAATTATATAACCGTTTGATTGGGGTCATCCTGACCCCAAAGGACAGCAAACGTAATTCTGAGCAAAGGACAGACAGAAGGTTAAACAAATATATTGTTTTATGAAAAAGAAAGTGAAAAAGTCTTCGATGCGCGATTGCCTCTTTACCGCAAGTAAACTTTTTTGTATGGCAATTTCTCTTGATTGATTATTGAAATTTTAATTTTTAAAAGAAAAAAGCCGACCGAACGCAACACAAATCCTGTGAAAATGATCAGCAATGCATACAAACAGAATTTGAAAATGTTGGTAACTTGACGTAAATTTGAAAGTTTTAACGTAACAAAAACAAAAACAATTGAGGTACCGTTCACTTGACGAAACCAAACATTCATTGTTATTGTGAAGAATGTGAATGCTCAAATAAAAACAATTCGAAGGGTGAAAAACAACATAAATATTTGTTATATCGAATAGCAAATTCACTTTTGTTCGTAATATAAAACCATCAATGGAAAAAATTTGGCTGTACGTTAAATCGAAAATTCGTTAAATGGAAAGTTCGTTCGTTCGTTGGACGTCCACTGTATGTACCATATTATAGCCTGTGGAATTCTCTTTTCAATGAAATATAAAACATTTGAAATTTTTGTAGTTTTGCTTTTATATTTAAATTGAGCTAAAAGCATTTTTTGCAATATTAAAATGGCGCTTATGAAGATTATTGCTTAGGCGCGATCTTTTACAATCATAGGATTTGAATACAAAAATATTGTAAGCACTTTACTGATCCCGATGCCCTAGTTACTCCCATGAGGGTTATTTGTTTGAAGCCCGGACGAAGGCCAACCATTGAAGTTTTTAAAATAATTGTAAAGCTAGAAATCTAGACCTTCAAAATGTTTTTTAATATGGTAGGTACTTTGTACAAGACCCTTCAGCTCTCATTGCCCATAAGTGATGACGAAAGTGAATATGAAATAGCTTTGGACCCAGAGTCAAGTTAGAAGCAATTTAAATAATATATTCAAAAACAAACAGAAGTATACATCTTGAATCAAGATAGTGGTTTCAAAACGGCGCATCTGCGCTAATTGGATGCCTGGGGCATCACCACTCTAACCAACCAACCAATACATCTTTATATTTAATTGTAAAGGGAATTCCACAGGCTACAATATGGTAACAAACTTATTGCACCTTAATACTGAATTTTTACGAGAAAAAACCGTTTTTCAAAAATTTGTGTAAACAAAAATATTTTTCGCTTTAAACTTCTTATTAGTACATATTATGTATCTAATGTTGTACATCAATAGAAAGGTATGAAAAAAAATGGGTTTCGTTCGATACCCATATCTTGTAAATCAATTGGAAACTTTCAGTTTGTTAGTTTCACGAAACTAAGCTCTATATAGCCCAATTTTTGGTTTTTTTTTCATGAGGGTTCGCTATACGGCATTTGTTCCGAATTTACTACCAAAACCAACAGAAAATCGTTCTGGGGTAACACTGCTTAGAAGTTTCGCTACTTAGGATTTACTTTGATTTGGAACATGGCAACACTGGCTAGCTTAGAATTCAATCGCACGTGTGTGGTTACGAATATTTATATGTCGGTTTATTGTCAATATACAGTGTGTTCAACCAAAAACGTTCTTCTCTCACAGAGTGTACATTACATTTATTTGAAAAATGTTTTATTTTTGAGAAATAGATATTATTATAGGTTTCGACAGAATGCTTAATATGGGGTCCAATCTCCTGCATGGTCTATAATAGCGTGACATCTTTGGCGACAACTGGCAGCCAAAATTTCGGCATATTCCACGGAAGAAGACCTCTACGTTCTTATGAGAAATCGAATAAAATGTTTTGATGATTTTATATTCTTTTTTGATATCTTAGCTTTCATTATTGCCCAAACATTCTCTATGGGATTTGCATCTGGTGACTGTGAGGGCCAATCCAAAGTTGCAATATCGTGATCCTCTTTCCACTTAGTGCATAGTCTACTTTTGTGTTTCAGGTCGTTATCTTCTTGTAGTATCCAATCGGTGTTATTTTTCCAATATAATTTTTCAGCAGACTTCAATAAACAATCCATGTACAATTTCAGCATTCTAACTGCATTTAAAGTTCCGGTGAAACACTTTAGAACGCCAAATCCTTGGGCCGAGAAGCATCCATACACATGAACCTTCTGGGGATGCTTTTCAGTTCGTTGAATAAATTTTTCACCTTTTTTCAATCAAACATGTCTAATTGAATTAAACAACACAAAAGTTAATTCATCTATAAATATTACTTTGGTCCAATCACGATCGATATTTGTGTAAGCCCACTGAAGACGCTTTTCAATATGCTTTTTTGAAAGCAACGGTTTCGACAAAGTACCGCTACGTTTTATGCCTGATTGCTGAAGCCTGTCGCGAATCGTATTTAAGGATGTATCCAAGCCCTTCTCCGATAATATATTTTTGGCTTTTCTCAGACTGACCGTTGGGTTTCTTTCAAAAAGCCCAACGATGACTTTATCCTGCCGCTTGGAAGTGGTGGGTTTTCGGCCTCTTCCTGGTTCGTCGTCAACGTTTCCTGTTTCTGCATAACGTTCAGACCACCTCTTAACAAACGTGAAAGTGGTTTTGAGATATTTTGCAAATTTTTTAACTGACCATTTAGGCCCCTTAGGATACTTCGTCAAAAAACTCGCTTCGAAACATTTTTTAAATAGCACAATCATTTTGGTTACACGTGTCGCAGCGGAAAGTACAAATAGAATTGATTATATTTTATACGTCGACAACCGCAACAATGCGCACTTATGTAAAAACAGAACCGGTAAATGTTTACGTAAAAGTTAACCGAATAAGCGAATAACGTTTATTGTTGAACACACTGTATGTAGCCCTCTCTCTCATCTTCAGTATGCCGGTTGTGACATATTTATAAAAATTAAGTGAAAAGGAGTATGTGCACGATATTATTTGTTTGCTTATTGCCATTTCCTCGCTCGAGCGCACAGCTTTCTGATTGAATTTGATAGATGTAAAGAGCAATTCGGTTTCCAATAGAGAAATGAATACAACTTTCGATGCAAATATCTCCCGATAGGCCCTATCAAGCTAAATTTTGAAAAGTTTGTTTGTATATCATATGCTATTGTATTGTATTGATCTCAGAGTCCCTTATTCCAATAAACACATATATAGATAAAAAATATTATGCCTATGTATGTATATTTGTATGTAAGTACGTATTTAAATGCGGTGACAAATTTCAACACTTCTGACGTATAAAACTCAATTATAAAAAAATTTCAGTTAGAAGATATCAACGTGTGATAATCGAAATGTAATTAACTCGAAAAGATACCTATGTATCAGTACAAATTTTTAAGGTAGGTCGCATTCTAAGCAGAATAATTACCTTGTACTTCCATGCATGCAAATACATCACCAAGTCTTTTGGTTTGGGATCTCTGTAGCGTACTTTACATTCATAACAATGCTTATCGGCTGTCATTTTCTCAGCGTTGAAAGCCATATCTGGTGATTCATGTCCTGTTTGTGTCGCCACGGTCACCTAAAACGCAGCAGAAATCGAGAATTGAAATTTCTTAGTTACACAGAAGCATTCGTCTAAACAGAGCCACAGGGGCAAATCGTTCTACCTTGAAATGAGGACTTAAAATGGTTGGGTTAAGACCCACAAATCCGTCATTTCGACTCAAAAATATTGATTCCGTCTCCACTCCCGCACTCATATCCTCCCTTTGCTTTGTACTTTCCATAGGCACATGCGATATCTTCTCGTTGAGGCTATCTACCGGTGTCGTTGCTCCTGGTTGTGGACTGTCTGAACACGGTGATGGTTCACGAGAGACGGTTTCCGACTCATCTTCACTTAATACATTGACTTAAAATTTTTTAAATTAAACAAATTTAATCTGGAAACATTAATCGTTATATTTACCCCCTTTGGGCTCGGCAATGGTCTTGAAAAGTAGCATGTCTGAATCACCATCAATTCCCAGCCAGTTCTCGGCATTATGTATGTTGATCAAATCACGCACCAGCTCGTCATCTGTTTTTCCGCCAATATCTCCGCCTCGACCCTTTAACGGCCCGAATACATCATGATTGTAAAGTGGATCGTTGACAACTGGATAGCCTAATAGCCAGAAAGATATTGCATACATAACACATTTTTCTAAATAAAATAAGTAAAAAGAGCTAAGCCCCTTAAGCATTTGAACAATTGTTGAAAATTCATGAACTAACAATACAAATAAGTCGATAACAAAGTACGAGTATAATGACTTCATTTATTAAAATGAATTCATGCAGAACTACCTCAGTTATATAATTGCCTTTTATATAACTTAAATTCGTTATTTCAATATAAAGCTCAAAGACGCCGATTCATTAGGATCGGTTCCTTGAATGCATTCCTTTGACACAATTTCAAAAGACTTGGACGTCATAAGTACACAAACATAACTGAGACGATAGTATAGTCTCTGGGTGAATTAGTACACGGATGGCAGGGACCTACAATTTTTTCGATTTTATAACTAGACAACTATTTTACTGCGAAGTTTGGCCTTTACTGCTGAGGGCGTGAAATATGAACCATTAAAAGCGGACAACACCGGAACAACAATCGTGGTAAAACACTAGTTTGTACCTACCTAGATATTGTAAATGAACACGGATCTGGTGCATACGTCCGGTTAAAGGCTTACACAAAACCACACTTGTTTTCCCATTGTGCGCAACCTTCTGAAATGTCGTCGTACAGTCCTTTCCTTTTGGTGACACTTTACAAACACCTATTTTATAACTGACGACTTCAATTGGTTCCTTACACTCGATAATTCCCCTGAAATAGTTCATTAATACAAATTACTAAAACAAAGACGTTAGGTTATTTAGAAGGTAATGTAAATGATTAATTTTGCAATGTATGTATAACCAAAGACAAAAAACAATAAGATGTCTTACGTTCATACAACCGAATGGCATAGGGCGAGCTCTAATTTGCAATATTTTCATTATCGAGAGCAAGCAAGCGTCGGTACATTGAAACAATCAACCACCAAAAAAATCAACACAAGGGCACATAGACATCACACGCATATTCATATCTCTGCCGACTGCAAGCAGAGAGAGTTACTTGCGTGGCTTCGTCTTTGCTCTCCGGATGTGGCGCTGCTGTAAAAATCACTCTCACGTGGCTTTATTGAAAAAGCCACGGCAAATTTTTAAAGCGCCACTGATTTGTATGGACGTGAGACATCTTATAGTTTAATTGTCTTTGGAATAACCATGGCCAATATTCAGGGGTTGACCCTGTACTTCACGAGAATTGTATTAGTTCGACACAATTTGAAGAGTTGGTTTTAACCTTAAACTTGTATGATTCCCGATATACTACACAGTGCAACAAATTTAAAAAAAATTTCGAGGGACAAGGTCAAACATATCTCATTCGATAGAGGACCTCAGTCGGTAAAAAAGTACCAAGGGATTTTTTCCGGGATGTTCGAGTTTTTTTTTTTTAATGCAGTTTAAAGATGGCGGCTTAGTGCCCCTTACTGAAATATTTAAGACATCATATCTTTTTACTCAAATGTCAGAAAGGAATAATTTTTACGTCAAATGAAAGCTAATGATATGAAGCCGCTGAAACCATATCCTTTTTTGAAAAATTGTATGAAAAAGGATATGAAGGACCTCAACTAAATTTGTATCCTTGAATATCCTGGAAACCGTGAGAGCTAAATATATATAAGAGACTTCTGGTAAAAAAGCATTCAAAGATCTATACTGCATATTAATTTCATTTCAATCACTTTCACTGTTAAGCCACTACAGCGTTTCAAAAATTATACACTGCTACATTCATGTTTTTATGTACATACATAAGTACAGAATATCTCGTAGTTGCTTATTAAAAACATCGAATGTAGCAAATCACATTTTTTTAATCGTTGTAGAGTCTTAACTGTAAAAGTGATTTACATGAAATTTATAAGCAGTATAGATGATTGAATGCTTTTTTACCAGAAGTCCCTTATATATATTTAGCTCTCATGGTTTCCAGGATATTCAAGGATACAAATTTAGTTGAGGTCCTTCATATTCTTTTTCATAAAATTTTTCAAAAAAGGATATTCTTTCTTCGACTTCATATTATTGGCTTTCATTTGACGTAAAAATGATCCCTTTCTGACATTTGAGTCAAAAGATATGATGTTTTAAAAGTTTCAGTAAGGGGCACTAAGCCGCCATCTTTAAACTGCATTTAAAAAAAACTGGAACATTGCGGAAAAAATCCTTTGACACTTTTTCATCTACTAAGGTCCTCTATCGAATGAGACATGTTTGACCTTGTCCCTTTTTTTAGTGTTGCACTGTGCTATAAATAGAGAATGTAAAAATAACGATGTTTCAGTTAAGGTGGCTCCTTCTTTGCACCATTCACAAATTCAACGGTAAATCTCGAATATAAACTGAAATAATTCAAATTCATTCTGAAATACACCTATACATATTGTTACGAAAATGACTTCTCTAAGTTCGTATACTGGATTGTGCTTGAAAATAAAACAACTTCACTTATTCAGCGCAAACGCAGTCAAAAATCACTTTATTTACAAATTTACACTTGTTACTACTTTACACTACTACTATGGCATGTTTCCCCTTTGCTTGCTCAACACAGACTCGGCTCTCTGCGCTGCACACTGCTGCTTTTATACTAGTTTTCTTATCGCGCCGAAGTTTCTTGCAACTTCCAATTGGAAAACGCTCGACCATTCTCGCACAGCCCATTCCTTCGCGAACCATCCTTGCCATATCGGACTATACCAAGCGAATTATACCAAATTTGCCGTACTTCAAAGTGCATGCCTAAAAGTATGCTATTCATGCATAGCAGAGCACAGTGCCTCATCGCTACAACATAAATTTTACTCGCGCAACAACTCCCAGAGAGCCTCACATGCGAACGCACGGATGATTCGAGGTCTACCGCACTGAACAAATGGTACAAACCCAGGTAGGAAAGGAATTAAAATGTGGCGATTAATATGAACAAGTGATCAAACTAATAAAATGTTTTATGAATAATGTTAGGTGTTTACATTTTGACGCAGTGTATAAAAAAAGGCCTTTCGAGCCATACATACTCTGGAAATTCACCTTCCACACGACAGATGTACTCTTTCTGCACTTGTCTGTTGCGAATTTGATGTTCCATTTGTCGGGCCTTCTTTGGACTGCGCCCGAATAACAGTAGGCCGGACGTAAGTCGATCCAATCTATGAATCGTCCGTAAATTTTTTAGATTGTATTCTTTGGCGAGTATAAATACGACAGTGTTGTGACGATATCTACCACACGGATGTACCTTAATAATGATTCAATAAAGAATTGTAGTTTTAAATGCATTAGATTGACACAATTCTTAACTCTTAAAAATTAGTACGTACTATACATACAAACGTAGATATGTATGTAAATATCCCAATATTTAGCGACATTTTGGATCATTCCTTAAAAAAGCTGATCTGCATTAACATGGGTACGTTTTACATGGCGAAATATTTTTTGAATGGATTTACTGTTGCTTAATATATCGAAAACGCACGTCATTGGTTTTCCCTTAACCCATTCGAGACGACGATTTTTTTCGAACATGGTCCCCAGGAGCGAAATTGTTTTTTCTTTGTATTGTTCATGTAAGAAAGGCTTCAGATAATTTTTAGATTTTTTGGTACACAGTAAAACCAATGCCAAATTTTGTTTTCCTGTACTTTACAGATTTCATTAGTTCCAGAAAGAGCTTATTTCGACGACTAGTTTACTCAGAATAACTGATAATTGCACATTACTGTTATTGCACACACGGTGTGCAGGCTGTCTTATAGCCTCGGAAATCCATTGCACACACGGTGTGCAATCGGTCTCGAATGGGTTAACAGAGTAAGGCTACCACCGCCACTCACCTATAGTAAGTGTAACGAAATTAATACGTTCCAAATATTTTAATGCACACACTAAGATCCGCTGTTTTAAAGTATGACCTAAAAGTGCTATAAAGCATAAAACTTATTACATACATTTGCATAGCTATACTTACACATTTTTTATTGACATGATGTGTACACCAAATTTACAACTACATTTAGCCATATAAGTTATAAGAAATAAAGTGCAATATTTGCATGACAAACTTGGAACTTAACACTCAAATTAATATGGATGTGGTGCAACGTAGAATACATGTGAAGTCGTTCAAGTTGTGCGAGTGCGATTATTAAGCAGAACGTACGCCCATACACTCGTATGTACTAGGGATTTCAATCCCGGGATCCTGGACAATTTCAGTCCCGAAAAATCCCTGGATTGAAAAAGTCCGACCCCGGGATCGAAACAAACGAAAATAGCTCACTTTTGGCTTTTGTCATCTTAATTTCGAAAAAGGCAAACCTTCTTATAAAAAAAAAATTGCGTACTGCCTGCATAACTTTGAATAAATTTAATGCAACAACAGCTTTGTTTGTGTACAGATATTTTGTACAAAATTTGTACAAAGTATCTATGTTTGGGTAGTTTTCCAGTAAAAATTTCCCAATAGTTAAAATCAGGAGAGTAAACCATCCAACCAAGGATGAGACCATCCAAAAAAGTAAACAAACAACAGAATTTTGTAAAAATTTTGAAGTTTAGCTCTTGTTTACGCCTATTCACAATACACAGGGAAAAGAGTGTAAATAATTGTAATAAGTAAACATTTGCAGTTTAAAACTATAGGGGAAATTTTAATTATAGATATTACTCACACCGAATTTGACTTATTTTGAAATGGCGTAAACGGTGGCCGAAACTTCCAAATAGTATATGAAATTTACTTACGATTTCACCTACTAGTACCAGAGAGTTGCTTTTTGTCAGCAGGTTTGCCAGGTAGTTCGGCAATCAAATGCATTTTTATGTTTTTAATTTTATGGTATTATATTTGTCATGTTTATTTTGTTCTTAGTTTTAAAGTGAGAACACAGAGTTGTATTTAGTACAAATGTATTGTAAATCACGTACGTCTGATTTAGTTCCTTAAAATAATATATTCAATCCCGAAAAAATCCCGGGATCCCGGGATTGCGATTTTCAGTCCCGCCAATCCCGTGATTGTAAAACTGGTCCGGGATTGCAATCCCTAGTAGTTATGTACGCATGCAAGTATACATACGCAAACCATAAAACATCTCGTTGTGTTTCTCAACTGTTCCTCATAGCTTGACAGTCACCGGTCAGGAATACGTAATTAATATTTTTTGGATCACTTCTATGAGGGGTACGAATAAGTTTTGAGGGATTTATGAAATATTGCGTAATTAGCATCGCGCCATCTTGGAACTGTATTCAAGTTAAAACGTCAGCATTTCCCTCTAAAATTCAGTATGTATCATATTGCTGAAGTGCAAACAAAATAATTTCTTTGTGCTTTGTCAACCTTTACGTCAACAAAACATAATCTTCCTGTACGACCACGCTCTGGCCGAGCATGTTGTCAAGGAAACTTTGGATGTGTTTCAATGGGATGCCCTACCCCACCTGCCGTATTCACCAGACATTGCTTGGTCCGACTTCCACTTGTTTCGGCCGATGCCTCAGGCCTGGCCGAGCAACACTTCTTAGGAAAAAGACGACAAATTGATCGATCCAATTTCTCTGAATAATGCTTCAAAGTTACGAAAATATTATTCAAAACTTATTTGTACCGCATTTGTTTGGTTTTACAGGGCTTGATTTGTAAGGAAGCAAGTTAAAAACATTTCTACTTATTTATAAACTCATCTTTGTGCTACTTTGTAAATAAATTAAACATAATATATTATAATGTTTCGCGTAGCTTTCCAGTGGTTTGCTTTTTGCTACTGAGTAGGCAGTTGCCAAAAGAAAAACTGTTTTATTTATATTTTGGTGTTGGCTGCGGTGGGACTTGAATATGGGGTGGCGTTGCCTCAGACTCGCGGTCTATTGTAGTATTTATATGGGTGAGCTACGGCCTTCTATTAATTTAATTACAATATAATTAAAATATAATTAGTGTCATTTATTTATTAGTATTTGTACTGATTCTTTTATAGTTCATAAATTTTAGTAAATTAAATGTGAATAAGAACAATTGTAGCTTAATTTAATAGAATTAAAACAAAAGAAGTAAAGTTGAAGTAAATGCTTAAAAAATTTTGAAGTATATAGATAAATGTAAAAATTAAAAGGTACATAATAACAAAAGGTTAAGACAGAAGGAAAACAATAGGAATTAGGAGAAAAAAATACGTTACTGCCAATTTACAGGGCTATTCTGGCAAATACAGTTGAAAGACTTTCAAAAGATTATTGAAAGATAGTTTGAAAGACTGAATGGCGGTGTAATTGTATTCTGCCTTAGAAAGCAAACGACTCGCATACTCTATGGGGTGTTCCTCTTCCTTCTCCCCCTGGAGTAGAACAGCTCCAAGTGCTTAATTGCTGGCGACAGTTTTGAGAATGAAGGGCAAGCCATCTTGCGCTTGCTTGAGAATTGGTGACGACACTAGTTTTTCTTTGAGTTCGTCGAACGCTGCTTGCTGTGGTTCCCCCCATTTCCAAACTGCATTCTTTTTTGTTAAATCGGTGAGCGCCTTTCGATTTCTGATGGCGCTTGTCTTTCCAGGATCCACATGAATGCCTTCAGGCGTGAGTATATGCCCGAGGTATTTAACTTCTGAACAGCAAAAATGGCATTTAGCGTTATTGGCTCGCAACTTAAACATATTAAGCCTTTTGAGCACCAAATCGATGTCATGAAGATGATTATGAAATGTTGCAGAACAAATGATTAAGTCATCTAAGTATGCGAGCAGTAAAACTTCCGGTAGAGCGTTTTTGAAACGATCCATAAGCCTCTGAAAGGTCGCGGGCGCGTTGCGCATCCTCTTAAAGCGGTAAGTACCGAAAGGCGTAATGCAGCACGTTTTATCGCAATCGTTCTCTTCGATTTTCACCTGATAATATCCGCTTTGCAGATCTAGCGTTGACATAAATTTGGTGCTTCTTGCCGCGTGCAACAAATCGTCAATCCGCGGCAATGGATACCTGTCCGGCGTTGTTATGACATTTAGCTTGCGATAGTCTACGCATACGCCACCACCCTTTTTGGGTACCAAAAAGTCGCCGGTGGTGACGAGCTCCAAGCAGATTCGAAATCTTCTATGATGCCCTTTTCCAACATCTTCTCCACTTCAAGCTTTAGTTCTTTTGATTTGACGAACGTTCATTTTTCAAAATTTGGAACTGAATGGAATACAGTCTAGTGAAATTCGCCTCATCGTAACTTTTATAATTATAAGTCACACCACTGAACAATTGTGGGCCTGTGTGTAGCTTTGGAGTCTCTGCATCAGGGGGTAGTGCATCCAGTGGCGGTTAAGGTGCTCGGGGGCCCGGGGCGGCGACGGCTGAGGGGCCCCCACAAACGGTGCAGAATAAGTTTGCGTACAAAACTAATAACTGGAATTTCCGGTTATGCTTTTTAATTTTTTTTGGAAAATTTGTATTCCATTGAACAGTAAATGGACACTAAAGGGACAAATTATTTTGAAACGTATATATGCTTGAAATTTTATAGAAAGCAATAGAATCCCAGAGAAAAAATGAAAAATGGATAAAAGGATAATCTTACTAAATCTTTCCAAATTTGATAAAAACTTTCGTGAAATTAGGAAAACTTTTGGGAGAGCAAACTCTACATTTCAAACTAAAAAAAAAACCAGAAAATCTTGCTTCGTTACTACGATCTGGCCATTATTTTAAGCAGGAGGATTAGATTGTTTTGCGACTAGTGCATCATTACACTACTTGACAAAAAATGGGCCAATCGCGTGCATAGATAAAGTGTTTTCTAGACTAACTTTGGCCGCTGAACACGAAACTGAAAATAAAAAAATTTTGTTAAGAAGCGTTTTCAAAAAATCTTCGAAAATCGAGTTTTTCGAGTGTTTCAGTTATGAGCACATATAGTGCACTGAAGCTTACTGACAAAATAAAAAACTTGGGATTCTTGATTAACTCCAAGCTGACTTGCTCTGACCATATAAACAAAGTTGTGAAAAATGTATACGCAATATTGCGTAGACTAAGGATTTCTGCCTCCTTCACTCCGCTTGAGACCAGACGAAAGCTAGCCATGCAGCTTATTGTGCCCCATATAACATACTCAGAGCTGGTTTATAGCAAACTTGACTCCAAGTCATCACACAAAATTAATGTGACATTTAATAACATTACTCGATATGTATATGGGCTGGGAAAATATGACCATGTCTCGCTGTGGAGGAATAAAATTCTTGGTTGCAGCATCACAAATTACTTGTCAGCAAGAAACTGTGCATTCATATTTAAAATAGTTGATTGGAAAGAGCCGAAATATTTATATGACAAACTTCAAATGCCTAAGTCGGGAAGACATCACAACCTTATCGTACCAAAGTTTGTGTACCTGACCTCTTCTAGACTTTTTTTCATTAACGCCGTAAGACTATGGAACTCTCTTCCGGAGACTTTGAAAGCTGGACTGAATAGAAACAACTATAAAGCGCGAATTTTCGACTATTTCAATAAATTATTGTAATGGGTGTGCCTTTCGATTGCAGATCATCAAAACTTATTTCTCATATCTCTTACTCTTTGCATTGTATCTTAACTCCTATATACTGTTCTTTTTCTGTAATAGCCTTAATTATTAAGTTTGTATTTTTCTTTTTATGCTCGATGCAACTGTTATTTAATATTAGTTGATGCACTTATAAAAGAACCATGTTCTTAGGTAGTGTAACCTTAATCAACCAATAAATAAATAAATAAATAAATAAATAAATATCTCCTGAAAGAATTATCCGGTTAACACGAGCTGTTCGTCGTTCAAGAAGAAGATAATATCTTAGCCTTTTTAATGATATATAGATTGTTCAAATCAGATGAGATTTGAGGAAGTTACTTGTCAGTAACTTCCCCAAAGGAAAGTTTTAACAAAGTGAATGTTTCGACCAAAAAATCATCAATTTTCGAATATTTTTTTATGGATAAAAAAAAATGATCTCCCCTAAAATCTAAGATGAAAGATATATTATTATTATATATTTTTTGAGCAAATATATTACTTGAGCAAATAATAAGCCTAACATCAATATAATTGAAAGAAAAATGACAAAGTTATGATGCAGTGAGTAAAAACACCAACTTTACATTTATTACACTGTGCGAAACAATTTTTTTTTTGCCGAGACCCATCCAAATTTGGATATAGACGTGAAACTAGAGATCATTTATAGTAATCTGGCATAGTCAGTTTTTCATTTTCTGACCCAAAGTCCTTTTTAAAAAACTTTAAAATTTTAAGGACATGCACATTTCAAATATTTTTTAAATATATGCGGTTGTGCAATGATGGAAATATGGGTATCAAATGAAAGACATCCTTTTAACTAAATTTTCAATTTTGAAGTTTCAGGACCAAAATATGTCAGGTAGGGAAAACATACATGATTTGGATTTCAGTCTGTAGATTCATACATCTAAATTTTATTCTATTTCAAAGTTCCAGTCTAGAAAACACTTTTATTTTTAGGTGCATTTTTCGTGTCGAGTAGTTCAGAAATGTACAGAAATATTTTATAAAACCCAGTAGCAGTAGCTTACTTACAAGGAGCATAGAATTGCTTTCGTAAAAGAGTCTATCAAAGAAGAAAACCGGATTTCCGGGACGATGTGTTGTTATCCAACCAATAATTATAAAAATAATAATAATAACTGTAAATTTGTTTGACGTCTACAAAGTTTAATGAGGGTAAGTAATTGCGTAATTCGCACTAGTTTACAAACAAACTCTAAGATTGCGATATTTAATTTTTAACTTAGAATTTTGTATTTGCATACTTTGCACAAAATTTTAAGTTAAAAATGAAATATTGCAATTTTTCGGACAATTTTTTGAAAATTTGCAAACAATTGTTATTTAGAAAGGATCTTTTCTTGCTTTTATTGAACTGAATTTGTTATTGCAATTTCAAAGTCAATTGTCGATACTGTGTCTCTTTCCATTGATAAAAGTGACAAACAACCTTTCAACAACCATTGTGGAGCGCAAATTGTTTTTTACAAGTTTCAGTTTTGAAAACTTTAAATTTTTATATACAAGCTTCTCTCGGGGGCCCTCCGCAGCCCGGGGCCCGGGGCGGTATGCCGCCCCCCCCGTTAAGCCGCTACTGAGCGCATCTCTAAAAATTGATTGAACTGTGTGTGGAGAGTAATCATTTTCTTTTGTTATATCCGGCCCAAAGTATTCAAAATCAGACACATAGGGCGTATGTGCGAATTCTTCTGGATTCCGCTTAGCTTGTGTTCTTTGTGACACAGAACTTATAGGGCGAACGGTTTCAATTAAACTCAACTTCAACGGCCAGGCATCGTCAAAGTCAAGTTTCTGTTGGGGATTGCTTTCGAAGTGCCAATATTTCTGACCCATGTTCAACACTATGCCCGCTTGTTGCATAAAATCTGCTCCTATTAATGTTCTATTGTCTTCCGCATTAGGCAATATTATGAAGGATATGTTGAGACATCGGCCACCTATCACAATTTTGAAAATTGTTGACAGACAATCATGCATTGAGGTGCCTCCGTCGGCCAATGACACGATTTGATAGGTGCACCCCTTAGAGTCCATTATCTTCTTCAGATTGCCACTGGCCACACTAGTGCGCGCCCCTGAGTCGAAATATGCCTGCCCCAAAATACCAAACAGTGGTACGCTCACAAATTAATTCGATATTAAATTATTCGATATTTTTATAGCTTCTAGCAGAAGCCCGTGTTTTTCTCGGATTTCACCACCATATCCCTCTAGATATTAAACTACAAGAAACTATAGTATTTATGGTGGGTGGTTGATTTGCAATATAGTACGACACAGGGGCGTAGCCAAAGGGGGGGTTTAGGGTGTCAGAACCCCCCCATAGCCTATAATTTGTCAACATTTTCAATCACTATACATCGTATGTACGTTCCCACATTAGCAAAAAGGTCTTTTCATCTTTAAATATTTAAAAGAATATTAACAAAACCCTTTTTTTACCGAAACTAATTTGTTTTTTTAATCACGTCACGTTTAGGCTTAATGCAGCGATTTGCATGTTCTAAAAACATGTCTAAAGAGTAGTTTAGTTCGTCGACCGGAATGTCCTTCAGGATGTCGGTACAAGCCTTTTAGATGGTTTCTACGTTCTCAAAACGCTTTTTTTCATCGGCAAATGCATTCTTTGAAAAGGTGAAATTCGCACGGTGCCACATCATGTGAAAGCAAAAAAACAGTCAAAACAAGTGTCAATAGATGGGATGGCATCCTTCGATAGCCAAATGTTCAGTTAAAATGCAATAAATTTATGCTATTGAGATGCTTAACCTTCGCCTTACTAAAGATGATCCCAGGCACTTCCGCCGCTATTTTGAGTAAAACTCACAATAAATATATAATAATTTATAAATTTTTTTCATACTTCAGTATTTAGTATCTTCCTCTGGCGATAGTTCGTATTTGGAAAAAAGGCCTAACTTTAATGATTTATTTTGGAAGATTTCTTTCCAGAGTGTTTATTGAACACATAATGAGGTACGCAAAAACAATTTATCGTGAGTTTTAATCAAAATGGTAGCGAAAGCGCCTGGGATCACCCAGATACATTTGTATAAAAAATGACAAAATTCAAGTTTAACCCTTTTAGTGCCGGGCGAAAAAGAGGTGCCTATGCGAGAATAACCGGTCGAATTTCACAGTTTTACTAGGGTTTGGGAAAATGCTCATAAAAACCAAACGAGAAACAATATTTACATGATTCAAAAAGCAGTGTACTAAGGATGACATAGAGAATGAATAGAATTTTCGAAATCCTGTATTGCTAATTGTTGGTTTGTCAAAAACAACAATGTTTGACACAAGCGGAAAACAACGGCAATAACAAAAATGACGCTTTCAAACTGCAACTGGGACGAAATATACTGTTCAAAACAACGATCGAGGAGACACTAACTGATCCTACGTCTCGCTGCGACAATGCAACGTTATTTCGCAAGAGTCTTCAAACAGTTGTTTACATAACACGCTGCCGAAAAGTTGCGATAACATAAACGTCCACAAAGAGTTAAAACAAACAACTATTTTTTTTTTATTCTCTCGTAATGAAATTAGATCATTTATAACGTATTACAAATTTATTTTGAGATAGAGTTCTCCCGCAATGCGAATAGTAAAGCGCTACAAAGCGCGGGCCGATATATCGGATCTGGCACTTCTCGCTAGTGCAGCAAGAGCCGATATATCGGCCTCCGGCACTAAAAGGGTTAAACATGAACAAAATTTCAAAAAAATATTTTTTCATGTTATTGAAAATTACCTTAAAATTTGTGCAGATATTAAACATGAATATTAAAAAGATCACCCGGGTGGGTATAAGTAAAGCGAAGGTTAAATCCAATTTCAAGAATTTCAATGAAGATTTTGGCTTATCTTTTATGAATTACCGCCCAGTTTTGATCTACGGTGATCGCGGATTTAGTTGGCTAACACTTTGGTCATCATTTATGTTCTGACAATCGTTTTTAAATCGCTTTTACCACTTATGAACTCCACCACGGTATAAACAAAAATCACCATAAACTTGGTAATATTGGATCTTTGTTCGATGCACATTTTTGTACGATGACACAAACATACTTCCACTTCAGATGCAATAACTTCGCTTTCAGTCCATCAAATTTCATGAAATTTTTACTAAAAATCAGGGAAAAAATTTAGTTTTTAATGCATTAAGTCACATAAGCAACAACAAAATGCCCTATTTGGGAAGTGCACTTTACTTTAAAAAACATGTAATACTAAACTGGCAAAAAAAAATTTTTAAAACCCCCCCCATGACCAAGTTCTGGCTACGCCCCTGGTACGACATGTAATTGTGCACATTTGGTAATGCAATACTTGTCAAAAATACCAACAAAAAAATATGTACACGATACGTACAAAGTTCTCTCAGATTAACAGTACGTATGTATGACATATCTTTGTCCAATTCAATCTCTTCGAATATCGATATCGAAGTCTCTTCAAACGATGAAAAAAAATAAAAATGCCAGTTTTTAGTAAACTTTGTTTTGCTAGTTGCTTTGTTACTCGATAGTTGGTTAAATAATTATTTCACAAAACAAAATACACGTACAAAATCACCGAGTACAGAACTAACGAAGTAATGAGCACAGCGTGAATACCCCTATTATTGAGATGTAGGGCCTAGCATAAACTTGTATGTGCTTATGCGTTCATTATGTATATTTTTCTATATTGTACTACAGTAGCGGTACTCACGATGTGTGATAAATAGTCTGGTAGATGGGCAAAACAGGTAGCAAATTTGCTGGTAGTGTATTTATCCCAATCCGCTCGATTGCTTGTCTGAAACACGTGAATGTTTTGAATTTGATTTGAGTTCTGCCAGACCTACTTTGTAGTGCTAATCTCGAAGTTAGTAGCCACACATAGTGAATACCGCCAATGAGTGAAAATTTTAGGTACTAAGTATTAGTACGCAGTATATACTAAGTATTAGATTGCTTCATGCATGTTATTAGTAGGTGCCATTTTCAGATATGAAAATGGTGCAGTAAGAATTATTCGATAGTAAACACAATGGCGGTCGTTAAAGCCACTTACTGGTATTGATGCTGGTTTGTTTACAACCACAATGTCATCGTCCATGTGCACTATTGTGATTGGTTGACTTGTGACTGGAACTTCATGTCTGCAAATATACGTACACGTTATACATATGTATTTATCTGTAAGTTCTGTGTTATGCATATATACAGTTAGTTCTAAGAGCATAGTTTATTTTTTCACTCATATCATTATAATTTTTTATTAATCTTCATAATTAGTTGGGACAAAATCGCAAACTACTACTAATGGTTTCCCCTAGCCCACAGTAATATGTATATTTTATGTTTGTTACAATAGGCATTTAATAGCCGTACATATATACTAATCAAAATTCAAAATTTATTCACAGTGAGACGAAGCAATATAATTTGTAGGAGGAATTAACGCAAAATCATAAAGGTTTCCAAACATTTTATAAAATTATATTGTATTGAATAACGACAATTCTCGTTTGATCTCATTTACTGAGCTTTAAATAATAACAAATAAAATAAAACAATTATTAAAGTGTCGCAATTTTAATATATCCTTTATAGACAGAAATGTCGATGTTTACAAGAGCTTTCAACGATTTGAAATCTTGCAAAAATAGATTTTATTTATTTTATACCAGCTGACTCGGTGAACGTCATGTCCGCAAAATGCAATTAAATTTGCTTTAATCAAATCTATTCTCAACATTTAGTGATATTTAAATGACAATTTTACAAAATCGTAGAGAACGAGTAACAGTTATGCATGGCGCAGTTGTTAAACAATCGGTCCGTCGCGATCATTAAATTCTTCCAACCAAAGAGTCCAAGTAAAAGTGCAACAACACGCCCTCACAGTAAGTCTATGCCAAACTGCAATGCTATGCGACTTATAACTCCGAAGCTATTACATATAAAAGATTTGAGTTGTATGGACGGAGTCACACCCCAATACCATTCTTCCAGTCGAAGGGACGCGACTGAAAGATAAGATCGAACTAAGTTCCATTGATGTGCGACTTATAGTTCCAAAGTTACGCGGAAAAGTTGGGTCAGAAAAAATGTGCCACACCACGTGTCCAACGTCCACTAAATTTCAACAGCGGAACGACCCATCTATGGGACGACGATATACTAAATTTCAATGCTGTGCAACTTATACTTTCGAAGATATTCTGTATTAGGAATTTCGCTTGTGTGGGTAGTGCCACCCCCCCCCCCCCCCCTTCTATCGAAGGTCATGACTACATAAGTAGTAACTGAACTGAATTTAATTGAAAGTGCCACACCCCGTTTTCCAAAAATTTCCTTACATACAAACCTTGTCCTGATAACTACGAACACTACAAAAAAATCAGCCACATCGGTCGAGGCATTCTCAAGTAATACTCAGTCAAACATGGCAGTTTTATTTTTATACAGGGCTATTCTGGCAACAATCTCTGAACTCTTTCCAAAATCTTTTGTAAGACATTTTGCTATTCTGGCAACTATCTTGAAAGCTTTTTTTTCGTAACATGAAAGACAGTTTGAAAGATGTGCTTTTGGGGTCGTTTTTCAGCTTGAAAAAAGTTAAATACGTTGTGTTTTGTAAAAGGAAACAATAAATTACAATGGAAGGATTGTTCTTGAGCGTATTGGCAACAAAGAGCTAAAGGCAGCGTCGATGCCCTTTTTCAGCCACGGCTCCGAGCAGCAATGTGTTGAAAATTCGTTTGAAACTGCAATGAGTCAATCGTCAGTGTCACGCAGCATCCATGCGATTGCGTCGTTGATAGTGCAGCACAAATTTAGTGAAATTCGCTTTCTTCAATCCAATTCTCAGTAAGCTATAGAAAAATTAGGGTAAATAGTCACGAAAAATTCATTATACACTGAGTGCAAATTTATAATGTTAACGCTTTCAGTTTTCATCATCATTTCGACATCAAAGGTACGATAGGCGCGCCAGATTGCACCCATGTCTCAATCATAACTTCATCATCTGCCGACAGTGAAAATCCAGCGGAAATTTTTTTTTTTTTATTTATTTGAAAGTTTTGAAATCTTGTTTGAATTTTTTTTCAAACAACTTTTCAACTCGAGTGGTGAATTATAGAGCTAATAAACAAAAATAACTATACAGAACTGTGCTATATTCATTTATTATATTATTATCGTGTCCCCTCACAAAACACAACATAACGGATTTTTTTTCAACCCGAAAGACGACCCTAAAGCACATCTTTCAAACTGTGTTTAATGTTACGGAAAAAATCTTTAAAGATACTTGCTAGAATAGCAAATTGTCTTTCGAAAGATTTTTGTACTTCGAAAGATTGAGGTGAGTTGAAATATAGTTAGCAGAATAGCCCTGTCAGTCTTTCAATCTATCTTTCAATAATTATTGAAAGATTATAATCTTTCAAAAGTCTTTCGACTAGCTTTGTCTGCTGTGTATGTCTTGCTTGTGTATAAATAAATAACAAAATAAACAAACTTTTTTATGTACTTATTTATTCGCTTACCGGGCTTAGCCCTCACAGATTATTAGTAACAACTTAAATCTCACATTAGGTAGGTAGGTAGGTTAAGTGGCCGCCTCAAGGGCATCGCTTAGGCCTAGTTCATTTCCCTAAGGTGAGAGCCATCTAGTGGCTTTGATGAATTTGTTGAGATTGCTTGGGGGCATCTTCTCTAGATCTGCTAAGCAGCTGAAGGAGAGCTGTCCCAAGAGATGTAGGCGTGTTCTTGCAAGCGCCGGGCATTCACAGAGGAAGTGCTCACCAGTTTCCTCGCAATCTTCGTTTCTACAGCTTCTGCAGAAGTCATTGTACAGCAGGCCTAGTCTTTTGGCGTGTTCACCGATGCGGCAGTGTCTAGTTATGATTCCTACGACAATCCCTATGGAAGGTTTGTTTAGCAGTATCAGTTCCCTGGATCTGCTCAGGTCGGTTGTTGGTCAGATCTGTCTTGCTGTATAGCATGTATATTTTTCGAGCTATCTAGTGTTTGCTCTGCGACGATAAATGTTCTTAAGGTGTGTGTAATGTTCTTAAATGTTCTGCAGGTGGCGAGTGGAATGCCAGCCTCTTCAATAGCATTTATGAATTGCAGCTCCGTGCCTGCTCTAGGCAACTGGTCAGCAGACCAGTTGGCTAGAGCAGGCACGGAGCAGTTACAGTTACCCTCTATGTCCTTGTGCCCCGGCATCCAGCCCAGGTGCACGTTGTACTGCTCGGAGATCTCGTTTAGAGATGAGCGGCAGTAGAGGGCTGTTTTAGAACAGGGGTGTGCACTGAGTAGTGCTTGTATCGCCGCCTGGCTGTCGGTGTAAATGGTGATGTCTCTGCGGGAGATCGCATTTGACTTGACCCATGCGGCCGCCTGACCGATGGCCGTGAGTTTCCAGTGGTCTGGAAGTCTGAAGGACATGCGGTGATTCAGATGTTTGCAGTAAACGCCACTGCCAACTTTGTCGTTCATCTTTGACCCGTCCGTGTAGAAGGTTGCTTTATTGTCGGCCTCCTCCGGAATCTCCCGATTTCCCCAATTAGCCCTCGAAGGGATTTTGGCGCTGAAAAGTGCTTTAGGGAGTGTTTTCGGGATGGCATAGTAGACTTCGGTTGCCTGAAATGGTAGCCTGTTGACGATGGAAGCATGATTGCTTTCTGGATGCGATTTGCAATGTTGTCCTTCCAAATAAGCTTACGGTCTAGTATTATTCCTAGAGCAATTAGCCCATTAATAAAGTCAAATACTTTATTAATGGGCTGAAGAGGAGTGCCGTTTAGCGTGATCGATCTGAACCGCGGTATTCTATGCTAATAGGCCTGAAGTCTTTCGCCACCACGTGACTGCTTCTTCCCCCTTTGGGGGTGAAGACGGCTTTCGCCCTTTCCATTGGCGTGGAACATTAGCGAGTCTAATGCACGATTTGTAGATGGTGACTAGCCACGGGGCTAGTGACGTCCTGGCCTGCTTTAGTTCCTCCGGGGTGATACCGTCCGGATCTGGCGATTTGCTCAGTTCCAGGCTGTCAATAGCCCAATTCAGACTGTCGTCGTTGATCGCGACATCGCTGAAGTCGGGACACGTGGGTATTGCAGAGTACACACAGTTCAAGGATGTGGTTGAATTGCCCGGAAAGTGTGTGTCGATTAGAAGCTTCGGAGCACGAACTAGTCCAATCCCCGTCCGGGTTCTTCATTGAACCCGTATACGTAGGGTTGGACGCAAGAATTTTGCGAAGCCTACTGATTTCTGATGCGTTCTCGACACATTCGCAGTAGGTCGACCGACAATGAGGATCGTTTAGCATCCCTTAATACGCTTTTGTAGCGACGTAGGTCCTCCTTGTAGGTCGGCCATGAGTTCTCTGCTTTCGCTCTGTTGAACAGCTTCCTGCATTCGCGACGCAGTGCTGCATTTTCTGCAGTCCACCAGTGCGGTTTGGGTTTACTTCTGGGGATTAACTTTCGTTCAGGAAGCGTTCGAGGCGTTGTTGCAGGCTTTAGTGATGGTATCGACCATCCTCTCTAACTGTTCCAAGGAGCGAGGCTCTATTAGAGTAGACGAGGGAAGTCGAGACGAAAAAGTATATTTGTACTTGCCCCAATCCATTTTTTTGCTATTGCTAAAGGCGGGTGGTTGACGGACGAGCCTATCTTAAACAGAATACCTATGATTAGAGAGGGAGACGTCGCTGGGCACCTTCCATTGGAGGACCGCATCGGAGAGGTCCCCTGTAACCAATGTGATGTCCAGGACTTCTTTCCTGGTAGCAGTAACAAAGGTAGGCTCACGGCCAATGTTATAAATAGACAAAAATCTAACATTACAATTCACAAAACTATTTCTTTAAATACTCTCGACTCAAGTCCAAATTGATATCGTTGAAACTAGCGTTACACAAAGATGGAAATTTGTGAATCGGTTCATTCTCACCATATTTTGTTCTGTGGGTCATATTATAAAAAAAATATATCTTTCTGTTAAACACCGTCCCGCCACATAAAAAGGTAAAAAATTGCTATTTAAAAATCATTTTCGATTGTTGTCATTGGTCATCACTAGGTACCGGAATTATATGCACAAAATATATGACCGAAATAAGCTAAATATATGCCAAACATATGCACACCAGATTTTTTCAAGCTTTCAGCCAGATCAAACCGCTGAAGCTACAAATATGAAATTTTAACTGTAGGTACATCTTGAAAAACGAACCTTCGTTAAAAAAGGTTTTTTTGAAACTCGGGGTCTAAATAAGGTGTTGTATGAAGAAACGTGATATAATAGGCTTTTTGATTTCAAACTTGATGAAAATACTGAACTGAACTGCAAAATTCAACAGGTATATTTAAATTACAAAAAAATCAAAATTTAATGGGGTGGTTCGTATACGGAAAGACTACGAAAAAACATAAACCGATAAGCCTATTGACTTAAAAATTAGTGAAAACATTTGAAATCAAAAATAATTACACAAACATGTTTTCCTTTTCTGAAAATCGAGATTTAAACAAGATTTGTTGGCCCGTTTGACTTTAAACTTGGTGAAAGTACTTCAAATGTGAAAAAATTGAACACGTGTTTCTCAGTTTTTTCAAAATCGAAATCAAACAGGGTAAACTAAGGGTTAAAAGTGTGAAAAAAAGAAACTGTGAAAAAGCATTAATTAATGGGTCTATTGACTTCAAACGTGGTGAAAGTACTCTTAGTGAGAAACAATTCGACACGTGTTTTTCACTTTTTGAAAATCGAAATCTAACAGGGTAAACCAAGGATTAAATGTTTGTATGGTGAAACATGATGTAAGAGGTCAATTTAGTTAAAATATGGCGAAAGCCCTTTAAATGGGTCGACGAAGAATTAAGAGAAATTTGATTTATTGAGCCTGTTGGCTTCAACCTTGCGTGCGAAGCCGCGGGGCCCTGAAAGCTGGGGATTAAAATTATTTCAATGAAAGTATGAAATTCATCCGTGCAAAGCCAGGGGTAACTGGTAGTTAAAATAAAATGTAAAAAATTAACTACTTATTACGGTAAATAACTCCAGCTCCTGGAGTACGAAAAACGTTCATTCTCCTTGTATGCTCTACTCAGCAATGGCTCCAGAAAAAAATAGTGAGCCAAACTACAACACCTATGAAAAAGCTCCCAACTCTCCGTTCGGAATCGGCATAAAACTGTAGGTCCCTTCCAACCTTGTACAAATTCGCACGCACAACATGGATGGTTGCCGGTAGCTAGGCCTTAGTCGCGTAATCGGACTGTCGTGCCAGTCAATTATTAATTAAAAACTACAACACCCCCAATAATGATCGTAACATTATTCTCGGAATAACAAAAGTCTGGGCTTGTCCTAATTGTTTGAAAAAACAAATATGCAAAAATACGGAAAATATGCAAATATGCAGTGCATATGTTAGCTCATTCTTAATGTTTTTCAATAAAAATAGTTTCCGTCTTGGTCCCGTTCAAATCCGAAGCTCCAAAAATATATGCATGTGTGCATATAATTCCGATTCCTACACGGGTAAAAATAATTCATAAAAATCCTATGAACGGCGTTTATAAACCTTTATTTCGAACTTTTTATGAAATATTCATAAATTTGTTGATGTTTTTCATAAACATTATGATTCAGTTCATACTTGAACGCATTCATAAAGTTTGTGAAACTTTGTTCATAAACCATTTCATAAAAACCTAATCTCACATTTTTTGTTATCTTTATTTTGAACATGTTATGAAAAATTCATAAAAATTTTAATTTTTTTCAAAAACTTTATGAATCAGTTTACAAATGTTTATGAACGTGTTCATAAAGTTTGAGAAATTCGTTAATAAACCATTCGTTCGGCCACGAGCCGAAGCGTAATAATAAAGGCTTATTTGAGCCAAACACTTATATCTTTAACTTTATAACTTTATTATTAGTTTATTTATTTATAAATTATTTCAAAAGTATTATATACTTGCTATTAATTGTCAACATCTTTTTAACACATTTTTATATCATTATTTCTAAAAAAGTAATTATTCATATTTATAATTAATTACCAAAATATGCAATTGTAAAAATATTATTCATAATTACTTAACATGTTTACTATAAATCACTTTCATCTTTTGTAAGTTTCCATAAAAAGTAAAACAATTCAAACATATATCAATATTTTCAGCTTTTAGGGATTTTGAATTTCAGAAACTACCGGTTTATGAACAAGGCTTATAAATGCGTTCATAGAATGTGCGCCACTGGCCTTAGGAATATGTGTTAAGATGCTGCTTTTAACCCCTCTGTTACCCTAGGAAAAACTCGCACATTTGATCATTCGAGTCATAAAATGACCCCGATTTATTTCTTTGTATTTTGTTCAAAAAAGTTAGGACAATGTGATTTTGGCAATTAGTTATTAATTTTATTATTGCAAAGCGATTATTTTGCCTTACTGCAGTCAAATATGTTCAACATGCAGACCATGTTCAGGTTCTTGATTTTCTTCCTGGGCACTTTAATTCTTGCGATTTCTTCAGAAGTTGAAACTATATCGCTACTAATTTTTGGACAATTATATTATATATAACAGATAATAATCATTAATCGTTAATCGCCCTAAAATAAATGATTTCGCAAGAAACCCTGTTCCCGTGGCCCACAAAAAATTACTCAGTTTAGAGGTTTAATTTATAAATGTATGCCAAAATATTAAACTTATACCAGATATTGACACCAATGAATTAATCAAAATTATATTATATATTAATTAACATTATTCGATTTCCAGAAGACGAAAATGAATATATTCGGCTGACCCAGATTGTGCCCTATCGTTTCCTTTCATTAAATATCTTCTTCTTTGGTGTAGGTACTGCTGAGGATAACATACACGATTCTATTATTGGCTTCCTTTCTTTTCACAAAATCAGAAGCCCAGGAAGTAACTTTTCCGATTCTTTGTAAAATAAACGGCGTTACGTTATCGTTCCATGGATGAATTTCACATCACAAATACAATGGTGCCGCAAGGAATAATAGAGTTGCGAACTGCAGCAACGAGTAAATTATGTTTTTTTTATGACTCATAATTTCGATTTTACTCCATAGTAAAAAAAGGTTGTATAGCTAGCGCCACGCCCTCTTACCAACACAAAACAAAACAAAAATGCTAGAAACATTTATCCACGACACTTTGAAACCTAATCTAATAAAGTTCACATCGCATCGACCAACTTCTTGCGTTCAGTACTATGGGTCATAAAATGACCCTAAGGTCAAATTTGTATAGTTGCTCATTTGCACGTAAACCAGTGTTGCAAATAAAATGAAATTTAGCGTATATTCAAATGGCATAAAATTAGTCACTGAGTCCAAAGGAAAACAATTCTTCACCAGAAATAAGAAAGTTACGGCACTTTAAGGTTAATTTTTCATCAAAAATTACCCCAAGGTAACAGAAGTGTTAAAATAAAAGTGTCAGGTCCTGAAATGTTGTTAAATTAGATTCCTTCGATAAATACTTATGCATACAAACAAACATATGCGGTTAAAATATCCACGGCGCTCACCTGTGCACAATGTTGGCCAACAAATCATTGTGTTTAAGCCTGTAATCGATGGGCACTTTTTCATAATTAACCGTTAGTGTTCCAGCTCTTATGCAACGTTCGTATTCTTCAGCAGGATGTGCACGGAATTCACGCGCAAACACGTCCAGAATTTTCTCACCCACCCAACGTCCTTTTGTAAATGTGGTGAATGTGAAGTAGTACGGATAGACCTTACGAAGCCCTACCAATGAAAATGGTAAATAAGTACATATAACATGGCAATCGCTAAATTATGCTACTATATATATTAATAGTAAATGATTGTGCGATTATACGACAGGCAGTTCCGAGTACCATTTGCTTAATTTGACGAGCCTTTGAAGGCATGTCCAGTACTTTTTTACTGCTTTCACCAATGCTCTAATTGTAGCGGTGAGCGTTTGTTTGCCGTTATTAGCCTTGTTATCTATCTAGGGTATTTTAGGTGTGGTTCTGCGTTGTCTTAATCGGTGGAAATGGTTTGGCAGAGTTTGCCGAATCAGTTCCATTGAAATTTTGGGAAATACAAAGTGCCGACGAATGAAATCTGATTTGGTTTACACAATTCTTAGCCTAATTTGTATTGCGAACCCAAACTATGGTTTGGAATGTATACTGTATGTATACTGAGAGAAAATTGCAGATTATTGTTCTATATTTCACTACGGGGCCAATATCACTATCATCTCAGAGACAATAGGCGTACGCCTTAGAATGAACAATGAAACGTTGGTTAGGAAATTCACAAACAAAATAAAAAAAAAAAATTGGAATGCCAATCAAAATATTTTTTTCAGTTTAAATATCGCCGAGTACATCCGAAAGGGACTAGTAAAACCAATGGCGTTTAAAAAAAATAATAATTTTACAAACTCCATTCAGATATACATAAATAGGTATCGGATTTATATGCAAAAACTATGCAAAAAATGCAAAAATATGCAAATATGCAGTGCATACGTTAGCTCATTTTTAATATTTTTCAATAAAAATAGTTTCTGTCTTGGTCCCGTTCAAATCGGAAATTAAATTATTAAATTAATTAAATTACTGAAAAAGTAGGAATGAATACTTGCATTACCATTTTCGATATAATATGACGTCTCATGATATCGTTCGTCTGTGAATCCGGGACGCTTAGCTTTCAATGCCTTAGTTTCAAGCTTTGCCTGCAAAAACAAAATAAATTTATATGAAGATTTATTTAAAAAAAACACTACTAGCGCATATCAACCTAATTAATTAATTAATTGACTGGCACGACAGCCCGCTTACGCGAGACTAAGGCCTAGCTTCCCGCAACCACCCGTGTTGTGCGTGTGAATTTGTACGCGGGTGGAAGGGACCTACAGTTTTATGCCGGTTCCGAACGGCAGGTTGGGATCTCCTTCATAAGCAATTTTTACTCTCAGAGGTTTGCCATTTCCAGCTGAGAGGACAGCCACCGAAAAAGAAAACGAGTTTTCCCATTATTTTTTTTAGGTGTTATTACAGGCAGTATTTGAACCTGGGTCGCTGCCTTCGACTCGCGGTCCAACGCACTGAGCCACGGCGGCTGCGCATATCAACCACACATAGACATATTACACCACACTATTTTCCGATTTCGATACTTTGCGACGATCATTTCACTCCCTAAACATTTCTTTTGAACATACTTACCCCCTGTGCCCAAATCCCCCAACACAGAAAGTGGTCCGCCGTCTCATCGTCCTCCCCACAGGGGGACATAGTACACTGTCAGATATGCCTACCTTTTCCATGTGCTTTACCCATAGAAAATGGCCCGCCATCAACCCGACCAACTGCCCGCAGTGTCTTCTGGATAGCGATAGAAGAAATTGTGAGCATTTACCAGAGATGACAGGAAGCATAAGTTTCGTCCACGTGCAGCCGCTCTCAGCCTGCCATGCCCGCTCCTGGCGCATCTAGCAAACATTCGGGCTGGTTGAGGATTGATTCTTTTATCTCTACAACTGGCGCAAAAGTTATTTGTTCGGTGGCCGAAACCTATTCTTTAAGCATGAGTGCCGAGGATGCAGAGACCTATTATGATAACGCCACCCTAAGCTTGTCTCTATTCAGACTAAGCAGATTTTTAGTGCGCCTCCGGCACAATCCAAATCCAATAAACATCCAAACCAAAAAGTGTTTCGATGAAAGAATCCGCAATCATCTACGTTACATACGGTGACCAGACGTCCCGACTTTGACGGGACAGTCCCGCCTTTTACCAATCTGTTTTCATAGAAAAGCAGGATGTTGAGCCGAGATGAGTTGAGTTGAAAAAACCTTTTTTACGTTTTACACGGTATTAAAACAAAAACCAAAAAAGTTTCCCTGATACATACATAGAGTGCGAGACCTCACTTTAATCATTCATACGCATGTTTCAAACAAGTATGCTTGTACATATTTATGTAGATTGTATGATCTCACTTTATTTCATAGCGCATTAGCTTTCAATCTGCGGAAATTCGCTCAGTTACAACATGAAAGCACCTCAAAAACGTCCTCGTATGGTAAATTTGCACAGCATTTTCCAAAAATGTAACCCCCGTGTTAGGCGAGGCCTACCTGTGTATATATGTGTTAAGCGAGGCCTACCTGTGTATATATGGTATGTACATATATCTTTAGAGGTATATTTTTAGGATTACAGGTTGCTGAGTTTGGACAAAAAGACATAGAAAAAATAGGAGTCAATTTGCCAAGACGCATAGCAACTGGTAGGTCAATATGGTAGGAAGTGATGGAAAAGCTTGGGTCCGGCGACCCAAAAACGCAGAAATGAACCCCGATACACGACAAAAACGTTCAAGCATGGTGGGGGAATATAATGGCTTTGGCTTGTTTTTCTTGGCGCGGTGTCGGGCCCATATTTTGGATTAAAAAGAACTATGAACAAATACCTTTTTGTCAAAACACTTGACGAAGTCATGGAATTGAGCAGGCCTTTAATTTGGCAAATTAAGCAAGATAACGACCCGAAGCATACTTCGGGTCTTGCAAAAACCTGGTTTTTGCGCTATTCAGTCACTTGACTTGGCCGTCACAGTTGCCGGACTTAAAAACAATCGAAAATTTATGGAAAATTGTGAAAGAGAAGCTTGGACCAATTAAACCTAGGAATAAGGATGAACTGTGGCAAAAAGTCCAAGAGCCTGCCATGCCTAAGAGATGTGCTGCCATATTGGAAAATAAGGGTTATGCAACCAAATACTAGATAGGTAGTAGGAATTGCAATCCCGGACCAGTTTTACAATCCCGGGATTTTCGGGACTGAAAATTGTAATCCCGGGATCCCGGGATTTTTTCGGGATTGAATATATTATTTTAACGAACTAAATCAGACGTAATTTTCAATCAAATACATTTTATTTTCGTATTAAATACATTTCTGTGTTCCTTAAAACTGAGAACAAAATATTCATGGCAAATAACATAAAATTAATAACATAAAAATGGATTCAATTGCCAAACTAGGAAAAAAAAACAAGTAGCCGATGGCAAAAACAAACAATAATAATAACACTGTACAGCAGCATTTCTGCAACAGAGTAACAACCGTATATTTCTGAAAGAGGACGTCATACTGATCATTTTTGCCGAACAAAGTAACAAACAACAAATTTGCACATAAAGGTTAAAGGGGTCCCTATAGGCTTTTATACGGAAAGTATAAAAACTTGAAGAGCTAGAGCTTTGATGTCTAAGACAAAGTTGTTTGCATTGAATGTGTGAATATTTTTGTGTACACATGAACCTCCCTTCCCCTTTCCTTACCCCTCTTTTTCATGTTTTTCGGAAAAAATGTTCATAAAAAGCTTGTATTGAGTAAAATATTAAAAAAACACCATATTGTCTTTTGGGAAAATATTCCCCATTAAAAAATAGGGGGGGTCTTCAAACACCAAAACTTTCTCAAAACTTCCCCCAAAAAAATAAAAAGCCTTAAACACGAAACCTTCATTAAATACTTTTTTCATAAATTGTTGAATATTAAAAAAATTAATATTTCCCATTGAAAAATAGTTCAGGTGGTCTCCAAACAATTAAACCCTAAGAAGTCTCCTCTTAATAAAAGAAACAATTTTTATGATTAAAAAAAAGACATAAATTCGTATTGCTTTTCATCATATCAATGTAAAAATGTCTCTTAAGCCGCAAATGTTTCACTCCAGGGGCGTAGCCAAGGGGTGTTTTCGATGTCAAAACCCCTAAAGCCTATAAACATTCAATATTTTCAATCATTATGCATGTTATATACGTTGCCACATGAGCAAAAAGGTCTTTTTACCTTTAAACATTTAAGAAAATAATAACAGCACATTTTTTTTACAAACCCGATTTTTTTAATTGTCCCCTTCAGGCTCAATACAACAATTTACACGATTTTGCGACTTTGGAAATACTTAAAAAAAAGTTTTCTGATACGGAAACAAAACTTAATATTGGATGTTTGTTAGATGCATATTTTTGTACCGATAACACAAACATACTTTCACTTCAGACGAAATAACTTCAATTCCATTGAACCAAATTTCATGACATTTTGACTTAAAATCGGGAAAATATGTTAATTTCCAAGTTCTGGCTTCGCCCCTGCTTCACTCATACCTTGATTTTTTCGAAGAAAATCTTGGGGCTGTTTCTGAAGAGCACGGTGAAAAGTTTTACCAACAAATGAAGCTACTTGAAGAATGTAGCAATGCTCGCTGAGTACGTTTGGAATTTGAATCGCAATATTGACCCATCTGAGCATTACTGTAAAGCGAAAGCGTCTTTTTGAAATCATAAAAATTTTTTATTTTATTAAAAGGAACTTCTTGTTTGGAGACCACCTGAACTATTTTTCAATGGGAAATATTTAATTTTTTAATATTCAACATTTTTCTCATCAACTCAAGCAGAGCTAGCAATTTATGAAAAAAGTATTTAATGAAGGTTTCGTGTTTAAGGCTTTTTATTTTTTTGGGGGAAGTTTTGAGAAAGTTTTGGTGTTTGAAGACCCCCCCTATTTTTTAATGGGGAATATTTTCCCAAAAGACAATATGGTGTTTTTTTTTAATATTTTACTCAATACAAGCTTTTCATGAAAATGTTTTCCGAAAAACATGAAAAAGGGGGGTAAGGAAAGGGGAAGGGAGGTTCATGTGTACACAAAAATATTCACACATTCAATGCAAACGACTTTGTCTTAGACATCAAAGCTCTAGCTCTTCAAGTTTTTATACTTTCCGTATAAAAGCCTATAGGGACCCCTTTAACCTTTATGTGCAAATTACAAAAACTCAGACGTGCTGGAGTATTACTTTGTTCGGCAAAAATTATCAGTATGACGTCATCTTTCAGAAATATACGGTCGTTACTCTGTTGCACACAAAAAGTTTAAAATTGTTGTACTGTGTATTTAGACTTTAGGTAATATCTTAAAACTATTAATGCATTAAGGGTATTATCTGCTAAACGAGATCTTAGCTTGCTGCGTATATTGCCTGCTGATGAAAAGCATCTCTCTGGTTCAATACCAGTAGGTGAAATCGTATCTAAATATTTCTATACTTTTTGCAAGTTTTGGCCACGGTTTCCGCCATTTAAAAATAAGTAAAACTCGGTATGAATAACGTCAATAAGACGACCTCTTACATTTATAGGCGCTGTTAATTGAGCGTCACATTTATTAATGGCTTTATTTAATTTTATTACTAGTGACGTATTTCCGTCTGTATCACTAGAGTCATTGTCAAATGCATTCTCAAGTTCAGTATACCTTGTGCTGTGGGTAAGCTTTTTTTTCGATCCCGGGATCGGATTTTGTCAATCCCGGGGTTTTTTCGGGACTGAAATTGTCCGGGATTGCAATCTCTAGTAGGTAGGTAGGTTGTAGTGGCTGCCTCTGTATGAGACACACTTAGGCCTCTAAATGGGCCCATTGTGATACCACATATTGCACCCGTTTGAAATGAGTATGCAACACTGTTTTTTCAACATGTATTACAACACACATTTCAAACGGATAGGAGAAGGGAGGGAGGGGACTTACAGTTTAACGCCGAATCCGAACGGCGATTGGCAGTTTTTTCTTTCACACTTGGAGGTTTTGCCATTGCTTGCCAAGAGCGCACTTGTGCGATTCTTGTAATTCTCATCTGCTTCATGTGGATAGCGATAGAAGTAGACGAGTGTTTTACCAGCCTGAGCCACGAATCGAACCTGGCGCCTCGGTATGAGAAGCCAGCGCGCTACCCGCTGGACTATCGAGGCCGACAACCAAATACTAACTGTAATACATAGTACTTTTTATTATTAAAAAAATTATTTTCTGACATCTTTAAGTTATGATTCAATTTTTTGTCAGTCGAAATACAAGGGTTTTATTTTCAATGAATTTTTAAATGTATTAATGAATTGTTTCATTCCATTATTTTCTTTGTTACTTGTAGTACTTGAACAACTTGTGTTTTTAGCATGGACCATTAATACTACAAGTGATTCTACTTTATTGTCCGTAACTGTATATACATATATCTTTAGAGGTATATTTTTAGGATTATAAGTTGCTGAGTTTGGACAAGTAATCGGCATGATAACATTACACAGAATAAATACATATAACCCAGTTGTTTGATATTTGTATATGCATTTTCAGATAGTTTAAAGAAATACGGGGGAATACGTAGTATGTAAATAAAAACGAATTGAAATAAATACAATACAATTTCCTTTCATGAAAGATATAGTCCTTTTGTAATTAATTTACTATGTATTTGCATAGCTTGTGTTTTGATGGGTTTTCTGTCCCATTTTTTGTTTCAGTAAATCTGGTCACTGTAACGTTGCATGATATTTTGCTTTTAATTTTTGTTTCCTTCTACATTTGTATTTATTTCTTAACATTCATATATTGTACGAAATGCAGTCTTACCTTTTTCAAGTCCTTAACTTGTTCAGAATCCTCAGCTTTTCGTTTCTCAGGAATTGTAAGTTTCAGTTTGTCTTTGTCACATGACGATATCAGCTAAAAATAGATAATGGGAAACAGTTTAATTACAATATTTTCTATAAAGAAGCACAATTGTTCTGTATGAATCAGTTGTAGCGAAGCGAGGATCAAGGATTCAATAAGATATGATTCCTCGAACTAACCATTTCACTGGGCTTTTCAGGCTGTTAAAAGTAAGCAATTAAAAGTGATTATGGTTCTGGACCTAATAATCAAATCTTTTAACATATGCTCTCAACTCCAAATACTCGTATACTATTGCACACATTTTTTAGTTTTTGGGACTGACCGCAAATGAAACACGTCCGTTCGGCTTGACATTCACAGTCGTAATCGTTTATAATATTCGTAAATTGTACACAAGTATTCAGATGCTCCTGGTAAAGTATTGCATTGTTAGCAAAATTCCACGCACCATCATTAGGGTGTGCTGCCAATTATGCGATTCCCCTTAATGCTGCGGAAAGACGCTCACATATGTATGTATGGAAATTCATAATCATTTATGACTGCCATATTTATGCATCCCATGGGTTGTTACCGATGTTCTCTTGCTATTTGTAATTTTAAATAGAACGATACAAGTAGGGCGAACGCTGTCGCTTATTGATCAACTGTGAAAAATACTCATAATGGTACTGTTTTTAGTTTAGCTGGATCTAAAAACTTCCTCATCACGCTATAAAGTTCATAGCGCAGTTAGCCACCGCGACGATATTTGTGCAGTGCACTTGATGCACATTTTTTTTTTGGTAATCTAAGGAACAGCAGAACAGACTGCTGCACATCGACACGGAACATTTTGAGAAATGTCTACATACAAAGTGAAATGTTGGGCGAAAAATGTATTCGGTGTTCCACTACTCCTTGACTGTGCTCTGGTATAGAATTGTCTAAATATATGCGCCATAATACCCGCCACAAAGTGTGTTTTCATTAACAAATACACAATTTGTGTGTTTCTCAGCGCTAACGCCGCGTTTCTTTTGTTTTCTGTCTCCTAGAATACTACTTTTCATTTTGTATCATTCAATCTCCAAATAAATACACAAAAAACATATTTATGCATATACATATATTAGAGATGATTTAGTGTTGTATGGGGGTTCTTAATAATGGGTTTTCGATGCTGACGAACCTCTCATTTTTGCGGTTTAGTGCAATAGTGCATGAGCCAAAAAACTTGTGGGGCTAGAGTGGGGTTAAATGACGTCGCATCGAGGTCAAAGTTCACAGAAAACGACATTCGACAAGTTGCTCCACATCTTCTCAGAAGTTGCTCTTAGAGGGTTAAAATCTATGACTGACCACACTATTTTTACCTACTGAACATTTCTCTATCAAACATATTTATTTATTATTTATTTATTTATTTAAGTCTACGAATAAACAATTCTTACAGACTAGTAACAATAAATATTCAAAAAGTTCATTCAAAAAATTCAGCTAAGTTCCTTAAAACTAAGCTTTTAGGAAACGCGAGATCGAATTCGGGAATAGAATTTAAGTTGCAGAGCTCTAGCAATTGGAGCATTTTTAATATAATCAAATTTGCAGAACCCAACATTAAAATAACTAAAATGACTGAGTGTGCGAGACGGTACAGTGAATGAGATCCTTTGCAACAGCTCGGGACAGTCGACAGCACCGTTTATGACACCGAATATGAACGAGCAAGACAAATAGGAACGCCTGCCTTCCAGTGATTTAAGGTTAACCCATTAAAACCTGACCCCAGAAAGGCTTGTGCGATTTCCATAAAATTTTACACAATCTTATTAATTGACCTAATCAAGAAAAAAAATCAAGCAAAACATTCATATCATGTTTTTTTTTTTGTCATGTTTTTCGCAAACATTACACAAATAAACAAAATCAAACATTTGCGGAAAATAAAATGTGCCAATAAAATATCAGCTGCTTGGATTTTGACATTTTCACGCGTTGCGTTGTATAAAAATTGGCAGTGTTTAGGCCCAACGTTGCATTCGCGCAACACAAAACGTAAAGCATATTTTTTGTTTAAAAAATAAAAAAAAAAATTTTTTAAACTTATTTTTAAATAGTTTAGCATTGCAAAATGCAGCCCACTAAGGGATTTTGATAGGTTTGAAGAATAAGTATTTTTGATTGAATTTCAAAAATTCCCCAAAAAAAACCTTTGACTTTGGATCGACAAAAACGTATGAATATTTAACTAATTTTGAAATTTGAGTATGGCAGAATCTAAAACGATCAATTCTAATCCAATTCTACCCATTTTCAAGTCTTTTGTCTTTATGAATTACTTAATATAGCGAAATTCCCAAACGTTGCGCAAACGCAACGCTCAGGGCTTAATGGGTTAAGAAGCAAACAGTGGGAATTATAAGAAGGGATAGGACCATAAAAATTTAGGGAACGAAGGGCGAAACGTAAGAAAACTTTTTGTACACGCTCAATACGGTTAATGTGGGAAGCATGATAAGGACGTCAAATAAACGAGGCATATTCAAGGTTAGACCTAACATAGGAGGAGTAAAGTGATTTAAGAGTATATGGGTCAGAGAAAGACGAACAGTGACGACGAATAAATGCTAACATGGAATATGCTTTGGAGACGACGAAGTTGATGTGGGAAGAAAAGGACAACTTCGAATCGAAGAATAGACCAAGGTCGTTAAGCTCTTTCATCATGCCAAGAGTGGAACCGGAAATATTAAAAGACCTGTACGCAGGGTTATCCTTCCTAGAGAATAACACATGAAAACATTTTTTGGTGTTTAGAAACAGACGATTCTGTTCACACCACCCTTGAAGATTATCAAGGTCCGATTGCAGTGCAACAGAATCAGAGGGTGACCTTCTGATCATATAAATCTTGAGATCATCAGCGTACAGAAGAAACTTAGCTGAAAGAAAGCAAGAGCCAATGTCATTAATGAACAGGACGAAGAGCAGTGGTCCCAAGATACTGACTTGGGGGACTCCAGAGGAGGCCACAAAAGGCAAGGAAGGAATGTTGTCAATTACAACGGTACAGCATATGGTCGATACGTAGGACCCGACCCATTTGAGAAAAGACGAGTGGATACCAAGGCGTTCAAGCTTCGAAACCAAGATTCTGTGCGAAACTCTATCAAAGGCCTTGGCAAAGTCCGTATAGATAGCGTCCACATCATGACCATCCTTAAAGGCCACAAGACAATCATCAGTAAAAACTGCTAAACTAGAAACTGTAGATCTGCCACTTACGAACCCGTGCTGATTAGGGCAAATCAGATTGCGTACTGCAGGAACAAGTTTTTCCTTGACAATTCCCTCAAAGAGTTTTGAGACTGTAGTGAGCTTGGAGATAGGTCTGTAATTCGAGACGTCATTTGTATTGCCACTTTTAAAAATTGGAGTAATAGTAGCTTTCTTCCAAGCTTCAATGAAAACTCCCGAAGCTAGCGATTTGTTAAAAATATTTATACCTTATCTCCAACCCTTAGTGGGGCTTCCATACAAACTGATCGTTTTTATCAAGTAGGCTCCAACTGCTCCCATGTTGGTCCCAGTGTCTCAAATGTAAGACCGACACTAATTTATTTTTTCTTCCGAATGTTTCTTCCAAACATACCTACCCACCCTATATCCAAGTCATAAGGGGCTGTCATACAAAGCTAGCCATTTTCTATGGATTTAGTTCCCCATTTGTAAATGTAGTAAATAAGTAAGCGATGAAAAATCGTATCTCGAAAACAACTGAACTGATTTGAGTGATTTATTCGGCGATCGGCAATATTCTTGAGTACAAAAACCGCCAGAGGGCGTCTCCTTTACGATCGAAGTTGTGTGGTTGTCAACTTTCGGTTTAATACGAAGCAATAATCAAAATGTATTGTCGAAACCCCATTAACCTCTCCATTTCGAATATAATTGCAATCGTAATTGAGTGTTAAGGGGGTATTCTAGTCTATAAATTCGAAAAAAATCGTTTTTTTAATTTCATTTTTTCAAAGTTTAGACCTTTAAGAATAAGCCTCTAAGAGGATTTACGGATATTCGAATTATTTTCAGAGTTATAGTTAATTTTGTGACGCGCCACTCAGACTGCCCGGAATGAGACTGTAAACTTTAACCTTCACACCGACACTATTAACATCTGTTAATATTTCAATTTTGATTTTGCTATAACTTTTTAGTTGTAAGTCCGATGCGGCTTTGGCTCAGTGGCTAATTTCTCAATCTCTTTTTAAATACGTAATCAGAAAACTGAAATTTTTATTTTTTCCATCGTTTTTTTACAAATGAAAATTTTTACCCCTATTTTGGACACATATTAACATATGTTAATATTTGCTTTCATTCATGAATTTTGTTAAATAATTTGTTTTTTCCCCCTGTTTTTTGTAAAAACATTAGCGATGAAGCAATTACGACTTCATTTTACAATATATAACCTTATATAAACAACATTATTACAATTTGTATAGCAATTATAGCATTTCGATCGAATTTCGCTAAATTGCTCATAGTAGACTGTTTTTTTTTGCACTGAATACAACGCCTGATCGTTGTTTGTTTTTATTTTTGCTACCTGGTAACGCATAAGTCAAGAACCTTTAACTTAGGAATACCCACAATCGTCTTCATCTGCAACAAAACCATAGGCCCCATTAATTTGGGGTGTTTCAACCAAACACTCATTTGCCGTTTTTGTTGAGAAGAATGGCACAACTCGTGGACTATGAGCGACATAACGTTGAAGCACTTAAAACTCTGAATTCTTTTTCTATTCGTAATTTCCACTGCAACTAAGAAAATTGTTGACCGATGCGTTCCAACGGTTTCAATGACCTAAATTTCTAGCATCGCGGTTTGAAATTGCCGTGGCTAATCCGAAATCATAGTTAGATAGCATATCAAATCGGCATATCAAAGCATGATCCGTTCAGTTTTCAAATATAAACACTCGTTGCAAGTTTAGTACTTGTATAAACTATATTGCAACTTTAATTTACCAAATGTGGTTAAACAAAGTTTTCCATGCGACACATTTATGATCGATCGTTCCTATGGCAGCTATATGATAAGTTGGCCGATCTTGTTCAAATTTGGATATGTTTGGATACTTAAATACCAAATTTTGTGAGAATATATTTGAAAATGCACTTTTTATGACATTTCTCCTCCGCCTACTTTGTGGGGGCTAAAACCTCATTAATCCCTTTTCCCCTTCCACGTTTGGACCTGTAATCTCTTAAGAACAGTCCATTTCCTGATTTTGCTTACCAATTTAGCTCAAAAAATTAAAACTGTCGTTATAAAACGGATGAGAAGAAAAATATTAACATATGTTAATAGTGTCGGTTTCCGTATATAAAAACTGGTGATTGTGTGAAGATTAAACACGTTTTTCTCGAAACTACTTTTTTCGATACGGTTGACATGGTTGACATGATATCTCAAGTTCTAATGCACCGATTTACTTGAAATTTGTAACAGACTTTCTTAATACTATCAAAATTGTCTCGACGTAGGGGTTTTTGTAATTTATTCTTTTTACTATTTTTAAAAAATTATCCAAATTGAAAAAAGGAGGCAAAAAATGACTTCTTTTTTCAGAAAGACGCCATTTTGTGGCAATTTTTTTTCCAAATCGGCTACGTTCAGATAATTTTACATCGTTGTTTAATAAGAATTAACCTTATTTTTATGTTTAAAATCAGTAGGGGGATTGGAATCACGTCAATTAGGAGACACCCGTTTTTTTGTGAGTCCCTCTACCGACTTCAATTTTGAATGTTTTTTCAACTTTTATACATTTTTATACTTTTCAAGTATCAATAAACAACTGATAAAAACATGGAACGTAAAAATGATTACTGTTTTTTTTATTACGCCCGTAATATCACCTCAAAACCGAGCCTCTAGACTAGAATACCCCCTTAAGAAGAAGTTACTTGATTTTTGTGAGAAAATGTGAATTTTTTATTCAGCCGTTGTAGGTACTCCTTGCGCAGGCAGCTTGGAGCAAAAATTGTTTTCTTTGTCACAATTGTCGTTATAGTCTCTGATGAGTTTCACGCCCCTTCCGACTTGTGTACAATGTTTTCTGCTTCCTGGTAACTCAATTATGCAACTGTTTTGACTTCTGTGTCAAAATCCCCACTCAATACCCGACTACGGAAGACTGGGAAGAGAGTACTGGCTTTGGCTATCTACACCGACTGCTCAAAAATGGAGAGTTGAGCTGGGGTTGGTCTCTACTTGAAGGATCTGCACAGTGGCGTATCCAGGATTTCATGAAGGGGGGGGATATTGGAAGAATTATTCAACATATTTTTATACTTTTTTCAATATGGTTTACTCTTGTTTTCAACAATTTTTTACGTTTTAAGCTTTGCGTTTATTTGTTTTAATTGATTTTCGCTCAAAGCAAAATCATATACATTAAATTATATATATATCACAGCAGCAAATCATCTACTAAATAATAGTCAAAGGGTGTGTTTCTTTTTGCATATTGAGTTTAAAATTTGATCAAAACATGGGCTGCATCAGTTCTTGCAAATGCCACGCAAGGCTTGCAATAAGCTCCCTGGTCCAACTGAGAATATGCTAGCCAATTAAATTGACTGAGCCAACTAAATTGAAACTTTAAGCGGCGGTCAGCAAATTTTTCCAATATTGGAAATACTGTGCTGCAGTCAGGTTTCCATACATTGGTCATAATTTGCTGTCTGTCCTCTGACGTTAGATTAAGACGCTTCCGCGCAAAGCTCCCAATGTCGTTGCTTAACCCTTTCCGGAAACTTGTACGATATATCGTAAAATTTTTTCCAAGATTTTTTATTTGACAACGAACGCATTTTTATGGAACGGCTTTTTAATTCTTATTAAGTAGGCTGTGTTGTATCAGTCTGTTTAAAAATATAAATCATTATACCTGTGGCTACACAGTATGAGTGTGTTTTGTAAGCAGCTTTTTGCAAGAATTTGAAAAACCAGCAAATGACGTAGCTTCTGCGGAAGAATTTTTAAATATGTAATACTTTTTGGTAGCAAAAAGGTAAACAATTTCAAAGTTTGAATCTCAGTTGATTTATAAAACTTATTAAATTTAACATTTTTTGCGTCTTAATATTTTTCCCGAGCCTTGAAAAAAATTGTACGATATAATACGATACGATATAAATGGAAGACAAAGGTTGCAAGTTATGGGTTTGGTAATCGAATTTTTGCGCTTGCATGCCTGCCCCGCCCATCTGTAAACCACGTGTCTAATGAAATTCGACTATTCGGCAATTTTCGATTAAAAATAAGAATTACTAGACGATTTTGTGTTTTACTGGGTAGACACAGGTTATGTAAGGTTAGACATGCGTACTTGCCACTCCCACTATGATAATAAGAATCGGCAATATTCAGTATCTTTCTGTAAAGCTATACGAATTTTAATTGATTATGTGTTTTATTGAGGGGAAAAGGGCTTTGCAACAACAACAACGGTTGCATAAGGCCGAATAAATGTGACCCAATTGTTTATATATGTATGTATATACTTTATATAAGTTCGATCAAAATGAAATCACGTTTTAATTTTTTTGTTGTTATAGTTTATGTTTTCTATCAAAATAATCAATGAATTGTTCATAAAACTTAAAAAAAAGAAACAAAAATTTCACGGAGTTTTACTCCTTTGCGGACCATTGTACGATATATCGTACAAAATTGATTGAGCTGTATTTCTCAACCTAAATGATTTTTTTGATATTTTGTTGTATTTTATTGCTAAAATGTTCAATGATAGTCAATATTTTGAAAGAAAAATTAGTATCTCAATAAATGCGGAAATTGACCGGAAAGGGTTAAGACAGACGACTGCTCGCTCACGCAATGACTAGGAGGCAGATTAATTTCTGCAGCCGCATTTGTTTCTTCTACCGACTTTCTCCTCTTTAGCGCAGATTCCGTAGAGCTATGACCTCGTTTGAAAATGTTTCTAATGTCCATCCTTTTTTTGTATTTTTTTCTTTATATTTCTTTGTTTTGATAAAACACTCAAATGAACTTTCACTACTCACAATGACATTTGGAAATCCAATAAGAAAAAGAAAAGAAAGAAAAGAAAGCATTTTACAAAGCTGACTCAGGGTTGCAAACGATTTTCTTTTTCGGCGATGCCAAATTTTGCTGAAGACAAAATGATGTACATTTTTTAAAATGTAAAAGAACTACATATTTTTTAAATCGTCCGACCAAGGGGGGATCTATCCCCCTAATACCCCCTGGATACGCCACTGGATCTGCAGCATATACCGTCCTACTCAGGGACCGGAAATAACAGTTATTTATGAAAACTATATTTGAAAAGTTTACTATGAAGGAAAAGTCACACAAATAAATTAAATATACCAACAGATTTCTTTTCGTGTCAAGAATCATATTTGGCAATAAACTTTTATTATGCAATTTTTACGGAAATATAAAAAAATAACAATTATTTTTTTTTTATATTTTAAAAATCCTTTAATAACAATTATTTTTGATTTTTTTCTTATTAGTCCATAAGTAACAGTTTTCTTTCGATTTTTATTTTAGTTGACCTATGATAACAGTTATTGGTGACTTTTATTTAAAAAAGTCATAATCAAAATTCTTCAGTGACTTTTATTCATAAAAGTCATCAATAAAAATCATTCGGTGACTTTTATTTTTTAAGTCATCAATAAAAATCATTCAATGACTTTTATTTATAAAAGTCATCAATAAAAATCATTCGATGACTTTTATTTTTTAGGTCATCAATACAAATCATTCAATGACTTTTATTTATAAAAGTCATCAATAAAAGTCATTAGATGACTTTTATTTATAAATGTCATCAATAAAAATCATTTGATGACTTTTATTTTTTAGGTCATCAATAAAAATCATTCAATGACTTTTATTTATAAAAGTCATCAATAAAAGTCATCAATAAAAATCATTCGATGACTTTTATTTTTTAGGTCATCAATAAAAATCATTCAATGACTTTTATTTATAAAAGTCATCAGTAAAAGTCATTAAATGACTTTTATTTATAAAAGTCATCAATAAAAATCATTCAATGACTTTTATTTTTTAAGTCATCAATAAAAGTAATTAAATGACTTTTATTTATAAAAGTTATCAATAAAAATCATTCAATGACTTTTATTTTTTTTATTATTATTATTTATTTAGACTACAATATAAAATATTATAGCTAAGGTTAGAGTCCTAGCTGCCAGGGCCATCAACTCGATTTTAAATTAATTTGTTACAATATTAGTTAAAGAATATTTCTTACAATTACGTAAAATTTAAAATTATTGTTTGTTTGGATTATATTGTTTTGTCCAGAGCACAGCTCTTCAGGAAGTTGTTTATGGCAGTGATGTTGTTAGGACAGACGTTTTTTAATAGATTAGTTGGTGAGGTTGAGCCAAAGTATGTTTGTCTGCTTTGATGGAGGTTTCTGCAGTCGTTGAGCAGGCGCTTTATTGATAACGAGCTGCCGCAAAAGGGGCAAGGCGGTGGAGGGCTACCACAGAGAAGGTGAGCGTGCGTTAGCTTCGTATGGCCTAGCCCTAGCCGGATCATAATTTGGCAATCGACCTTCTTTGTGTTGCAAGGGAATTTGACCCTAGTGCATGTAGGGTTAAGTTCACGGTAGTGGTGGTTAAACTGGGACCAATCACTTTGTTTTATTCTGTTTAGGTGTGATGCTATCAGCTTCTGCATATCGTTGTCTTCCTTTGCGTCGAATGTGAGGTGGGGTCCAGAGGCTATGGATCGCGCAGCGTCGTCTGCCAGTTCATTGCCTTGGATGCCTTTGTGGCTTGGTACCCAACATATTTTGATTTTATTCTGATTTTTTATCAAATGATCTCTAATGTTGTTTATGATTACACTATTGTTGGTCGTGTTGCCTATGGCTTCAATAGTGGATAAACTGTCGGTACATATGAGAAATTTCCCTTTTGTTTTCTGGGCATATTCGATGGCTTTGTTAACTGCGAGTGCTTCTGCAGTGAAAACAGAGCTGTATGTTGGCAGCAGCCCACCTGTGATCAGTGAATTGTTTTTATGCACTACAGCGAAGCTTGTGTTGGTGTTGGTTTTGGATCCATCTGTATAGATCTGGGTCCAACTGTCCAATTGGAGTTCACGGATTAGTTGCAGAAATAATTGTTGAAATGTTTCCCTGTTTGTTTCATGTTTTAGGTGTGTGTGTAGATTTGTTATTGTGGTGGTGGGTAAAAGAAGCCAGTAGGGTTGAGTGTTTGTTTTGTTGCGAACTGTTGAAGGTTGCAGGTCCAGTTGCTTGCAGAAGGCTGCGCAGCGACGAATTGTTGATTTGGATTTTCGCCATCGTTTATGCCGGAGAGAACTAGTGAAGTCTTTATGTAGGAGAGCGTTCCTTGTGTTTATAAGCTTCGGGAGGAGTTTCCAGGTGGTCTCAGTGACCCTTTCCTTAATGGAGGGAAGGCCGGCTTCGGCTAGGATACATTTTGTTGACGAAGTTGGAAAGGCATATAGGCTGCGACGTACTGCGGTGTGGTATGGTCCGTTTATCTGTCGTATGTTTGTGTTGGCACACCATCCAAAAATTGGCAATCCATAGTCAATCTTTGAGAGGATTAGCGCTCTAGTTACATTAATCAGAGAGTTTATGTGAATATGGGAATGTGTTGAGGATACGTATTTTATAATATTGAGCCTGGCAGCTATTTTTTTTCTTAAATCTAGACAATGTTGCTTAAAAGTAAATTTTTTATCGAAAGTAATTCCTAGAATTTTTAAGTAATTTACCTGTTCTATTATTGTATTTTCTAAGCTTAAGTTAGGGTAGCTACAGTTTTTTTTTCTACATATATGGAGTAATTTACACTTCTCGATGGAGAGAGAGGCTCCAGATATTTTTCCCCATGTTTGTATGTCAGAAATGATTTTTTTGAAGCTGTTGTTTAGATCGGAGGAATTTTTGTTTTTGGAGAAAAATATGGCATCGTCCGCATAGACCGATAAATCAATTTTTTTGTATGGCAGTGCGATTTTGTTTAAGTGTTCGAATGCTATAATAAACAGTGTTACCGACAAGGGTGAGCCTTGAGGGATCCCGTTGTGGAGAGGGTACAATTCGGAAAGTTGTTTATTAATCTTAACTTGAATTTTGCGGTTGACCATAAAGGCTTTGACAATGTTATACATTTTTGGACCGATTTTCCACGATTCTAATTGCCTTAGCACTACATGTACTCCTACACGATCAAATGCTTTTTCGAAATCGGTAGCTAGGACTGTAATGTGGTTTTTTGACGCTAGAGCATCGGAAACAAAATGTTGAAAACGTAGTAATGCGTCGGTTGTGCTGTGCTTGTTTTTAAAAGCCACTTGGTTGTGGCTAATAAAGTTGTTTTTTGTAATATACCACATGAGCCTCTTTGCGATCATTTTTTCCAAAACTTTACTAACGCAGGAAATAAGGGATATTGGTCTATATCCTAGTATTTCCTGGCGGGGTTTATTTGGCTTGGGTATGGGTAGAACTATTGCGGTTTGCCATACATGTGGGTATGTCCCTAGTTCAAAAATTTGATTGTATATATCAAGTAGCTTCAATTTGGCGGAATAGGGTAGGTTTTTCAGCAAAGGGTAGGAGATACGGTCTGATCCGGGTGTTTTACCTTTGGCGGTGCAGAGTGCAGCCTCCAATTCTAACTGGGTGAACAGATTCTCTAAGTATTTAGCTGACGGTGATTCCTTACTATTTATGTACTGCCGTGAGAGAGTTGTGTTTTTACTGTTTGTATATTCGCTGTGAAAATTAGAATTATCGGAATAATTGGACCACGTAGACGCGAAAGCATTGGCTATTTCAGAAGGAGAAGATAGTACCGTGCCATTGAAGTTAATAGATTTAATTGGAGTTGGTGGAATGCCTGTTAGTGCTTTAATATCTGCCCACACTTTGCTTGGGGACGAAGATGGTGTTATGCCTGAGGTGAAGTTTTCCAAATTCTTTCTTTTAGCCAGTTTAACTGATCTTTTAAAGAGCGCATTTGCTTTTTTGAAGTTAATTAAGTTGGAGAGGGATCTGTTGTGTTTATAAATGTGCCAGAGGGTTTGCTTTTCCTGGCGTAGTTTTGTTAGGTCGCTATTCCACCAATGAATAATTTGTTTACCAGTTACAGGCTTGGTTTGGGGTATAGCCAAATTTGCCGCTGCTCTAGCTGCTTTGATGATTTTGGCAACATTTTGATTGATGTTTTTAGAGTGTGAAAATTTAAAATTTAGTTCGCATTGCTTTTGATAAAGGATCCAGTCAGCTAGGTCGGTTTTGTATCTAGGTGTGTGCTGTGTTCTTACAAAGTTAAAGTTGGTAGTTATTTTTGTCGTGATTGGGTAGTGATCGCTGCCATAAAGGCAGTCAGAAATAACCCATTGACATCTGGGAGCTAATTGAGCAGAGACAAGTGTGATGTCTACATGGGTGAAGGAGTTGCGTGTCGAGAAGTGGGTGGGGGACCCATCGTTTAGAATGATGAGGTTTTCAGACAGAATTACATTTTCGAGTTTAGTGCCTCTGGTGTTTGATGTTTTGGATCCCCATAGTGGGCTCCAGGAGTTGAAATCTCCAGTTAAAATGATTGGCGTTTGTATTTGACGTAAGTATGAAATAATATCTTGATCAGAGAAATTTTGGTTTGGAGGAATGTATTTGTTTACAACTGTAAACTTAAAGTTTAAATCTATTTGGACGGCGAGAGAAGAAATGTTGGAGTTAATAGTGATAACTTGGTGGGGAATGTGGCGCTTGATAAGGATGCCAATTCCTTGTTTAGAGTACGAGTTGCAGGGTAAATTGGAGAAATACCCGATGTAGGCTTTATGGGTGATTATATTTGTTGAGTTGAAAGGGATGTGAGTTTCTTGAATACATATGTCCGGATTGGAGTCGTTTATTAATACTGTTAGTTCGTCGTAGTTATTTATGTATCCTTTCATGTTCCATTGTACTATTTTAAGGGACATTTATTACAGATTGTATGCGGGGGAGTTATGATGAATATTGGTTTGATACGGTATCTTTGTCAAGCAGTTGGTTATATGAAAGTTTGGTGGGCAAGGTATCGTGTTTGGGCGGATTGGTGCGGTTTTGGTTGGCGTTGCTTGTGTTTGCTGGGTTTGAGTTTTGTAGAGTTTTTGCGGGAGAGAGATCTATATTTGTAGGTGGGATTGCAAAAGAGAGGGGGGTGGGGCGGTTTGTGGATTTTTGTTTGGGAATGGTGGTTGAAGTAGTTGGTTGCTCTGGTTGATTATTAGCACGGTTGATCGGATTAGCTTTTGTTGTAATGTTAATGTTTTGAGTTGGAGTCGAAGAAGAGAATAGAGAAGGTTGGGCCGCAATAGCTGAATAGCTGGGAGAGGAAGAAGAAATAGAAGAGAGTGCTTGTGTTCTGTATATCTGTATATTTAATTGAACTCTCAGAATGTCTTTTTGTTGTTGGAATTTTCTACATAGCTGGCAAGAGGCCGCATGTTCTTCCGAGCAGTTGGCACATTTGGTACGGGAGCATTTCTCTGGGTTGTGGGGGGGAAGGTTGCAGTTAACGCAGCTGGGAGAGTTCTTGCAGTGCTTTGTTGTATACCCGAGCAGCTGGCAAGATTTACACCGCATGGGATTGGGTATATACTCACGTATTTTGACAGTGTGCCACGAAATGTCTATTTTGGACGGAAGATTATATAAATCGAAAGTCAGTAATACGACGCCACTGGGAACAGTTTGCCCATCGATGGTTTTTGTGAATTTATAAACCGATTTCACATTTTGGGATTTCAATTCTTCGACAATTTCACTCTCAGGAATGTTGTTCAGACATGGAGCAAATACTGTAACTTTTCGGCGATGATGTTGGACTTAACCAACAGCAGGAGATTGCCGTCTCTCAGGGTCGAAATTGTGATTATTTCCTTGCTTATTGAGTTCAGTGCTCGGTGGACGGCGAAACAGGAAAATTCGCTTAGTGGCTTTGTGTTGTTCTGCGAGGAGAGCACTACAAACTTTGGATTTTGGCGTGGAGTAGTCGGTAACTCAGGAAACTCGATCGAAAGTTTTTGAAGGGGTCTTTTCTTTTTAGCCTTAGGGCTGTCCGCAAGGAGAGAGAACCGATTTTCCCCGAGATTGGGTGGCCCGGGAGCCATTGTTATCGGATAGAAACCGCAATAGAAAGGTCTTCGGAAAATTAGTGTCGAACAAACTGAGTGTCGAACAAAATGAATTTACGTGACAGAGAGCGAATAACCGTAGGAACGAACTATGCACTGACGTCTGCTCGCACTGAGTGTTAGTCGAAGACTGTTTTTGACTGATTTTCGGCCGCTGGTCGATTTTTCGACCAGCCACTTTGAAGGAGAGTAGCTCTGCACTTAGACATTATATCTGTGAACTTTTGATGCATAAAATAGCTTTGGTCTTTTGGTAACCCCTCGAAATAATAATTTTTTTTAAAAAAGATAAATTTAGAGATGTTGGCGAAGGCACGAAAAAAAGCATTTTTTTTAGTCATATTTTGAATATTCTGAAAAATATATAACCTTTTCAAATGATTGATTTATTATTGATTATTTACGAAGCCTAAAGACCAAATTACCACAATCAATTGATATCCATAACATTATGAAAATATTTTTACCTCTCAGCACCGCGTACTTTTCAGTGGTCGAAAAATCGACCATTGGCCAGAAGTCGTCATGTATGTACATATGTATGCCAACAATTGTTTGTTTTCATGCTTGATTATGATTTGACCAAAATTATATACATATATATTTGTTTTTATTTGAAATAAAATTTTTATTAATTTATAAAAAAAATAATAAAAAAAAACAAAAAAAATCCAAAAATATTCTTGATTAAGGTCCTAAATGTAAGTCCTTAAAAGGAATTAAAAAAATATTGGCTATTTCTGGTAGCGGCCGAAAATGGGTTAATCGCAGTACTGGATTCATTAAATATCAAAATGTTTATATATTCTTGATCGATTCAACAAGATCTGAATTGACACTTCTATTTCCTGGAAGAATCATAACTTTTGCATGCATTTGTACATAATTTATTGAAACAACAACAACATTCATTAGTTCTTCCGCATTGATAACCTTCGCTGATGGACTGTAGATGACGATTACAACAACTACATTTGATTTGCATTGCGTTACAACACCCAACTTACTGCACTACAACAACCACTCACGCACTTGTTGGGTAGCACAGTTTAGCTCAAACCTATGCACACAGATGCAAATGTTTCGCAATATTTTGAAAAAAGAGAAATGGTTGAGCGATGTTGCGTGGGTAGTTTGAGTTATTCGGAGCAGCATTGATCGTTAAGGAAGCGAAAGAAAGCAGTTCAAACTTAATTATGTTCATTCAAGTGTGATATGTTCGTATGCAAACATCTCATTGTGACGGGCCCTTCTCGTAATATATATGTGGTTTGTTCGAGTGCTTTTGTTCAGCCGATCAAGAATATATATACATTTTGATATTTAATGAATCCAGTACTGCGATTAATGAAAATGACTTTTATGTTGCGACTTAAAAAATAAAAGTCATTGAATGATTTTTATTGATGACTTTTATAAATAAAAGTCATTTAATGACTTTTATTGATGACTTAAAAAATAAAAGTCATTGAATGATTTTTATTGATGACTTTTATAAATAAAAGTCATTTAATGACTTTTATTGATGACTTTTATAAATAAAAGTCATTGAATGATTTTTATTGATGACCTAAAAAATAAAAGTCATCGAATGATTTTTATTGATGACTTTTATAAATAAAAGACATCTAATGACTTTTATTGCTGACTTTTATAAATAAAAGTCATTGAATGATTTTTATTGATGACCTAAAAAATAAAAGTCATCGAATGATTTTTATTGATGACTTTTATGAATAAAAGTCACTGTAATAAGTTCAGTTAATCTCTTCCAAACCTAAAATATCCGGTTTTGAGGATTGCTTTAGTCAGAATAGGTGTGCACAAGCACATCTCAATCGGTTCAGAAACATGGATAAGGAGTGAAAACATGTTCAAGTAGCAATCATTGGTGTTGTACGTAGCAATCATTGGTTGCAATTTCCGCAAATAAATGATCGAATTTCGGTTACAGAATGACACTGCTTTACTAAATTGTCTGTAAAAGTATATGTAATATTCAAATAGTTATACTAAATTTATATATTTGGGAAATATTTGACTGAGAACGGCCGAACACGAAGATTCATGATCAATAACCATTTATACATATGTTTGTACTAGCTGACCCGGCGAACTTCGTCGCGCACATTTTTTTTTGATAATGAAATGCGCGAGATGGCAAATGGACAAAGAAAACCAACTAAAGTAAGAGCCACTGATTAACGCAATTGAGGCCCACAAATCAACAATGTTAAGCTAAGTTTCAGTAAAGAAATGGACTGCGCTTGAACCATGCCAATTTTAAAAACCATTTTTTATCACTTTTACTTACGCCACGCCCCCTTGTTCAATACCCGCACCATTCGCTCTGTCGAAAGGGAAAATGGGAGATTCGTACTTAGTTTCATTGCTGTGCGACTTATAGTTCAGCGGAATATTTGGGTCACAAAAAATGTGCCACGCCCCCTTGTCCAATGCCCATCAAATCTTACCAGTAAAATGACTCATCTATGGGACGACGGGGTACTAAATTTCAGTGTTGTACGACTTACAATTTCGTAGATATTCTATTATAAAGATTTGGCTTGTATGGGCGGTGCCACGCCCCCTCGTCCAATACCCGCCCCATTCCCTCTGTCGAATTTAATTGATGTGTATTTATGGTTCCAATGTTATCGTCTGAAAATTTGGGCTGGTTAAAAAGTGCCACGCCCCGTTTTCCTAAAATTTTCTTTCATACAAATCTTGTTCTGACAGCTACGAAAACAAAACAAAAACCCAAACCAAAGCCAAATCGGTCCAGCCGTTCTCCAGTGATTCACGGTCAAACATGGCAGGGATTTTCCGACTTTTTCAATATATTTTCCGAAATTTTCTTTTCGCATAAACCTGAACTGACTCAAGACGAATCTAACAAAAAAAACCCCATGAAAATCGGCAGGTCCGTTTGAGTGTGATGCGCTTACACACATACATCCACTTCCTTTTATATTATAGAATTATACGAGGGTTGCCTTTTATGTTTCGGGATTTGGCAACTCTGGTGGTGCAATCTGGAAACTGACAGCTGTATCGTAAAGTTGGACATTTTTGAGGTTATAAGTACTCAGAACATTTTGACATACGAGCGCTATTTATATTATTTACAGTGAGTTGAAAAATTCAATCGACACGAGTCTTTTTTTGAGCAGTTGACAAATTGTGTGGGATCCAACGCGAACAAATTTTTTTTACAGTCAAATGTTCATGCAATATTGAATGTATGCTGATCCCACTAATGCCTAAAGTTGTCTCAATCTCACGATAGGTCACATGACGATCTTGCAATATCAGTTCGCGCACAGCATCAATGGTTTTCGGAACAACAACTAATTTTGGACGACCTTCACGAAATTCGAGTTGGAGTGAACTACGACCACGATTGAATTCACCATACCATCGATAAACACTGGTCCTTGATGGAGCTTCATCACCAAAAATTAAATTAAGTTCATCTATGCACTGGTGCTGAGTTAATCCACGTCGAAATTTGTAAAAAATAATCGCACGAAAATGTTCACGATTTAATTCCATTTTTGGGCCGAGATGAATTTTTCAACTCACTGTAAATAATATAAATAGCGCTCGTATGTCAAAACGTTCTGAGTACTTATAACCTCAAAAATTTCCAACTTTACGATACAGCTGTCAGTTTCCAGATTGCACCACCAGAGTTGCCAAATCCCGAAACATAAAAGGCAACCCTCGTATTTTTGAAGAAAAGTATTTGGTATTTATTTCACCCTTCTTTCATATAGTTTGCAGATAGAATGATTTGAAATCAAAGTCACAAACTCTAAATAATAAATCAAATGTTTTACTCAAAACAGTCTGTGATTATTACTTTTTTGTATGAAAATTAGTGTAAAGTAGATTTGTACGAAAATAATTAGCATTATTGCAGCATCGATATTAAAATATGAGTGTGATACGTTTCTGCTGATTCAAATGTTCGCCAAGTGTCTTACTTTCTTGTACTTATGACAGGTGCTACCACACCAGGGGCGTAGCCAGAACTTGGTCATGGGGGGGTTTTAAAAAAATTGTTTGCCAGTTTAGTATTACATGTTTTTTAAAGTAAAGTGCACTTTCCAAATAGGGCATTTTGTTGTGGCTTATGTGACTTAATGCATTAAAAACTAAATTTTTTCCCTGATTTTTAGTAAACATTTCATGAAATTTGGTGGACTTAAAGCGAAGTTATTGCATCTGAGATGGAAGTATGTTTGTGTCATCGTACAAAAATGTGCATCGAACAAAGATCCAATATTAACTATTGTTTTAAAAATGTTTAAACTTTAACCGAAGCATTTAAATTGATGGACCAAATTTATGGTGATTTTTGTTTATACCGTGGTGGAGTTCATAAGTGGTAAAAGCGATTTAAAAACGGTTGTCAGAACATAAATGATGACCAAAGTGTTAGCCAACTGAATCCGCGATCACCGTAGATCAAAACTGGGCGGTAATTCAAAAAAGATAAGCCAAAATCTTCACTGAAATTCTTGAAATTGGATTTAACCTTCGCTTTACTTATACCCACCCGGGTGATCTTTTTAATATTCATGTTTAATATCTGCACAAATTTGAAGGTAATTTTCAATAACATGAAAAAATATTTTTTTGAAATTTTGTTCATGTTTAAACTTGAATTTTGTCATTTTTTATACAAATGTATCTGGGTGATCCCAGGCGCTTTCGCTACCATTTTGATTAAAACTTACGATAAATTTTTTTGGCGTACCTCATTATGTGTTCAATAAACCCTCTGGAAAGAAATCTTCTAATATTTTCCATAGTCTTAAAATAAATCATTAAAGTTAGGCCTTTTTTCGAAATACGAACTATCGCCAGAGGAAGATACTAAATATTGAGGTATGAAAAAAATTTATAAATTATTATATTGTATATTTATTGTGAGTTTTACTCAAAATAGCAGCGGAAGTGCCTGGGATCATCTTTAGTAAGGTGAAGGTTAAGCATCTCAATAGCATACATTTATTGCATTTTAACTGAACATTAGGCTATCGAAGGAAGCCATCCCATCTATTGACACTTGTTTTGACTGTTTTTTTGTTTTCACATGATGTGGCACCTTGCGAATTTCACATTTTCAAAGAATGCATTTGCCGATGAAAAAAAGCGCTTTGAGAACGTAGAAACCATCCAAAAGGCTTGTACCGACATCCTGAAGGACATTCCGGTCGACGAACTAAACTACTCTTTAGACATGTTTTTAGAACATGCAAATCGCTGCATTAAGCCTAAACGTGACTATTAAAAAAACAAATTAGTTTCGGTAAAAAAAGGGTTTTGTTAATATTCTTGTAAATATTTAAAGATGAAAAGACCTTTTTGCTAATGCGGGAACGTACATACGATGCATAGTGATTGAAAATGTTGACAAATTATAGGCTATGGAGGGTTCTGACACCCTAAACCCCCCTTGGCTACGCCCCTGTGCCACACACAATGGCTGCAATTCTTCTTGGGCTTCTTGTCATTGTTGTAAATGTTCTTTTATATTTTGTTTGTCGAAAACCCGTTCTGCTGATGATTTCGACTTGTTACCATGTTAACTTCCATGTCACCACATGGCCTATGAATTCTCAATTCAACTTCTCAGCTCGAATAAACTATGCGGCAGCTGATTCTGCACTCGCTTCAGTGCCCAGACTTCTACCACAAAAGTGGTAGATCTACCACTTTTTGAGGATTTTTGAATTTTTACCACTTCTACCACGGAACGTATTCTCTTATGTTCTGGCTAGCAACGTACTATCTGGCAACATACAAATTGTAATGTACATACTTTAATTAAAGAAAATCATATGGCAACATTCTTTTTAGCTGCTTTGGGAAGTTTTTTATTGGTTTAAAATATCAAGTATGTTGGCAACATTGTTATTTGACACATATATTTGTCACATTTTCTCGGTGTTTTTGATGTTCGCTGAGGGAAGTGCAAGTGCTTACGTTAAAAATGGACTGTTTGAAAACAAAAACAATAAATAATATTATATTTGCAAAAAAAAATTACAATCAGTGTTACAATTCAGTGTTTTGCACTGAATAAATAATGAATTGGCAAATGTTTGTTGAAATCGACCACTTTTTATTCAAATCGACCACTTTTTTAAGAAAATGTTACCACTTTTTAAAATGTTTAAATCCGAGTACTGACTCGTTTTCATGTATACAAAATGTTTATTTTTGCATAAAGGTATGACCGACACTTTTTTTTATAGGGCAAAGTTGGATCGCAAAACAACCAGAACGTTTCCTCAATTGCGCCATTTTCTGGCAGTTTGGAAGAAACTCCTTTTCTGATGACGACATCGGTAACACAAGACTCTCGCAATATTTTGCAGTCATTTTCAAAATGTGAATTTGGAGTCGGAACATTTCATTTGGGAACAATTTTTTTACTTTTAATTCTTCGTCGCCAGTGTAGTGTTCTTCCAGAGGTTGCTAGTAGAAGAATGTTGTCCAAGTTCAATGACTATAAAGTCCAAGGTAAAAAGGCATAAATAGCCGGCTACCTAATAAATAAGTTTTTATCTCATATTAATCTATCTTCTGTACAAGTATAAATCTAAGCATTGAATGCCAGTTGCCAAGGAATCTATTAAGTAGTTTAAGATTGTGGATTTCATTTAATTTTAATGATGAATTTATTAATTTTAAACTTACTTTACACAAACACCGAGAAAAAATGCACAGATATATGACAAGATATAAACTATTTATAGATACATAACACAAGAAAAAACGGAATCCAAGTATACTGTAATAGAGTATTAATTACCTTCCACCTTGGAAAATACTACGTTGCTTTTATTATCACGTGTGTGCTCCGTATAGTGCCTCACAAAAATATTCGACTCTTTTGTTTTAATGATTTTTTTTAAAGTACAACACAAGTTTTTGAATTGTAATGTTATAAGTTACTTGAGATTCATACGATAGTTAAAATTAAACTTAATTTTAATAGCAAAACTGATTTATATATTTTTATAAAAATTGCTTTAATTAAATGGGTTGAAGGATGCCAGTTATATGAAATAAAAGTAAACATTAAAAAAATCAAAGTCCATATGTTTAAAATGTCACATTCAACAAAGAGTTAAAACATCTGAATACTTTTGCGAGATGCTGTATGCCGAAACACATAAGCATGTATCTATTCACTTTTCATAAAAACGTGCAGATGTACATATGTATATATGTACGTATCTTGCGTAGTCTTACACGATTTAAAAATACATGCAAGCATACACTCCTTCATGTTGCAATCTTCTCATACTAATTTATATTGTCTCCTCATTCATGCATTATTTATTTTACAATCTCAAAGAACAAAGAGCTTGTATTTTAATATACATATATACGCATATGATGGTCGTTGAAGACCATAAGCTAAAAGCCTATGTACTACAGAATTTCAGAATTTGGCGCATTGTCAACGTTAGCCAGCAGATTTCGTACAGCATAAAGCATTTACAATAGAAAATTCAAAATACGTATAAAGCAAAAGGCAGTGGCAATGAGAAAATTCGGGTCTTAGTTTCGGGTCGGCTTAGTCTCTCTTTTCAGATATTTCTTTATTGAAATAATGTAAATAAATGTTTTCTCTGACTTGCAAACTTAAATTTAATTATTTACATTTCGTTGCTAAATAGATTTTATTTACATACTTACGTGCTGTAAATAAACCCGTTCCTTTTTTTAAGGTAAACAATTTCTGAAAATTTGCAACACTTAGCGTCATTAGCCATGCTAAATTTTGTACAAATCTCTTAATGCATACGACAGTTTCTGTCAAACATATAAGTAGTGACATTATTTAGTTGCTCACTGTGTAAAACTAAGTATTTGCATGACTGCAGAAGTAAGATGAAAAATTTTAAATATTCTGTGGTTTTCGTAACTGTAACATTGTAATAATATTCGAATATGTAACATGGGTACTGCAGTGGTGAAACTAATGCGCCACATTGGGCTAGAATTACTTGACTACACAAATAATATCCAATTCTATCCTATTCTATTAATTTTTAATTTATAAACAGGAGCATCTGCTGGGAGAAGAAAAGCTTTTACTTATACAAACATACAAAAAATCGTCAGTACGCTACAATCATTGCTGGCCCCCTCCTTCAATTGCATTAACTCAATTGCATCTGACTTGTTCGGATATATGTGGCTCACAATACAATACAATACACAGAATGACACGGGATCAAAAGAGAACCAAACGACCGCCGAAAGATAATATCTGCCTATAATTTTATTAATGTGGTCAGATACAACTCTGGCATATTGCACAAATTAATTTTTGACGTACGTTTCAGTTTTTGTTACCGCTTGTAACAAATAAACATGAATTTAGAGTACCTACTGCGCTTCGTTTTGAATCAGTATTCTTGGTTTACCATCCTGATGGTTCCAATTTAAGTATCGCAGTGGCTGCAAAAGTAGTCAAAAGCTCATAGATATTCATAAGGCAGCGCTTGCAGCAATGGAAATGTGAAAATATTGTTAACGATCAGGCAATCATCAAACTAAACAGAACATCAACGTTACGGCAAGATTAGAAGATCGGTACTTTTTTTTAACCAAATCCAGGTGTTTCAGTTCGTCAAGGCAGCGGACCTCTATTTAGGCGTAATATTATTATAGCAAATTAGTGAAACATTGGTCTACCATTAAAAAAAAATTACTGACTGATAACACATCGAAAAATACCATTTTAAATTTAACGTTTGAAGCAAACATTATTTATATTGACGGACTTCAAGATTAGCAAACGTGTAGTATTTTACAAATTCATAGAGCACATCAACATTCTTTATTGTAGTGATTAAAATGCCAACCTAATTAAGATTCTTCTCTTTATAGATTATGATGCTTAATGATTGCGTAATAAATCCAGATCCAGTGCAAGGCGAGCGAAGTCTGCACATTGAAATTGGATATGCACGTGTATGAAGAAAGAGTTTTTTGCGAAGAGTGATGCTATCCCAATTCCGACGCATTTGATACCGTTCGAGGATTCAGACAGGGCGATCCTTTGTCCTGCGACCTCTTCAACTTCACCATGGAAAGTGTTCTGCGTAAGGCCGGTGTACATCGTAATGGCACAATTTTCAACAAAAGTGTCCAGCTCCTTGCCTACGCTGATGACATTGATGTCATTGGGCGTAACAAGCGAGATGTCACCGCTGCCTTTGCGGCTATCGAAAGAGAATCTGCCAAAATGGATCTGGTGGTAAATGAGGGCAAGACGAAGTATATGCTGTCTACACGCAGGGACTCGCAACGGCTAGGGTCTCACGTCGAGGCCGACAGGTGTACTTTTGAAGTTGTCAAGAAATTCGTCTACCTTGGCACCGCCATCAACAGCAGCAATGATGTCAGCCTGGAGATAAAGCGAAGGATTGCTCTTGCCAACAGGTGCTACTACGGTCTCGGTAGGCAATTGAGAAGCAGAGACCTCTCTCGACCCACAAAACTTGCACTCTATAGGACGCTTATCTTGCCCGTGCTCCTCTATGGCGCAGAAGCATGGACAATGACACGAAACGACATAGCGGCCCTCTGAGTGTTCGAGAGGAAGATACTTCGCAAAATCTTCGGCCCTGTTCGTGTTGGTGACGACTATCGTAACTATACGACAGTCGCGAAGCAGCGAATTAACATCCAGCGGCTGCGCTGGCTCGGTCATGTCTGCCGTATGGACGACGAAGCTCCGGCGAAAAAGGTGTTCGATGCGGTGGGTGGAGGTCGACGGCGAAGAGGGAGGCCGTGTCTCCGGTGGAAGGACCAAGTTGAAGAGGCCCTGTTATCTCTTGGTGTGACCAACTGGAGAAGACGCGCGCAAAGCAGAGGCGCCTGGAGAGAAGTTTTGCCGCAGGCCGTAACCCGATAACGGGTTGTTATGGCCAGTTAAGTAAGTAAGTAAGACGCTATCCCAAATTAATAGATAAAATTCACAGAGCGTAAAGTGCAGTTATAGCGACCAAAGTTTAATTTCCTTTTCTATATCACATTTTTTTGGGAGCAGTAGAGTAAGTTCGGGTAATGTGATATGGTCGGGTAATGTGATATAGTGGCTTATTTCACAAGTGCGTTGACCTTTTTCAAAATTAACCTTTTTGAAACATCATAATAGCTAAAAACCTCGTGCTGCATGATTTTGGATGTGTTTGCTTAAATAGTTTACAGTCAGTGTGATGAAGTGCTTTGAGTAGTGCTTGCACAAGTTTTTGGTCATGAAGTTTGAAAGCATAAAAGGTAAAAAAAAATATTATTAGAAAGTTCGAGGTTAATCAAGAGTACATCAGTGATATCGATTATGACTTTGCGAGGGAACTCATCTTAACAAAATTATTGTTTTTTATAATATTTTTTTTCGCAAAAACTCAATTTCGGGTAATGTGATATACCAAAGTTCAAGTAATGTGATATAGTACATCACAGTACCCAAACTTATGACAGTAATACTATTTGTATACAGAAATATATACATATATATATATATACTTTATTTTGTAATATTTGAAGTGGAATGTTCTCAAAAATCTGTTATGGTTAAGTTTCAGATAAAAAAGTCCATGAAATCATATTTCTCGATAAAAATTATTAACCCTTGGTTTACCCGGTCAGATTCTGATTTTCCAAAAAAATGAGAATCACGTCTCTCATTATTTTTGATTTGGAGTATTTTCACCAAGTTATATCACATTACCCGCCGATGGTATATCACATTACCCGCCACTTTTATCAGACGCAAATATTTGGATATTTTGATTTGTAATTAAAAAACTCGTCAACAGTTTATCTTAAAGAGTTAATTATCTTAGATATACTAAATAATGCATTAGTGAGCAGTTTGAGACCAAAAAAAGTCTTTTAAGGCAAAGTGTGTCGGGAATCGCCGTAAAACAAACAGGTATATCACATTACCCGAACTTACTCTACATCCCAGTGTTTTTCCTAAGCGCAAGTACAGATGCTAATTTTGAGTAGATATTTAATAAATAAAATTGCTATTTATATATAAAAAAATATAAAACATATAAAATTTATTGATCAATGAAGTTATCTAGGGGAGCCCAGTACCACGAACAGCTTTAAACCTAAGAAAACTAAAGGAAAAGGATGCGTATTGGAGGATAAATTTCGAATATGATAAAGGAAAGGAACATGGCCGCTCAGTAACGAAATACATTTGCAAATTACACACACATCCATGCCTACATGAATACCTACATACACACCTGGCACAACAGCCCGATAACGAGACCCACAGACCCATGTTGTGGTGACAGTCTTATACCGATTGCGAACGGCGATTGGAGAGCTTTTCATAGGCAATTTTATCTCAAATTTACTTCAATTTCCTGTTGAGAGGACAGAAGCCGGTAGGACATGAAACAACCAACCAACCAGGACATGTAAACATTAAATAACCAAAAGTCCTTATTTCCCTCGTATTTGCGAGACTGTGCATGTAAACATGGGCATGAGAGTGCAACAGGTGTATGTTAAAGAACTGAATATTTATACGTACATACGTTAAGCTCATAATGTTGCTGCTTTTTACAGACGTTAAATAACGCGTGATTTTTTAGCAACTTTCTTTTTGGCAACCCGTTTTTGGCAGTTCAGCTGTTTTCGTGTAACATGTTACTGTCGAACATATTCAGCTTGATCTATAACACCGTTCGAAAAAAATGAAAAAAAATTTTCACACCGGAAAAAATCCATATGTGCGTGAAACTAGAGACCAAATATAGTAATACTGCGTACTCAGTTTTTCATTTATTCATCCTTTGTCCTTTTAAAAGGACTTCAAAATTTTTAAGGGGATACAAAATAAAAAAAATATAAAAAAGACTTAACCTCGTTAGAATATGGCGATATGTATATCAAATGAAAGAGGAAAGGCTCAAGAATTAAATAAAATTGATTGTTTATCTATTTGTAAAAAACGATATGAAAAAGGTCCTTTAACACTAGAAGTACCGGGAGCGGTCATTTGACGGTTTTCAGTTTTTGATTAACCGTAGCTCGAAAACGGTTTAAGTTACGACTGGTTCTGGTTCTCCTTGACTTTTAATATTTTACACTAAGCTCGATATTCTAAAATTTTGCAATCACTGCGCCGATCTGTTCTCTTTATATCATCGATTTTACCTACTAGTACCACGAGCGGTCAAATGACGGTTAACTACGTAGCCATGGAAATAAAATTATAACATTCACAAAAAAGTCAAAGATGGTACAAATACACCTATGTCTTGCTTACATGAACCTATGTCTTGCCTTCTGTTTTATATTAAATTTACAACCGCCTTTTATATATTTATGAATTTCAATGTAAAAACAAAAATGCATTATTTTACGAGTTGTGTTTGAAAGCATGAGCAGAAATCGGCGAGACGAAACTTACTATGGTCATGAGTAGTAGCTTTACCTTTAAAATATTTACCAAAACTATACTTTTTTACATTCAAGAACATAAATGAATGTTGTTTTAATGCTTACAATGAAAAACTTCTGCAGATTCAACCGATTTCGTTAAAAGCTCTGAATACCGTCATTTGACCGCTCGTGGTACTAGTAGGTATGAGCAAAACCCGGTACTCCTAGTGTTAAATATTTTAATCCTTTATATCCCTGAAAAATTATATAGAATTTTCTTGAAAAGTAAGTATGTTAAAAACCGAAATCTCCTTGATCACGTGTCAAAATTTCATTATTGTCGCTTCATTAATTTTGAACCTTTTTATTATTTAAAATACTCAAATAAATTAGAATTTTTGTACTTCATTAGAATTGCAGCTTTCGCCTTTTTTTAATAACTTTCGAACCAATAAAGTTAGAGTAATGCAATTTTGACACGTGATCAAGGATCAAGGATGGGTTTTAACATAGTTATTTTTCAAGAAAATTCTATATAAATTTTCAAGGATATAAAGGGTTAAAATTTTCAAAGCACCTTTTTCATATCCTTTTTTACAAATAGATAAAAACTCACTTTTATTTAAATTTTATTTAAATCTTGAGCCTTTCCTCTTTCATTTGATATACATATCGCCATATTCTAACGAGGTTAATTTTTTTCTATATTTTTTTTTATTATTTATCCCCTTCAAAATTTTGAAGTCCTTTTAAAAGGACAAGGATGTAGAAATGAAAAAGTGAGTACGCAGTATTACTATATTTGGTTTCTAGTTTCACGCACATATGGATTTTTCCCGGCGTGAAAAATGCTGTCGCACGGTGTAATTTAACCATGAATCGACTTACAAACGGACAACGCTTGCAGATTATTGAATTTTATTATCAAAATTCATGCTCGGTTAAGAAAGTGCATCGTGCACTTCTTCCATTTTATGGTCAGTTTGGGCGACCTTCTGAGGCGGCTATTTGGAATCTTGTGACTAAATTTCACACCAAATTTACATTATTGGACATTAAACCACCACTTGGCTGACATGTGGTTTCAACAAGACGGTGCCACATGCCACACAGCACGCGGAACAATGGCCCAATTGAGAGGCGAGTTCGGTGAACAGTTTATTTCACGTTTGGGGCCGGTCAATTGGCCGTCTAGATCGCGCGATTTAACGCCTTTAGACTATTTTTTGTGGGGCTATGTTAAGGCTCATGTTACAGCGACAAGCCCGCAACGGTTGACGCACTGGAAGCCACTATTGAAGAGTTTATTCGTGAGATACCGGCCGATATGTTGGAGAGAGTATGCCAAAATTTGACCCAGCGTATGAACCATTTGAGGCGCAGCCGCGGTCAACATTTACATGAAATCATCTTTAAACATTGAATTATATAGATCGTTGTATCGACTCAAATAAAGATTTCATACATTTCTCTAAATTTTATGTGTTTTTTAAATCAAATCCGAAGGCTCTTAAAAAATCACGCGATAGAAGAAAGGTGAGCACTGAATGAACAAACAAATGGGATTAGACGTTTACAAGTTTGCGCAACACCAATTCTAATTATTACGATATATACAATTTATTGGCCATGAAATAGTTTTCGAATACGAGTATGTGTGTAACTGTACAATATGTAGTATACTGTAGTACTGTATGTATGTAGTATAAACAATCGTTTGAGAAGACACGCACACCTTGAAGATCAAACCAAACTACAATATTAAACATTCACTTTACAGCGAACTCCATTATAAAATTAAGTATAATTTATAAAGCGATAAAAATGCAATAAAACAAAAAGAATGCGTACTAAATCACGCTTCAGCAACCTCAACACTGCAATAGCAAAATATCATTACAGACACCTGGTAATTACATGAAAACATGAAAAGTAAAAAAATATCTGTTAAGAAACAATATGAAGTGAAATCAAAGGGTACTCGTAATGCATGAAAAACGCTAAAAACAATTCAAACCTTGACCAACTCTCCGCAGTTGCTGTGTAGCGCTAACGTCAACATTGCCTCAAAACTGTTGGATTACAAATTACACAATGCCAGCGGTAAATGTAAAAAAAATGTTCGTAGTGCATCGTATAAAATTAGGCCGAATGTGAGAACGAGACATTCAAATTGACTACTTATCTACAAATTTGCTTACAATCCTTCTTTGTACTCATAAACAGCAAAAGAAAAAGTTACAAATTCGCATGTCGACAGTACATGTCCAACTGGACTTTTTCTTTTTTGTGCTCCTGACACAAAATGTTAAACACGCAAATGTTTCATCATCTATACTCCACACTGAAGTGCTTGGCCGGCAAGCCCACAGGGTACACATAATAATTTTGAAAAGTTGTGATTGGAACAATGAAGTAAGTAATACGGAATCTGGAAACAAACATCTCTCAATCCTGTGGCCCATACTATTGCATCCAGAACAAGAGCCTCAACAAAGCTATTCTACGAAATCCAGTTTAGATCTGTTATTTTCACGTCACCCTCCACGTCTGTTTCTTGTAGGTTTCAATTGAGCGCCATTCCTATGATGCTACTGGGTAGTCTTGGTACCATGCGGTCTTCCCATCAATCTGGCTTTATTTACTATAGCATAGGATTTCCGCGGTCGTCGTGGCCCAGCTAGTTACTACGTTGGATCGTGAATTTAACGCGACTTTCAACCCCAAATTCGAGTCCTCGCCATAGCCATTCTTTTGGCGACTGGTCTTAGCAGCAAATAGTAAATCCTCATAGAGTTCGCAGTTCACTGTTTAGAATCGACGAAAAATTGTAGGGAAGGGACCATAGTATGTTTTTATAGGCTCAAAGCTTACCGTTACTGATGGCCAGAATATGCACACAAACGCTAATGTATAGTTTATATGTTGACAAATTTCTTAATGAGTTTCTAATCTTGACTCATGTGCGAAGTCAAAGTACACAAAATCTGGGGAAAAAACAGCTGACATACTATATTCGTACGAGTATTTTAATTTTCGCTTTATTCTTCTTTTGCACATGGAGTATGAAACGATCTGATGACACTCACCTTTTTAACGGGCATTACTAGGGCACTATTAGCATTTAAGCCGTTTGGAGTAGCAGGTTGCCGCATTGCAACTGCACCCACATTCAAGTTCATTGCAGCGGCCGATAGCTGCTGGTGTTGGGACGATACTGTGCCGGGCACACAACTGACATGCTGAGCTGCCGCAGTTGGATTTGATTGTTGTACTGCCGTGCCACAGGGCGAGATGGACTGTTGCGTTGCTATGCCCGCCAGCGGGTTGCCCGCAGTCGCGAGGAAGCTACGGAGTGAAAGCGGTGTGAACATCGCCGCTGCGGCAGCAGCAGCAACAGGATGCAAGGTTTGCTCATGGTGACTCTGCAGCTGCGGACTCTGCAAATGTGAGTTCAGCAACGCTGGGTGCGCGGCAGCGTTGACGTGGTGTAATGCGGATACGGCCGCCGCACTAGAGTTGGAACAATTGTATGCACCGACGTGCACTTGCGCACCGGCTGTCTGGTGTAAGGCGGGCTGCTGGTAGCTATGTGGCAACACTTGCGCTTGCATAGCGGCCACAGAGCTCTGAGGATGTTGTTGCCGCTGGTTAGGCGACATCATTTGGCAGCCCATGCTGCCGCCATTCGGAGGTACTGAGGGGCCATACGACGTTACCGGTACCGTAGTCGCAGCACCGGGGTGTTGAAATGCCGCTGGCATCGCCAGCATCTTTTGCAATGCTACCGGCCACGGCAAATACCACGAACCGGGATGGTTTTGCATGATCGCGTTGTGGACGTTCTTTTTGCGGAGCTAATGATTGCGACGATGACCACTTTACTTTTTGTCTATAGCACGAATCACTTTCTTGCCTCTGTTCTAACGCATCCTGTCCAGCGACAGATGCTGCAGATTTCACCTCCTGAAATTAAAGCGCTTCCATTTTTACTGTTGTCTTGACGATGCATTTTTTCATTGATTTCGCTTGAATTGTTTACAATATAATTCCAAATACAGAAACAAAAATTACATAATTTGCACGTTTCACAAAATTCGCATTGATCAAACGTCATTGATGTGAACAATTGCCAGCAAATACGTACACTCTAAAAACACCTAATGTCCAAATTCGATTTTTAATATTGCATGATTGCATGAACAAAAAAAATTATTTTTTACCATTAGAAGATTGTTGAACGCAAATGACAGCCTTGACAATTCCACTACATTTTTAGCGCAAGAAACAAGAAACTCGTAAACTTTATTCGAAAGATAACAATTTAAACAACGCCCGTAGCATCAAATAAGCTTTAATAATCGGCGTAATTGATAGTGTATGGATTTCTTTTAGTGCGTTTCCACAGCAAATCTATTGAATAATTTCATTAACTTGCTAGCTAAGCAATCTTGGCCAACCCAATTTGTTTGCGTTTTGCTTCTCACTTGCACCGCTTATTTACTGTTTGTTGACTTTAAATTCGCTTTTGTTGCAACAGTTCGCTAGGCGTGTGATAGCAAATTGTATCAATAAACAAAGCTAAAAACAACATCATGCAATATGGACCCATCTCACAATTATAAGAACAACGCTGCGGCTGAGAATTTTGATTGTTCCGTAGGAGTCGAGTCGGTTACCAGAATTAAGGTATTTTCGCCGAGCTTGCGTGCTTATGGCTCATGACCAAACGATATTCTGTCCGACTTTCACCAAATTTCTTAGGTATTATAGTCGAACGAGTAGAAATGTAGTAAGGCTGGCATCAGAGTCTCTAATCATCACTAACCTCCACAACTGAGCGAGATACCTTGTCAATTTTGCTAAGTGCACTAATTTGTAGTCGATGCTAAGCGCAAAATATTGCGCTACGCTGCATCCAGTCGTGGCATTATTGTTATTGGTACAGCAAAGAGGAATGAATCACTTGCTCCATGCCTGGCACTACCGTCGGTGCTTTTAACGGCGTGCATTTTCGCTTCATTGCGGTTGTGGCCAAATAGAGGAATAATGTAAACAATCAGCAAAAGTTAAATCAAATTGCAGTAGAGAAATGTAAAAAGCTTGCAAAGTCAAACTGAAAGCGTGAAGCCACAATATCAGCATCACACACCTACTCCAGCCGAAAGCGAGTGATGTGTAATATAGACATGTTGTATTAAGACTGTATTAGACAGGAACAAGCCTTGACAATGATGCCAGGGTTACTTCGCCGTGAAACTTGTATTTGATTCATTAAAATACATTCATTTTCATATACAATAATAAAAACTTAATATCAAACATATAAGTAAATCTAAGTCAAAAAAACCAACTTCTGTCCATAAGGCCAGGGAGTTATATTTGGAAACCATTTGGTGAGCCAACAAGCCATCAATCGAAAAGTATGTGCATGACGTGGAAACATGGATCCTGCGCGAAGTGGCATTAGTCCTTGGGATATTTTTCTTGATGTGATAAATTGAAGACGTCACGCGCAAACCAGAATCGCCTGAAGAAAAGATTTTCGGCAAGCCATAACTCAGTAACGGGTTGCTATGACCAATTAAGTAAGTTTAAAGAAGAGTATAACGTCACCTTTATATAGAAAGGACGTATCTTAGTGATAGTAGGCTTTGCAGTTTCGCCAAATCAGATTTCGCAATGCGCAATGCAATAAGCATTTGAAGTGCGCAGAAGTAATTAATAAAAATCAAAAAATATTGTGAAATGGATCGCGGTGTGAAAAAACTAGTGGTGGTGTAGAGGCATCAGAATATGCACCACAGCAAAGAAATCGCGTTGCAAAGCAATCTCAGTGGAAAAGTAACATTACCACGTTGGGCCCGGCGCCGGTCCCTGGGGACCGGCAGTGAACTTTCCGGGTGGCCGGCGCCGGTCCCTGAGGACCGTCACTAGAATTTTTGTTTGGCTGGCGTCGGTCCATGGGACCGAGAGTACGTATTAAGGGGCACAACTAGTTTGACCGCCTGAAAAAAGGAGATTTTTGTGATTTTTGAATTTTGTGAAGTATTGCATCGAATGTTTTAAAATTTTGCAGATATATTTATGCATAAATAATGAATACAAAGTAATTTTTTCAAATGAAAATATTCGATTTTCAGCAAGTTATCCGCCATCTCCTGAGTCTTCAAAAAAAAAAAACGTTCTCCCACTGCTGCAGTGATTGTAGCCTTCGCAGTGCCTGAAATCAAAAAAACCAAAAATTTTACTTAACTAGGTTATATTTCCTATACAATGACCCTCGGTTGTAAAAAAAAAATAAAATGCAAGAAAATTGCGGTTTTTTGAAAAAAAAATTAAAATTTTGCTGAAAAATCTGATGGTTTCTGGCCTGGCATAATTATACTTTTCATCCTATCATTAAACTGGAGGGTCATTGTATGGAAAAACAAATACACAATAAGCTAAAAAAAGACCCAAGTCGATCGGATGATTTGTTATCAAGTTACAGCTGCAGCAAATTGGAAAAATGTAGTTTTGAGAAAAACGCGTTTAAAGGCTATGTAGGCGTAAGGCGTAAGGCGCGTAAGGCGCTATGTAGAAGGCTGTAACTCAGAAACTATTTAAGATTTTCACTTAAGATTTTAATATGTTATTTTTAAAGGTATAAATTATCGAAAAATGCAAAAACAAAAAAAACGAAATTTTCAAAATGTCAAACTAGTTGTGCCCCTTAAAGTTAGTACTCGTATTAAAGTTAAAAAATAAATATAGTCTCAATGAAATGTGATCAAATGTAGTTTTAAGTGAAAATTTAGTTTTAGTTTACAAAGAAGAATTCCTTATCTCTTGGCGATACCCTACAGCATTGTAGCGCTCGCCGGCTTCCGGCTGAACGGAAAGGACAGCAAATTCAGCGCCGGGCTCAACGTGTTAACAAAGAAAGACGGATGCAGGGTCAAGAATATTTCAGTGACGCTAAAAATTGTCCATCGCAAAGACCAGCCAGGAGAATTGGAATGGGATGTTCGTCAACATTTTGTAAAAACAGTTCTTTAAGACACTGTGAAAAGTTCGAAGAGTCCATGCGTAGTGAAATATTCACAGCATTTTGGAGCATGTCTTGGGAGCAGAAACGGCAATATATAACAAGTTTAGTCAGTATTGTCGAAAAGAAGCAAAATCTCACAGAAAAATCAAGACGGATCCAATCCATTACGTATTTCTTGAGACAAAATTTGCATCATGTATCATAAAACACTTAAGAAACTTTCTTGCCAAATGTCCAGAAACTCATCACGTAATAATTTATTCCGATGGCTGTTTCCATCAAAATCGAAACGCCACTTTATCTTATGCAATCCTTTCGTTTTGCGAAGAAACGAACATATTGAACAACATTTTTGGTAAGCGCACACCCAAATGGAATGCGACGCAACGCACTCACTTATTGAAAGAAAAATAAACAACAAGCAAATTAATTTACCGTCTTAATTTGCACAACTCCGAGAAGCAAGAAAAGTACCTATGCCTCTACAAGCTCATCAATTACATTATGGCTTTTTCCTGGATTTCGAAAATATGCCAAAAAGATTTCCATCCATTCGTCCAGTTAAAAATATTTATTAATACTTAAACATTACTTTAAATTAAATTTTAACTCATTCACATTTTTAGGAAGGAACGCTGGAGATGCCACAGTGAATATGTTACGCGCTTTGGCATATGACAATTGCGGGATAATGTACTTCAAAACAGACATCTCTGACGAATTTGAACCACTTCCTCAGCGATCAAAATTCATTTATAGAGGCATAACCCCGAAGCCGCTCTATCAAAAGAAATTGGCTATTTCTAAAAAGAAATTGGAAAACTTGCAAGACTTGAAAAAGTTTTTACCAGAAGACTGCCACCATTTTTACAATGATCTAAATTATTTTAACTAACATTTACCTTTTGTCTAATTCCGTTTTGTATTTACGTTTTGTGTTCGTGTATTTTATTGCCATATGAATTTTCACTGTTTAAGTTTTGATTTATGCGAATAAAGTGCCTTATTTCATTATTGTTACAAAAAGCCCTAAGTCACATTTTTATAATACAAATTTAATACAAAAAGCCCTATTTCATTAAATTTTAATAGTATTAGAAATATTTCAAAAGTGTTTCCAGTACTGCATAAATGTAGAGTAGGCTATTTATAAATCTATGTATGTATGCCTACCTTAGAATCGAATGTCATATAATTTTTATATGAAATAAATCATTCATCGACTAGCCGTTCAATACACTACATTTGGCGACGAGGATCAAACACAAAAAAAGTTTTTTTTTGTCAGAAGAAACAATTTTTTTTTTCTTTTCCCAAATTTGTTTTTCCTGCTAACAAATTCAAAATGCCTGGAAATCATTCCGAAGCGGTTGCGTCACCAATTTCATCATCAATTCAGGAGTTCCGGCCAAACAGGGACAACTGGAGAAATTGGAAGGAAGTCCTGGACGCCCATTTCGACGCAATATCCTGCAACGAGGATAAGCGGAGAGCTTCAATTTTATTGAAGACCATAGGATTGGAGGCTTATGGATTGCTACGTGATCTTTGCGATCCAGTTTTGCCCTCAGCAAAGAAATATGGCGATTTGTGCTATTTACTGGAGCGACATTATGCCCAACCAATTATAATTTTTCGCGAGCGCCAAAAATTTTTTGATGCTGTGAAGACCGCTGAAGAATCGGTTACTACATGGTTTGCTCGGATCAAGAAAGTTGCAAAAGAATGTAAGTTCGGACAGCAACTAGACGCGTTCGTCCTTAATAAATTCGTAACGGGTCTCGATGGCAAAATTTTTGAACGTCTTTGTGAAGAAGATGAATACTTAACGCTGGAAGATGCGGTAAGAAAGGCCATGATGACGGAAGCCAGAATTCTGAGACAATATGCTGACACGGACGTAAATATGATTGCAAGACGTAATCGCCAGCAAAACAAAAGCTACAACCACAACAACAACAAAAATAATTACCACAACAATAAAAACAAGGAAAATAACAACAACACGCAAAAGAAGAAATGCAGCCATTGTGGGTGGAAGACACACGAAAGCGATAAGTGCAGATACAGAGGGAGTACCTGTCACAAGTGCAACAAAGTGGGACACCCGGCAAATATTTGTGCCAACAAAAATGTTAATTTAGTATCAGGATCAAATTTTGATATTGATGCTGTTTGTAAAAGTAATTCGAATGATTTTCATGCTATTACAGATTTTTCGGTCTACAGTGTTGCGACCAAGCAGACGTCTCCTTCATTCACCATTTCAGTTGAAGTCAATAGAATTTCATTGGATTTCATTTTGGATACTGGTGGTGGGTTGCGAGAATTAGTTGATAAAGGAGTTTTAGTGCAAGTTGACAATTCAGACTGGGGAACACCCTTGGGTCCGGTGGTCAAACCAAATGGTGATTTGCGTATAATATAAATCAACAATAAACAAATATTTGGTTGATGTAAAGTATCCATTGCCACGTATAGAAGAGTTATTTGCATCTTTACAAGGACAATTGTTTTCGAAGTTAGATTTATCTTCTGCATATAATCAGTTAGTTTTGGATGAATCTTCTCAGTTACTATGTGCGTGGAGTACACATATCGGAATTTTTAAGATGATGCGTATGCCTTTTGGTGTGAAGCCAGCGGCATCCATTTTTCAAAAAACTATTGAAAACATATTACGTGATATACCAAACGTAGTTAATTACTTGGATGACATCCTAATAACAGGATCTAATTTTAATGATCACGTTAAAACAATTGGTAGAGTATTAGAAAGATTAGAAACGGTTGGTTTACGCTTAAACGAGAAGAAGTGCGAATTTTTCAAAGATCAAATTTCATACTTAGGCTTCACTATTGATCGAAATGGTCTAAGTAAATCTAAAGACAGATTGAATGCAGTTTTGAATGCTCCAATACCTCAAAATGTTTCAGAAATAAGAGCTTTTGTAGGCATGTTAAATTATTATTCGAAGTTCATTCCTAATTTCGCACACAAGATGAGTCCATTGTACGAGTTACTAAGAAAAGGCGTTACCTTCAAATGGACAAAAGCATGTCAAGATGCATACGATTTGCTAAAGCGAGAAGTTACATCTGACAACATATTAACCCATTTCAATCCAAAACTTCCAATTATATTATCGACTGATGCTTCCAATGTAGCTGTGGGAGGAATTCTATCTCATTCTTTTTCTGACGGTGTACAGAAACCTATTGCATTTATTTCACGTGCTTTGACACAAGCAGAACGAAATTTTAGTACAATTCAAAAAGAAGCCTTAGCAATAATATTTTGCGTTAGCAAACTTAAGCATTACCTTTTAGGCAATCATTTTACTTTGCAAACAGATCATAAACCACTTATTACAATTTTCGGTGAAAATAAAGGTATACCTGTTATGGCAGCAGCAATAATGCAAAGATGGGCATTCATTCTCTCTGGATTTAATTACACGATTCGACACATAAAAGGTACAGTAAATTCGGCTGATTTTATGTCACGGTTGCCCCAACAAAAAGTGGCGGACACCGAAGAGGACTTTAGTTATGTAAACTTTATAGAAAACAATAATCAACTTAACTTAAATTTTAAAAACATAGCGAATGCGACTAGAAAAGATCCAATTTTATCCAAAGTTATGGATGCAATTCATAACGGAACTTTAAATACAATAACAGGCGAAGAATATAGCCCTTTTCGCAGTAAAAGAGACGAATTATCCATAGAATATGATTGCGTATTGTGGGGCTACAGAGTAGTTATTCCAACAAAGCTTCGTAATAGGGTATTACAAGAACTACATCGTTCACATTTTGGCACTGTCAAAACTAAAGTGTTCGCCCGATCATTTGCTTGGTGGCCAAGGATAGATAGTGCTATCGAGCAACTTGTTGCAAATTGTGTCCCATGCAGACAAGCTCAACCTAGTCCTGAAAAAAGTGCATTGATTACTTGGACACCTACTGACTCAGCTTGGCCTAGAATTCATGTGGACTTTGCTGGTCCTATAAATAATTTTTATTTTTTTATAATCATTGATTCTTTTTCAAAATGGGCGGAAGTCTTTAAAACAAAAGATATCACTACAAATTTTGTAATATCAAAATTACTAGAAGTTTTTAGCAGATTCGGGTTGGTAGAAAATTTAGTCAGTGATAATGGATCTCAATTTACATCTAGCGAATTCAATGGATTTTTGTCAACATATCACATCAAGCATACCTTAACAGCTCCTGGCCATCCCGCTACTAATGGTCAAGCTGAAAATTTTGTGAAAACATTTAAAAAATCGATATATGCTAACCTAAACTACGCTTCAGATAATTTAAACAAAATTTTAGATAACTTTCTGTTTGATTATCGATGCACAAAACATTGTGCAACGGGAGAATCCCCTGCAAAATTATTGCTAGGAAGAGAATTAAAAAACCATTTAAGTTTACTTAAACCTCCCTTAATAAAAGAACAAATTTGCATAACACAACTGTCAAATATTAAGAACCATAAAGGAAAGAGAAATGTGAGTTTTGAGAAAGATGCAAACGTTTTTGTGCGAGAATATACCAATGCAAATAAGGCAAAGTGGCAACAAGCTACAGTTGCAGAACGAATTGGTCCACGAACTTATAATTGTATTTTAACTCACAACAAAAAAGGTATTAAAAGACACTTGGATCAAATCATCCATGGTACTACAATTGACCATAATCAAGGTGTCACTAACAATGCCATTGAAGACAGTAGCACGCACTTAACAACTACGTCAGTATCCTCAAATGAATATGAACCCAATCGAGAACTGAATGTGGATGGAGAGCCACGTGCTCTTCGAAAATTGCAAAGAATTAATTATAAAGAGTAGTATGTTTAGCAATAGTAATAATAAGCTTTTATATACATTGTATAACATATGTTTTCCAATACCCGTTGTTTATCAATCTTTAGTAAGGAGTTGTAGAGTAGGCTATTTATAAATCTATGTATGTATGCCTACCTTAGAATCGAATGTCATATAATTTTTATATGAAATAAATCATTCATCGACTAGCCGTTCAATACACTACAATAAAGGAAGGAGTTTAATAATAGTCTGCATCAAAACGTTTCTGATTGCATAAAATTTTAAGCTTATTTTACGTTTTTTCTTCCTCCTGTAAAGTTGCAAAAACATGAGATACGTCCTTTCTATATTAAGGTGACGATAACTTGTTTAGAATTACTGAAAATAATAAATTTTAGCCATAAATTATGGATTATACTTGTAAGTCGCCGTTCTTTATTAAGACGGGATTATGAAACTGCCAGTAATAACTTTTTAGAATGGCTTCGACATATGTACAATGAAATTTGAACAGACCGCGACCTAGCCTTGGTCACTGTTACATAAAAGATGTGCTCGGGAGAAAACCTCATTTTGCGTTTATATGAATAGTGTAAAAATAAATGTCTAGGTAGCTAAACCGAATTTCCCAGCGATTACCACACATGTATGAATGTGCACACATATGTATAAACACATTACCGCACAGCAGGAAACATTTTTTATCTTCGGCACGTTTGTAAAACGCAAACACACCTACAAACTATAGTCGCCGCCTCTACGGATAGATACGAGTAAATACACGTAATTGAAGTTAAACAACGACCCAAATTATGCAGCACATTTCTAGGCAGGCACTCGTATGTACATATGTATGTTTATATATTTAGAAGCATTCATATACACATTAGCGCACACCGCCAAAGCTATGTGCGCAAGCAATCTTAATACATATTTTAAAAATAATAAATATTAAGTCAACAGTCAAGACGCTGCCTGAAATTTTCAAGTATTCCGAGGAATATTTTCCATTCACTAACGGAAAAAATTGAAAAAGACCTTTGAAATATTTCGCTTGGCAAGTGCCAAAATGAATGTGGCAGCAGACATCGGTATTGTTTGTCTCGTGCCTTTCCACAAATTGAAACGTCATAGTGCCCGCGCCGCATTCAAGTATTTTATTTCTTTCTATTGTGCGCCAAAAAGCTGTGTGCTAAAAGATTTTCGAACTATACTAATATCAAATACGTTTCAGTTTCTACTCCGACGTCATTTGCCAGTAAAATTTGTTTAATTTAAGTCTGCGGGTCGGCAACCGTGTCTCGAAGTGAGCAACACATTAAAAAAATTTAACATTTTTCGAAAGGACTGTGAATTGTGTCTTATGTATGCACACATATCGCAAAAACTATTTGAAGACATATTAGAAACACAACTTCAGGGACACATTTTAAGAATATGATTATGTTACTAAAAGTAATATCTGATTTTATAGTAGTTATTGATGGGACTAATATATGTATTATGTAATATAACTAACAACGTAATCAGTGGCGCATACAGGAGGGTTTTGGGATTCAAACCCACCTCCCCCAAATACAAAAACTACTGGTCTAAAATATGGTTTGGAATGGAATTGGGCTCAAAAATTGTACGCAAAATCCCCCCAAAATGAAATCCTGTGTGCGTCACTGTACGTAATATTATTACTTTCGGAGAAAAAACTAATACGTATAACTCATTACTTTCAACGCAAGTCATAACCATCAGTAATAATATTACTACATATTTCCTAAGTTACATTTTTCTATATTACTTTTTTCTTTACTTCTGTTTTTCTTTCGTTTTCTATTTTTTAGTCAGCATATTTGTAGTCAAATACATATAATCGTCTGCGGACGTATATTACCTACTTTAGCAACTGCATTTAATTAGAGAGTGTGATAGTGGAAGATCCCTAGATACTGATTCACAACAGCACTAACTTCTTCACATGAAGAAAATCGCTTTCTTTGATAGAATTGCTTTTATTTCGGATGACATAGAAGCCACTAAAATCTTTATTTGGTCATTCATTCATTCCAATTTGGCCATTAAGTGTAAGGTGTATAGACAGACGCAGCATATGTTAATTGCGCCAACATTCTTAAATAATTCTTTAAAAAAAGATTCCTTTGTAGTTTCAAAAATTTTGAAGCTACAACTATTTTAGCTGATCTTCGCCTGTTGTAGTAGTGATAGATCCAAGTCTAATTCTGTTAAAAAAGTTACAAAACCATTGTGGGTACATTTAGTTTCTCTTTAAATTAAACTTCACGAATATTTACCAAAAATGTTTTAAATTTTGAATTTTAAAGTATGCGAATGTGTTAAGAATAAAATTAAATAAATGCGCATGGGCCTTAATTGGAGACGCTACATTTTCACCCCCTATCTTGGTAGTTCCCGGTATGTATGATCACGAATATCTGTTAAAAAAAATTGGCACAAATTTAAAAATATTTGATACATATGATTTTTAAATAAAATTCTAGTATCAGCTTAACACCCCTGACGTAAATTTAAAAATAAATTCGTAGAATTACCCGAAGAATGCGACTGCTATAAAATCTGCACGCACACGAAATTATTTATTTTTACTCCTGACATTTTAGCTAAACATTTGCTCTCAAATTTACAGATAGGGACGGCTCATTCAAATTTTACGATCACTTCATCTTCCACTTTTAAACCTCAGATCAGGACCCTGCACCTGCTCCTATTTATCACGTCAGAAAAAAATTATCACATCTTCGAAGTTGTGTTACTTCGTAAAGGCCATAGCTGGATAAGGAAGGGTAAAGTACCCCCCCAGTCAATTTCGATTGACTGGGGGGCACCGATTTCTAGCCCTTAATAGTGTATCCCTTATCTGGGAGAATTTGTTTAGTAAATAAAAACAAACTGATAACTGTCAAACTAGTTGTCCGATTTAGATGGGTCTATGCCATGTTATAGATATCACTTAGACGCATGATGCATGATGTATCACCAGAAAAGTCAATAATAATAATTCATAATAACCTTAACCTTAAAACCTAAAAATTTGTTTTTGTTTTTTCAAAAACATTTTTTATCCAGTTCGAATTTTGGTACAATCACCAAATTTTTTTCTTCTATTATTCTCGTAGAGTAAGTTCGGGTAATGTGATATGGTCGGGTAATGTGATATACCATAGTCGCTTATTTCACATATGCGTTGTCCTTTTTGAAAATTAACCCTTTTAATGATTTTGGATGTGTAAGTACTAAATAATGCATTAGTGAGCAGTTTGAGACCAAAAAATTGTCTTTTAAGGCAAAGTGTGTCGGGAACCGTCTTAAAAAACCGTCTTAAAAAAACAGGTATATCACATTATCCGAACTTACTCTATGTATGTATGTATGTGTTTTACAATATATATTTTTTCCAAATTTATTTACCACCTGCGTGATACTTAAAAAACATAAAACGAACTTTTAAACAACATTTTTAATTTATTGTTTAGGTTATGTTTGCGGTACAACCTTACCTTCATTCTTAATTCGAAAATAATAGGGCAAACATGTACCACGAACATGAGGCCGTAATTGACCCAAGCTTTGGTTTCCGCCATAGCTAACACCAAAATAAAAAAAGTCTCTTTCGGCGGCTGTCTTCAGCAGCAAGTGCCAAACATTTGAGAGCAAAAAAAAATTGCCTATGTTAAAGCTCCCAACTCGCCGTTCGAAATCGGCATAAAACTGAAGGTTCACTTGATCTTTGTGAACTCAAATGGTTGCGGGAAGTTAATCCGTAGTCTCGTAATCGGGCTATCGTGCCAGTTAGGCATGCATCGTTAAAGTGTTCTAAAAATTTCAAAGAAGTTTGCAAATTTATTGTATTTGAAAGATAACTAGTTTACGCAAACACACACTTCCTCTCATCAGCACCAGTAAGCAGATTTCTAGTGGTTGCCTTCGGTTGTCTCTCAAACTGTGAATACCCACATTCTACTTGGTAACATTGATTTGATGCATTGAACACTGTGTTGTATGAATATTCCACAATACCAAATTAAACAAAATATTGAAGAGAAACACGCCGTGTTAATTGTAAAAAACTTGATAAAAGGAAATGTAAAAACAAACTTGACAATGACTTGACTTGACTGCCAACGTTAATGCAAAAAAACCAGTTTCCCCTTATGTTTGTAGTCATTCCATATTGATGCCAACAAAGTTTAAAATAAAATCTACAACACATCTTCAACATCTACAACACGTGACCAACATCATCTATTACACATACCCGCATGAATGCTACAGCGGCGACCTTAGCGTCATCGGTAAAGCAACAGCGGCAGCAACCTGAGCAAGACACGGTAGACTAACTCAATGCATTGTTTACCATAATCAAGGTTTGCCCGTTTGATTATATGCACACCTTTTGTTGTGCTTCCCCAATGTTGACGCTGACAGAGATATTGACGTTAATTGCTGTGTTCTTGACTTTGCGCCCCTCAACAAGTAAAAATACGTATGACTCTCACCACTCTTAATGAAACATTAGTGTTCTCTTCATCTCAACCGATGCCGACCGCCTAACGATGCTGGATATTTCAGTGCAAAAAAATAGAATTCTGGCCCAAATAAGTAATTATAGGCACTTAACCATTTTTTTGTTGGTTCCCCAACCTTTTTATCCAACACCCTAGCCACAGCCATCACGACCATTATTCTTCATTTCAATATATGAGCCATTCACTGCACAAAACGAAGCAGCCCACATTTTGAAACATTTTTAATTTATTTAAAAAAATACAACCTAGGTTCCACTGAAATCGATCATTTTGCTTAACCCCCCCAACTATAATTTATTACATTTGGTTAAATTTAGTATCCGACCGAAACCACTTTTTTTGGCCGAAACCGAAACCGAATATTCGGTTTTTTTGTAATATTCGGCCGAAACCGAAACTTTCTAGTTGAAATAAAAATCACCATATCAAGCACTTTTTTCAACAAACGAATTTTACATTAAGTAAATAAAGAACAAACAAAGAAACATAGCATAAATAAATAAATACTTATTAAAAAAAAAACAATTTATTCATTTTTTAAAAACGTAAACATGAAAAAATCACCCTTTCGTACCTTACTCGCTAATATTCAAAATTAAATAATTTAATATTATATGCTAAAAAAAAAAGTTTATTTACATTGGTGGCATCTAAATTATTCCTCCTTTCACTATATATCTGCTACACAATAAAATGTAAAAAATATTCTAGAAAGTTTCGGTTTCGGCTATTCGGCCATTTTTTGGCCGAAACTGAAACCGAAACCATTTATTTGGGCCGAAACCGAAACCGAATATTCGGTCGGACACTAGTTAAATTATAGCGCAATTTTCCTTATAGAAGATTGGACTCTTCTTTTCGATGAAAACATTCAACTGAAACGCTAATACTAATAATTCTTATACTTTGCAGATGCAAAATATTATTAAAAAAATCGTTGATTAGTTAGCAGTACCTCAGTTAATTTTTCTAAAATGATTTTTTTGGATGAAAACTTGTTACGTCTAGCTCGGCTTAAGAATGACAACTAAATCTTCATTCTTCTCCTACATAAAATAGTTCTCAAATAATCAAGCCTTTAATATACCTTCGCCGGTTAGTCTGCTAACTTTGTAATTTTCCATGATGTAATTTGTAATGTAACGTAATTTCGTGGAATTACTTACAAAAATGCCGAATATGGCAAGTATTCAGCCGCAGCCGTTTTTTGAGTTGGCTGGCCATTCTTTAAAAAACGTGGCTATTTCGTTTCTGGTCACGTAAATCCGCATTGTGGTCCCCCACACCTGAATAATAGCATTCTCGTTTGGGAGGTACCACTTAAATGTTTTTTTTTTTAATATTTTTCATTACAATTACAACAATACAAACAAACAATAATTTGTTTGCCGATATTACAGCTGAACTTTGAGGGATGTGTTTCATACATAGAAAGCATTCGGTTAAATGGTTAAACATGTTTAATTTACAACAACAATTGCATGTGATTAAACACATTTTCGAACTGCTTTTGTTCATTTTACTTGTTTAAACTTAAATACTCTCCGATAAAAATTCCATGACTTTCGAAAATTATGGTAATTCCAGTGCTGCTTCACATCAGGAAAATTAAACATGTGATATATGTAAATTTACAAGCTCTTGTGATATTTAATCATTCATTAGAATTTAACAAAAAAATTGTTCTCCCACAACGATTTTATCACCCCTTAGCAAACTAAACTTAAACGTAAACTATTTATGCTGACTAAAAAGTAGTAGTAGTAGTTGTATATAGGTAAGGAGACAAAATTTGCTAATTTTGTATTACGTATGTTCTAAAGTATACAGGACTTTTGAAATAGGACACCTACTTATATGTGACTTAGTGCGTTGGAAACTATTTTCAGCCAAAAGTTGATATTTTGTTGACTGTAATATCGCGTTCAAACTGACGACTTAAACATGTTTAATGAGCTTAAACAAGTTAAATGAACAAAACCAGTTCGAAACTCTGTTTTCTCACATGCAATTGTTGATGGAAATTAAACGTGTTAAACCATTTAACATGTTTTGAAACGAGTTTAGCGCAGGGTTGCATCCGAAAGCTTTCTATGAAAAAGCTTTTTTTACCAACTGAACACACTGCACACACACTGAACACACACTAGAAAATATCCCTTGAAATTCAGCTGTTCAGCTGAAAACAAAACCAAACAAAAATTGAAAATTGGGAAAATTTGAAATGAATGAAAATAATCGTTTTGCTCGCACTGCTTTCATTCCATTCATCGCCTTTTTAGGCATCTGAATACAAGGCGTCTAATATTTGGACAAAGTTGAGTATGTTGTAGTGGATTGTGAAATATGCACCAATATTTCGCTCGAATCATGCTCCCAGCACATCAGTTCACAAAAATATTTATTTGTTGTTTGTAAACAAACAGCTGTCGAATTAAACCTCATTGAGCAGTGTGGACGGTCGTCTTCAACAAAAAGCTCTTTTCACTTAAATTAGTTTAAATGAGTCAGTTTGAACGCCATATAAGCGGAGTTATTGCGTCTGAAGTAACAGTACGTTTGTGTCATCGGTAGAAAAATGAGCATCTAACAACAAAGAGCCAATATTAAGTTTTGTTTTAAACTTCATAAAACTGAACATTCAGGCTATCGAGCAGTGTGTGTGTGTAGGGCTTGTTCTGCACAAGTTAAAATTTGCTCAGAATTTCATCCTGTGACTGATTTTTTTTACTAAAAATCGATTTGGCGCCGTGCGACTATTTCGAATAAAACAAATATGTTTTTAGATACAAAAAAACTAGCTGGGCCCCGCGGCTTTGCACGCAAGCTCTCTTGTTTCCCCCGATACAAATTCTTAACCCATTGTTGACCCCGTCAGATTTTGATTAAAAATAATGAGTCTAATTATCTTTGATTTCAAGAGTTTTCAAAAATTTTTATGTCAAAAGGCCCATTAAATCACGTGTTTCCACTTTTACTCTAAACAAATTATTAACCCTTGGTTCACCACGGTAGATTTCGATTTTTAAAAAAATTAAAAGCACAACTAGAGGTCATTTATAGTATCCTTGCATAGTCAGTTTTTCATTTTCTGAAACAAAGTCCTTTTTAAAGGACTTTAAAATTTAAAAGACAAACATTTCAAAAATTTTTTTAAATATTTGTGGTAGTGCAATGATGAAGATATGGGTATCAAATGAAGGAGGCAAATTGTCTCCTTTTATCTAAATTTTCTATTTTTAACTTGTTTGGTTTTTGTGATACGGCCAAAAAAAAATTGTTTCGCACGGTGTAATAAATGTAAAGTTGGTGTTTTCACTCAGTGCATAATAACTTCGTAATTTTTCTTTCAATGCTATTGATGTTAGGCTTGCTATTTGCTCAAATAATATATCCTTTATCTTAGACTTTAAAACCAGAGGAGATAATTTATTTTATCTATAAAAAAAACATTCGAAAATTTATGATTTTTTAAATTGGTCGAAAAATTCACTTTTTTACAACTTTCACCGCCAGTAACTTCCCCAAATCTCATCTGATTTGGACAATCTTCTTAACAACTGGACAACGCTTCTTAAAAAAATTTTTTGATTTTCAGTGTCGTGTTCAGCGGTCAAAAATTAGTCTAGAAAATACTTTTGTTTTTAGGTGCACGCGATTGACTCATTTTTTGTCGAGTAGTGTTATTTATCATATAATCCGGGTGGCTTGTATTGTATAAAATGGGCTGTTTCCGCACTTTTTCAATTAGTTCTTCCATTTTTGCAAGAGAACATGTTGGCTGCGCGCAGGAAACTGTGACTCGACTACAATGCGACGCAGGTCTGCGCAGGTACGTCCCTTTGCCGCACGTGGCTATGTCGCTTTATACGCTTTTATATAATACTGCATTATTTACAAAAAACGCTGTGCTGAGCTGTGTTGCTTGCGTGGACTGCGTCTTCGTATACGTTTAGGCTAAGACTTCTGAATAGTTTGCTTACTAACAATATAACGTTATCCTTCAACGGACTATAGGAATACCTTAAGTACATAGCAGCAACTAAAATTTCGACAGAAATATACATTTCTATGAAAAGTCTGCTTCCAAGGTTGACAATTTACCATTAACCCACCAATTTTTAAAAACGTTTTTTCTTATGGCATTTTGACACTGACAAATGGCGCACGTGTGACAGCTGCACGTTTTCTTCGCATCACTTGGAAGCTTCCTTCATTTACGTATTTGTTATATGATGGTACATTTAAACGGGTATTAAAAAAAATATGTATTTCACAAAATGAGGGCTTGTACAAGGTACTTTTTGATTTTCTTATTGGCACATACTAGAATTATTCACTAGACACACGTCGCAGTACCGTATTACAATGAACAAGTATTCATATGCTAAAATCTAACCCAGACCATCTCATCGCTATATATATCTCGCTGCATTCGATATATTTTCGGTTTTGTGAAATATTTGGGACATTTGTTGTTCATCACGAAATCGCTGCGCATAATGCGATTAACAGTTTCACCACGGAAACGGTAGGAGTGACAATGCGACAAACCACGACATAAATGTCCCCCACCGAACTCCGTTCCAATACATTGGAAGTGGATTCTGTTGCACTCGAACTTTACGCTGGCTGGCTGTTAGACAGTTCACCTGCCCAACAAGTGCTACAAATCTCTTGTGCCTACGAGCATGGCGCTGCAGTGGCTTTCAATTTTTGTTGCCACAAAAAAACGACCAAAAGACAATCTACGAATTCACTACACTATGAAAGTGCGCAGTGCTCCGAACCAGTATGCCCCAAATGATGTCTGCCACAATAGACAGTGGTCGTAAAAAGAAAGTTTCGTTGTTTTGTTGTTATCAAAAAATTCTCGTAAACACATCGGGGTTAATTTGGTACCACGGACATTTTTATGCTTTGACAAACATCGCTTCAGATGATATTGGGCAAATCTAAGCCGCTTTTTGTATCGAGTATTAGACTTTTTAAAAAAATAGGCAATTTCTAGAAAATATCGGTCCGGAGTATTCAAAACAAGAAGTTCATGTATTAAGCTTACATTCTAAACCCTATGCAATTTATTACAGTCGAAAAGAACTGGTATTGTATGCATATTGAAATCTATATATAAAAACTAATGTCTCTTAACTAAATCTCGGTAACCCACATAGTGCGAATACAACCCGTCAGGTGGGCGTGGCAACTCCCATGCAACCTAAATTTTTAATATGGAAATTTAGACAAATTTGGTACAGGCCCACCGTTTATATGGGTGGTTTTTCGGGTAAAATTTCATAATTTCAAGCGACTAAAAGGTTTTGAATATCTTTGAAACTATAGGTCACACATCAATGACATTTGGTACACACTTACGATTTAGACGTGCCCTTCGACTGGAGGAATGGGGTGGGTATTGGACGATGGGCATGGCACCGCCGATACAACCCAAATTTTTAATGTGCAATAGCTTTGGAATTATAAGTCGGACAGCATTGAAATTTGGTACAGCGTCATGGCTTAGACGTGCCGTTCCAGTGGTAAAATTTAAGGGGCGTTGGTATGGGGGCGTGGCACTTTTCAAATGACTCAAATGTTTTGAATAACTTTGGAACTACAGGTCACACATCAATGACATTTGGCACATACTTACGCTTTAGACGTGCCCTTCGATAGGGGAAATGGGGTGGGTATTGGACGAGGAGCATGGCACCACCCATACAACCCAAATGTTTAGTATGGAATAGCTTCGGAATTATGAGTCGTACAGCATACATTATATCCATAATAATGATGATAGATGTGGTAACCCACACGCTCTTAGTGATTCCGGGAGATGTAGCCGAAAATATAGAAACAAAAAATAGATACCACGGAGGCTGCCTTCAGTGAGAAATTACAATCCTTTTAGAGTTAAATATATAGCTTATGGAGAAGCTCCCAACTCGCCGTGTGGAATCAGCATACAACTAAAATTTAACATAACGTAACAGAAAATAAAAATTCCTTATACATTTGTAAGGCACTGTGTGTACAAATATGGTATATACACACGTACATACACACACACACACATTGCACCCGGTTACATATGTATGTATGCCTACGTTCAATATTTCCAGTACACACGTGCACATATGTACGCAGGTATGTATGTATGTATGTACGATAAAACTATTCTTAGGAAAAGTGATCGATGTATTCTCTTATCGAATTTCAGTCTTGTGTGCTTGCACCCGTTGTTGCGCCAAACAAAGACGCCAAGCTAAGCACTGCAGAGCTTTACGGCCTGATAACAACATCAAATGATGATAAAATTCACAAGTACATACTCAAACTGTGTGAGTGGTTCTTCTGATATTTCGTTCCATATGGATATGATACACCGCCAACTGTCACGCCGAGAAGACAATACACATGCATTTGCTCCGAATGGTTACAAGCGAATTTGCTTACATTTTTGCAAACAAGTTTCCGCGAAAATACTTCGAGCGTAATTCGAGAAAATCATTAGTAAAACACGCTTTTAGCACATACTATACACATACCTAGCCAGTCTGCTGAAATATAATTCAGCAGACTGCTAGCTATCCTGGGCGCGATTTTAAAAAATACGTCGAAATATTGCCATTCAAAACTTTAAACACTTTTTCAAACGTTTGTGTCCTGCGATGGTGCATTTACATAGTTGCAGCATTATATCTTTGATCATTGAAAATATCATTGTAAGACCAGCTATGAAGCTACAGTAACGCGAAAATCGAACTTCAGATAGCACAGCAGGTCGCATTGGTTGAAAAGATTACTTTTAACTTACGCAATTTCTGCTTATCATTTATGAGTACAACATGCTATGCGCATAAGTACATAAATGTGCGGATTGAAATCATTTCGCTATTTACTCGATTGCGGAAGTAGAATATTGACAGACAGCAAAGCTGGTACACCTGCAATATGGACTTGCAGCGGTAAGATAATGACGGCAAATCTATGAGACGAGCCATCAAGTATGTAGAAACTCCCGAACAAACGATCCCTGTCGGACCTGAGACAGCTGGTTCCCAACATGCATTGGTTTTTCAACTGGTTTTTTGTAAGTCAATTGGACAACTAGTTGTCCAAGTAGCTGTCAGCGAATGCAGAAGTCAGTCAGTTCGCGTCTAATCGTTCACGTTCTGTGTGCGCGTTCATAGGCAAGATGAGAAAGTCGAAGCAAAAGTGAAATAATCGAAAAAATACTGTTAGGTCTGATCCTATGATACTTTTGTTTAAACGACGACACCGAAATTTTTGCATTTTTTTAACATGTCTGTTTCTATGGCTCGAAGGTCGCTAGATTTGCACGTTTTGACTTGAATTGTTTCAGTTGGATTTTTGCGTGGTTGCGTGAAGCAACGAATTGAAGCAGCAGTTGGAAGGTATTTATTAAATATTTTGTTTGTTTTTTTATTTCATTATTTATTAGTTCATTTTCAATTCATATTTTCCTATTTTCCTTTATAAAATTCAACTGGTTAGAAAACTAACCGAGAATAAACTAGTTCTCGAACTACTCGCTCTGTAACTAGTTTAGAAACCGTAAAGGGTGAGTTCGCTCCAAGGAGACGAATCGGTTCTACGGTCAGCTATGGTTGACAAGCAACCAGTTGAAAAATTACATTCGGACCAGTCCGAATTCCTACAGGGGACCAACAGCAACATATATAAACAGAGGAGCACAACAAAGACCAATTAGAGTAAGAACTGCAGCCGCAGAAGTACCAGTCAGCTGCCGCCAGCTACCGCGTACACATTACACTTGCGTAAGTGCGATTCCACATACTACTTAAAGGCAAAAGAAAGAATGTTACCAGAGCACGAACATTTCCCTCTTGTTGGCAAACAACTGGAGGACACTCTTAAGAGCCAGTGGAAAATCAACTGAAGATAAGCAGAACTAAAGTTCTCGATTATGTACGCCGGGGCGGAATGCAGTGTCAGTGCGTTGTTTTTAGTTTCGCAGAATTGACGCAAACCGCCTTGCTGGCAGTGCCTCTGACCATGCCTGGACGAACGCGAGGCACTAAAGCACGCATGCAGACATGTGCGAGCATAATTGAGAAAAACAAACAAATGTTAAGATGTTCTTTTCAGGCGTGCACTTAGCATGAGCAGCGGCTTGTTGGAATATTGCCTTTGGATTTGCGCGCTTGGGAGTTGCTTGGGACGATGTTGGGAGCGTTGCCCCAAAATGGGCAGCAAGTGTTTCCAAAGTCAAATTGGCTCCCACAGTCAATCACGCAATATTTATTACACATAATTCGCAGGGTCCTGGACTTAAGTTGCAGGGGTCGAAATACGACATTTCAGAGTGTTTACATCACGACTCGGCACCAACTTTTGAAAAGCGCACCGTAACACCACATTAACTGCAAAACAACAACCAAAATTCCTGCAATACGCATATGTGAAAGGGAAATCTTCCTACTAAATATGTATACACAAATATGCACATCGATAGGTACGGGTATCGGGTGGTCTCCACCAGGAATACACACCAGGGATGCAACGGCGTTTTGTGCTGTGAGCGGACTTCAATATAGTGCATGTGCCATGGCAGCATTCCGTTCAACACCCCGTCGCTGCTCCACATACATTCGAACTGGGGATTGTAATGCCGGACCAGTTTTGCAATCCCGGGATTTTCGGGACTGAAAATCGCAATTCCAGGATCCCGGGATTTTTTCGGGGTTGAAAATATTATTTTAAGGATCTAAAGAAGGAGAAGAAGTTGAAGAATTTGAGAAATAAGTTTTATAAAAAATTCAGATCGTCAAACTCTCTACTTTACAGAGATAAATTTCGGCGCTATTCGATGGAGTTAAAATCGTTGAGTAAAGTCCTTCAACGAAACTATGCTCGTAAATTCGAGTTCGAGATTAAATCAAATCCAAAGGCATTCTGGCATTATGTCAAGTCAAAGAAGTCGTGTTCAAGTATTCCTTCTGAAGTGTTCTACAATAGTAAACATGCTTCTTCCGCCCAGGAAGCAGCTAATATCTTTGGATTTTTTCCGGGCTAATTTTGAACCTACTACGGACTCAGCTGATGCTAAACCGAATGTTAATTCCCATATTAATTTTGGTTCGCTTTCTCTATGTCTTGATGATGTGGTGGATGGTATTTTGCATATCAAAAACTCTTCAGACATGGAGATTGATGGTCTATCTCCTTATCCCCTTAAGAATTGTTCTGCTTTTGCCTATCCACTTCTTTTAATTTTCAATAAATCCCTCCAAACTGGTGAATTTATTGATGCTTGGAAGGACACTTTTATTACGCCTATTGCCATTGCTAACTATAGTCATTCAAGTCAAGTGAGTCATTCAATCCTAGTTTCAAAACTGGCTAGTTTGGGATTTCATTCCACTTTCTTAAAGTGGGTTAAATCGTACCTCTCCCTCCGTAATTATGCTGTTGTTACTCAAATTCCTTTGTTGCCTCATCCGGTGTCCCCCAAGGAAGTATTCTGGGTCCTTTGCTCTTTGTTATTTTTATTAACGATATCTCTGAATGCTTTAAGTTTTCTAAATTCCTCTTGTATGTTGATGATCTGAAAATCTTCAATTGTGTTTCAAGTCCTTCTGACTCGGTTAAGCTCCAATCTGATCTCAACAATGTTGTAGCATGGTGTCATGAAAATCATTTGTTCTTAAATATTAGTAAGTGTGTGTATGTGTGTGTTGTTAATCAATTTAAAATCACTACAGAGTAGGAGGGCTATTCTTTCACTTTCCCTTGTTGTCGACATTATAAGTGGAGTGATTGATTCTCCATGCCTACTTGAGCGTATTTCCTTTCATATTCCTAATAGAAGCCTTCGAAGTAATGATATATTTTTCCTTGAACGTATCAGAACTTTGTACGCTTTCCATGCTCCCATACTTAGAGCATTAAAAGAATTTAATTTGCTCTCAAATTATTTAGCCATAGACTTTTCTACTTCTGAAAATAACTTTAAGCTGTTATGAAATGAATTAATTGCATAGTATTTACTTAACTGTATTAGTTTAATTAGATTTATTTAGATTATTATTTAATGAATAAATAAATAAAAAAATAAATCAGACGTATTCTTCAATCTAATACACAATGGTTTCAAACTTGGTGGGATTTCAAACAACATAAAAAAAATACTAGCAAATCGAGTTGCCTTCAATGTAGGTGAATGTTGCGTGGCGTAATGTCCAATTTTTAGCCGGCTCTCAGTAATGGCCGTCGTCAGCGAATAAAACAAAACCTCTACGAGGCAGCAATGTAATAAAACGCACACTCCGCTTCAATGATTAGCGTGATCGGGCAGGATTTCTCGGCCTTCCATCCACATGACGTTCCAAACTTCGCGTCAACGGCACTTCACCGTTCTATAATTTCAAATTTAGTACAATATACATACTTTCAAATTTACGCGAAAGACATTTGGGCAATCGGCTACTTGGTACTAAATGAAAGGGCTATTTTACGCCATGACCGCTTTTCATACTGCTTAGCCACCAACTAGGAAAGAGTATCAAAACTCAGTTGCTGAGCAGTACAGGTCAAGGTAGATCTACGAACATTGCAATAGGCACCAACATACGTTTACATGCGTATTAAACACTACTTGGAAGATAATTTAAAGCTCACAAAATGCTATGCCGCGCGACACTTGATATCAAATAAGTTGGCTTTTGCCGAATCAGCCGGAAATGACGAATAGTCCGGCATTCAAAAGACATTCGTATTCCCGGTTGACGATTTTCCTATACTCGACTCAAAAGCTCAAAGTTTAAGATTTTAGATTAATGTAAATAATCGAAATAATAGTCATACAAACGTAAAATAGGGAACAATTGCTTCAAGACACAAACGATAAATCACTTCCCAGTAGAAGAGATGCCTGATTCTAAGAACACAATATAAAGAACATCACATGTTTCTGCTCCCCACGAAATTTCGAATATGATGGCGGGTAAAAATAAGATCTGCAATAGAAACTCAAAATCTACAAAGGTTAACTACGAGACCGGTGGATCGAATTGACCAAACAACTTATCATAGCTTCATTGACCTACCTACATATAACTTTTAAAGTTAAGGTTTTTTTATAGTAAAAAGGATTTTTTAGATAATTTATTCGTTTTTAATTGAATAACTCTATGTTAAGTATTTACTCGTCGAAAAATTAGGCGTAGCCATGTACGTGACGCCCTAAAACCCTGACAATATTCGTGACTCCCTAAATTGTGCACTGATTACAAATGAGTTCAAGACCCTATACAGCCAATACATCCAACACATACAACGTCCAAAACCTTATTGGGAACAGTAGGACATCCAGCTCCATTAACTCATGCTTGGCATCCATGTCCTAGTTTGCAGGTACTTTTATGGTGACTTTTCAAGAGAAATGAGCAGCCTGCTGCCAAGTGAAGCCTTTGGGCCACTTTTATGTGGTTTGGGTTGGGTAGAATTTATACAAAAGTGTGTGGCAAAAAAAATATGTCGATATAAAAGTTATGTTTCGTTTTTGTGTTAAAAAATAATTTGCTGAAATCAAAAAACTTGTCCTTTCGTTCACATTTTGGGCGTTTTTTGTGAAAATTTTGGTACAAAAAATTTAAATTGAGTGCAATCGTGCCTGCTGCCATCACTCCGGATATTCCACCGAGCAATCCGTTTAAACACTGACGCTCATGCATTCCATTTTGGCACGAGTTTCGAGTACACTACGTACTACTTCGTCCGTATTGTGCGATTGTGGTACGGCCAGAGAGATTTTCTCCAGCACCTATGACCTTGGTCGATTCAAGGCAAGCGTCCATAAAGTCTTCACTCAAACCCCTTTCTCCTAACCTTCACATCCTTTCCGAACCAACGCAGTGCTTAGCATTAATAGAGGACCCCTGCTCGTCCCACAATGCTTCGAGAATGGGCAAAAATAAGAAAAAAAATTATCGCAGATTTTTACGAAAGTAGTATCATATTCAAGGTAATTGTTTAATTAGGCTGGATCCGAGATATTTTATCGAAAAATTGTGTTGATAAGGAGATATAGCTTGTCAAAGTCAGATATATTTTTACAAAAATTTATGAAGGTGAAAAATGAAATTTAGGTGCTGCACATATGTATAAAAAAATTGTAGATAATGTATTGTTGTAGATAGGCTACCAATTTCTTTTAATATTAAAATTACACTGATAAAATTACAAATGATAGGAGCGGGACCACTGATTGGTCTTTTTTGTTTAGTATTTTTTTTTACGAATTTTCAAAAATAAAAATGAAAAATAACCAAATTTAGAAAGGCAATTAAAATCGAATGGCGTAAAATGGCGTAAATCCTTCTCATGATGTTTTTAAATGCACTTTCTTCTCTTAAATCCGCCAAAAAAATTTGGCGTTTTTTTGCGCCTTTGGAAAATACGAGTATTTAATTTTTTCTAAACTACTAATGGAAATACTAAATGGGAATACTAAATCCCTTAAGTTAAAATTGCAACCAAAATGTGTAACCAACTCAATGCCGCGCATTATGAATGTTCTTTTAAAAAAGGCTTGGCACGCCTACTTAACCTATTATCAGCCATATTATACCATTTTTTTTCATTATTATGGGATTTTTGTGCTAAAATATGATTTAATGCTAATATCCTTATTCTAAAAAAAGAGGAGGTCTAATTTTGAAGAATGATTTTTTTCATAGTCTCGCCGTTATAGATTGAACTGCATTGCATATTCATAGCTGTGTCATCTCCATGTTAAGCTCTACGGATAATAAACAAAAAAAGGTTTCCTTTAAGCAACTTCACTGCCCTCTTTCCACCCTTCAAATGTCGAATTGAGAATAACGCTGAAATACGTATTTTGTTATTGTTTTTAAGTGTATATATACAAAATTTTAAAACAATCCGACCAAAAAACTCCATCCATATAAGCTTCACCACCCCCTTTCCTCCCTCTCAAGGTTGACGTTTTGAAAATCGCTCCTTTTTAAGGGTTGAATTTTTTAAATACAACTGACCAAATTTCATTATTAAAGCTTCAGCGGTTTGGGCTCGGTGGTGATCAAATAATCGGTTATATATATTCGATTTTTTTTGTTAACTATATCTTTTTTGGGAAAACAAGCAATATCTTTGAAATTCGGAGCCCAAAATGACTTATACTGCACATTTTCAGCGAATTTCAAGTACTCCTATTTTTGCCCCAATTTTGTATGTAATGAAGCACTGTGTGTCGGCTCGAATATCAGATTAAAAAAAAATCACAAATGGTCTACAAGTCTACTTGTAATATCTATTAAAATATTTCAGCATAAAAGTCCAAGTTTTCAGTAATAATGGCATGCTAGGTGTCTTGGGATGTTATGTCAGCATCAAAATATCAGTATCAGTATTTAATCAACAATTTAACTCGAAATGAACAAATGTAAAGTTCACTTTTCGAAAGTACACAATTTGTAAAGGGTGCAAGTACTTGGAATTTGTAAAGTAGAAAATTAGGATGATGCATTGAGGACAGTGACAACGCTTCGATTTCAAAATGTATGGCCACTTTAACTTCACTGAATTAAACTGTTGAAAATACAGACATATGTATGTCGAACCAAAGCTACTGTTAATTAGATTAAAGTGTATCCACGTAAATTATCGCAATTCACAATACTCTATTTAACACGTCAACGTCTTGAGTAAAACATTCGTACACATATGTACATAATATGCATATTCCGTCAGGCGCTCTTAGTAAAAGCATAATTCAAAAAGTGCTAATACACTGTGTAATGTGTAAAAATGAATTCTTCTTGAGTTAAGTACAAACACTCTAAAGTACGTAAATAAAATATAATGTATGTATTTCAATCGACCGTATCGTCTTCTACACAAGTAAACATATACGTAATCAGTATCTCTGCACGAAAACTCAGACTGGCTGAATGCTTGGTCTCTGCGCCAAATTTGGATGCTGAAATAAATACCAAGTCAACTCTTTTAATTTCATCATTAACAAGAAAGCGTGTTTCACTAAGTTTGATCAATTGAATAATCCGCTGCAATATACATACATACATACATACTTAGTTGCAGTCTGTTGCTGGTAACCCAACTATTAGCTATATCCAGCAGCCGAAGGTTAAATAATATATTTTTTAAATAGTTTTAGCTTTCTCACTGAACGGTCATCTCAATAGCGAATTTAGTAATATTAAGTCTGGCAACCCTACTTACAATTGGTTACGTTTTTGCTTATATAGGGTGTTTTTTTTAGAGGTATAGAACTTCGAATTGAAATAAAACACAAGAAAATCGTTTTAATGTCCATCAATTTGGCTTTATTGGAAGGATAATTTTATGCCATTAATGTTTAAATATGATTTCGGGCATGTGGCCGCCGCGGCTGGCTCGAATAAAGCCAATTCTACAGGTCCAATTTTCAACCACTTTTTCGAGCATTTGGGGCCGTATGTCGGCAATAACGCCACGAATGTTGGCTTCCAAGTCCCCTAACGTTTCTGGTTTGTTGGCGTAGACGAGCGACTTCACATATCCCCAAAGAAAATAATCCAATGGTGTCAAATCACACGATCTTGGTGGCCAATTGACAGGTCCATTCCGCGAAATTATGCGCTCATCGAATGTTTCCTTCAATAAATCGATTGTGACGTGCGCTGTGTGGCATGTAGCGCCGTCTTGTTGGAACCACAACTCATCCACATTCATGTTGCGCAAAATCTTCCATAAAGTTGATGGACAAAGCTCCAATTGCTGTGCACGGTGGCGAATCGATTCATTCGGGTCCTCTTCAACATTTTGCTCTACAGCGGCAATTGTTTCTTCGGTGCGCACTGTTCGACGTCTCTGCGGATGCGTATTATCACATAGAGTAAACGTAGTGCGAAAACGACCCATGGTTAACCGAATTAATTGCTCTGATGGACGATTATGTCGACCATAAAATGGACGGAGCTTGCGGTAAACTTCGCGAACTGAACCATTATTTTCGAAATAAATTTGCACGATTTGCAAGCGTTGTTCTTTTGTCAACCTGTTCATGATGAAATGGCAAACCAAACTGAACATAAATGACATTAGAGTAGCCAGATTTGACCACAAAATGCCAGTTTTATCTCTATTCGAAAAACAAACCTCTAAAAAAAACACCCTATACATCGCAACATTGTTTGCATACAGTAATAATCAAAACATATTGTTTCGACTCGCCGTATTCTGCACAACTAGCATCTTACATATCTGATAGCTCTTCCAGTTGACCCAAACCAAATAGTACGCTGCAGTTTTTATGACAAATAGGCATGTAATTATTCCGAGAAAAATTGTCATGTGATACTGAATGCTTGATGTACGTAAGAAGAATTCAGAATAAAATATTGAGAGAAAAAAGGAAAATAACTTTATTACAGCAATATGGCTATAATAAACTCCCCCTTGCATCCCTTGCACCCTTTGCTAAAATATCAATCTTTGTGGATGGAAGCCGAGAGATGTGTGAGCCGAGAAACTAACTTATGAAAGGTTGCAGACTTAGCAGCCCATTGCACTGAAACCTTCTTTATTTCAGCAAATCCTTTACTAAAGAAAAGCGAAATTGCGGGAGGTCATATTTCAGCTATTATGTATTTCTTTAATGCAATCCGATGTACTACGCAATATTTTGACTACTGCAGATCGATTTAATTAAAAAAAAATTTGCTAAAACTATTCACGCACCCATGGATGTTATTTTCGTGAAAAAATAAATTGTTCCCAGAAATTGATTTTTAAACACTGTGTCTCCACAGTGCTTATACTCGTATAGTGCAGATTGCTTAAAATAAAAGTAAGCGAAGAGACGGAAAAACTCTTAAACATACATGTAACCAGGCCCATAGGAAGACTAAAACGTACGAAGCCGATAAATATTTATTTTGGTTTGAGACAAATTTTTGACGATTTATACATTTTTTTGTCGAAGCACTTTTTCCACTCCGATTGAGACACCTCCAAAACATGGTTTTTGAATGCTTCAGCAGCATCTTGTGGTGATGAAAATCGTTGACCACGCAATTTTTTATGTGCGGGAATAGAAAGAAGTCATTGGGTGCCAGGTTAGGGCTGTAGGGCGGATGACCCATTAAATCGATGCTTTGGTCGATCAAATAGGCGGTTGTTTGAGCCGATGTGTGAGAGCTTGCATTGTCATGGTGAAGAATGATTCTGCGTCGGCGGTTGTTTTTCCGTATTTCATTGAACACTTCTGTCAAACAAATTGTTGTGTACCACTCAGAATTGACCGTTCTACGTTCCTCTTACGGCACAGTAGCCACATGACCAGTTGTGCCGAAGAACAGGCGATCATTTGCTTCGATGTGCTACGTGCCCGAACAACTTTTGTTGGATTTGGCTCGTCTTGGAAGACCCACACGGTTGATTGCTGTTTTGTTTCGGGCTCATACGCATATATCCATGATGCGTCACCTGTCACGATCTTATAAACGTCTTTCGAAGTATCGCGATCGAATTTTTCCATAATTTCTTTGCACCAATCGACACGAGCCTTTTTTGAGCGATTGTCAAATTATGCGGGATCCAACGAGAACAAATCTTTCTGACAGTTAAATGTTCATGCAATATCGAATGCACGGCCGTGGAACTAATACCCAAGGATGCCTCTATCTCACGGTTTGTCACATGACGATCTTTCATTATCAGTTCACACACAGCATCGATGGTTTCTGGCACTATGACCGATTTTGGACGACTTTCACGAAATTCGTCCTGGAGCGAACGGCGACCACGCTTGAATTCGTTAAACCAGTTACAAATTGTCTTGAGGGTTGGTGCTTCATCACCAAATGCCGAATGAAGGCGATCGAAGCACTGTTGTTGAGATAATTCACTTCGGAAATCGTAAAAAATCATGGCTCGAAAATGTTCACGAGTTAAATCCATTTTTTGACCGAGATGAATTTTTCAAGTCAGTGTAAACAACACAAATAGCGCTTGAACATCAAAATGTTCTAAGCACGTTTGTGGTAAAAAATGACAAACTTTTCAATGGCAATGTCAGATTTTTCGAAAACGCACTAGACCATCCTTATTGAAAAAATATAAAAGGCAGCCTACGTAGTTATTTAAATTTAAAATTAAATCTCTTTTGGCTGTTAGTAAAGTATTGTGTACATTCCACGTATTAGGAACAAAGCAGCTGTTAGCAATCACTGATATCCATCATGAAAAGACTCACCCCCTGCAATACCTTCAAATTATTCTAATTTATTTCGAAGATCAGTCTTTAAATCGATTGACCAATTTATGGTTGTAATAATCGTAATAATAATAAAGCAAGCGCTTTATCATACTGTTTATCATACCGTAATTTCGTACCACATTTTTTTTTCTTAATGCTAGGCCAACAATAGCATGAAAATGAAAGTGCAAATGAAGATCCAGAGTTAGGTAGGTAGGTTAAGTGGCCGCGTCTAGGGCATCACTTAGGCCATGTGGTCCATTGTGCTATCACCTATCCGTTTCGCTCTGATGAATTTCTAAGATCCAGAATTTCTAAGTTAACGATTAGACGTTGTTCGCAACAATAAGGTCTTTGTCCAAAGCTTTCGGTCTACATCCATGTAAGATTTAGATGGTGCAAGTACTAAAGTCTTGGACTCATGGATTGAGTCGTAAGTTTGTAAATTGGGCTTTGGAAAGGTGAAAGATCCGTAATTTATCAAAAAATTATGCTTAGCTATGAAGCTTCTGAGCCTAGTACCATTCGAAACCATATTTGCCAACCACAATTCTTTCCCTAGTGTGTGCTACTGACGGTAGTAAACCACAAACAATTTGCAATTTATGTCATGAGAAAAACCGATGATACTCGTATTTACTATATTCAAGATTCATGGTGTATACACCTTATATTAACAAAATTTATAATTTTTTTTTAATATACAGTAATAGTTTTCTAACATAAAGGTCCATAATGTTGGAACCAGTGTTGCCGCTGAAAAATTTTAAAAAGTCGCAAAAAAAGAAGCCATCAAAATTAATTTAGCACAAATAACTTAGGCAATGCCACAAAAAAGCGCGTTAATTCAGATTAATTTCGTACATTTTTGCGGAAAAACTTTGACATAATAAAAGGGTTGCAAGTAGTTTAAATGTTGCCTGAGGTGTAATTTTTAAGTACTTAAGTTTTACATTTGAAAAGTGAATACTAAAAGGAAGGCATATTTTGAGTATTTTTAAACACGCAAAAATAAAAAAAATTAACTTTACGAAACAACTTTCAAAATGTACATATAACCTTTTTGATCAAGAAAAAGGGGCAAAAGTCGCATGATTTTGAAGAAAAGTGTCAAAATAAGCCTGTTTTTAAAAAGTCGGTGTCAGGTGGCATCGGTCGCCAGAAAGGGTCAATTTGACACTTTAGTCGCACAACGGCAACACTGGTTGGAACGTCCATGAGTTACTTTGTTTGTAGTTATTTAATTACGAGTTAATACCCCATAAATGCAGACTACAAATATACGGGTATATCGCCTAATCCTAATACATATATTTAGGTTTTTCTTTCATCTAACTAAACTCCGCACTTCAAATGGACTACCGTTAAGTGCTGACTACAAACTGTTTGCAATCCAGCACTTAGGTTAGGTTAGGTTGAGGTGGCTGCCTCTGTATGAGACACACTTAGGCCTCTTAATGGGCCCGTTGTGATACCACAGATTCCACCCGTTTGAAATGCGTATGCAACACTGTTTTTTTCAACATGTGATACACCACACATTTCAAACGGATGGTGAAGCACTTACGATAAACTAAATTTGAATATCGAAAAGCAGATTGGTTTTCAAATCTTCAAATTGCATCACAATTAGAAAATCCAAATTACTTTTACGAGGTGTCACCTTTTTAGCGCCAATGTCTACATTTAGTTTTTCGAATACTCTAAAGAATCATACTAATGGAAACACATAAAATTGCTATTCAAAATAAAGTCAACAAACTAATCAAGATTACGAAGTAATTTCCCTCTGAAATGAGCCGATTTATTGCAAATGGTTGAAATTAGATTGTTATTTATCATCGTTTTAAAATGATACACACATGCATACATAGTATATGCACACATACATAAGCACACTACACTCGCAACATAATAACAAATAATTTAAGAGCATGACATTTTTATGCAAATATTGGAATTTCAGAAAATCGATCTTTAAGCAATTGTGGTTTTACCTAATTGTATGAGCACGATTGAAGATATACGACATTGCTGGTGAGTTTGCCAGATGTTGGTTATGAAAAATGAAATAAACGGAAAACGGTCGTGTTACCGGAAAAAGATGGGAGCCAACTCAAAATTGTATAGAAGCAAGGAGCGGTCACATACTGAAAACGTACTATTAAATATTCGACACTAATGTCCCGAACACATTAGCAGCGACACGACCACATATGCCAAAATATACAACCACGACGTTCTTATGGAGACAATTATTTTGACGACTATGCGACTACACGACCACCGACCACAGTTGTGACTGTCGCCAACCTTAAAATTATTTATATTTTTAGACGACCAAACCAATTGGCTACTACTATTACTACTTTAAAACAGGTGTTTTTAAAAAGGCGTTCTTTTTACTTTTTCAGTGTTAAATAAAAATAATTATTAGAATTTTGTTTGTATTTACTAGTTTTATAAATTATTGCACATCGCCATTTGTTTTGAATTAGCTATGAAACTATAAAATGGATATAGACGAGGAATAACGGAGGAAGTGCGTAAGCACCATCCAATTTGTTATTAGGCACCCAAAAAATATGATTAAGTATGCTGCTGTTGCTTTCATTGTGATAAATGTGTCGGGTCATTAGGGCAAATTTTTCAGTAAGAGTTTAATTTAGTTTCTAGTATAAACAAAGTTTAAACGCAAAATCGATTTTCAACCTTGAACAAAACTTAAACTACGTATAAAACCCAATCTTGCTCGGTTAAGCTAAGTTCGAACTGGAAACTTTTTTACAGTTTATTTTGAAATTTACGATATCGAACATTTTTCACTAAAAATAAATATAATTCGCGTAAAATAACGAGATTCCTTCTAGCGAGCAATATATAGGGTTTTTCATTTCGAACCGAAAACTTTGACAGCCCTGCGTTCGACAACCGCAGCTGTCATCTGTCGTTGCATTGTGTTAATATTGTAGTTTAGTGTTTGCCATTTATGAAAATGGACCGATTTAGCATCGCTCAACGTGTAAACATAGTGAAAATTCACTACAAAAATGGTGACAATTTGAGCACCACTTTTCGCGCACTAAGGAAGGATTTCGGACGTCACGGAAGGCCTGTTTTGTCAACAATTTCGGATTTATTGGCGAAATTCGAACGAACTTGCGTCGCGTTTTGGTGATGCCAATTGGCCGTCAAGATCGTGCGATCTGAACCCTTTGGACTTTTTTCTTTGGGCCTACGCGAAAGACCAAGTCTATGCAGACAATCCGCAGACTCTGGAGCATTTGAGGGACAACATACGTGCAGTTCTTGGCGCCTTACAGCCTGCTATATGTAAAAAGTCATCGAAAATCGAAAGAATCAAGGTGTGCCAGGCTGCTCGTGGCGGTCATTTGAATGATGTCATATTCCATTACTAATGGCACAAACCAAATATTATTTTGATAATAAAGTTTCATAAAAATTCAAATTTTAATTGATTTTTTTTCTTTATTTACTTTTTCGGCTCATGATGAAAAACCCTATAATAAATAATATAATATCTCAAATATTTATGCGAGATATTAAAAATTAAATTGATGAGAAAAGTAAAAGCGCTGAGAAACCACTTTAATTTATTTGTCGGATAATTTTTATTTTGTGACTGGAATAAACTTTTTGAACTCAACAAATTTACAAACCAGAAGAATTATTATCTGATTAGAACATTAGCTAGCATTACCATTTAACTTCGTTTAAATTAAAACTCAGTCTAAACGACAGATTAGTTTTTCAGTGCCAGTTTAACTGGATAACCTTTAGCGTTTGAGTGTGGCAGTACTGGCAATATTTATATCTAGATAATCATTGTTCTTTGTTTTGATTGTCATTCGTAAATAAATTTTTAGCACTCAAGCAACCAAAAATTATTTCAACCAAAAATTCAAAATTTGCCGTCCTCTTGCCTCTCGACATTTGTCGTCTCTTTCGTTTCTTATCTAATGCAATGCAATTATTGACTGACCATTTTGTAGGATACTTTATATGAGGACCGATGAGCTCTTACATATTATAATCTGAAGCTTCGTTCATGCAGTAAAAGTCGAAATGTTTTTCGTAGCGAGCAATTGCGCTCTTCCAATTTTAAAATTGTGATTTTTCCAAATAGATGAACTGTCAAAAGCAGTTGGCAGTTTAAACTTAGTTTATACGTGCAGGGTTGGGCTTTTAAACTGAGTTTAAACTTCATTCAGATCTGACTGAAAAATGTTCGCGTTTAACTAGAAACTGAATTAAACTCGCACTGAAAAATTGGCCCTTAGAGTATTTACCAAGGGAACAAACCTACAAAATCAATATGCATACTGTGTTTTAATGAATAAACTATATTTATTTCATTTACTGCTTTAAACGTATCGTTTGTAGCAGGAGTTTCACTTAAAGAACTATTAAGCAGGTATAGTGGAAAAATATGTCGGAACAATAAGCTATGAAATAATTTACATGTTATGAAGTACTTTACAAGGTATATATACAACAAAGTGAATATATGGTACAACAATATGGTAGTCGTATTTACAACAATATGGTTTGGCATAATATAGATGTTTGTGTAATGTTATTCATTTAACAAGGTTGCTCTTAATCTAAGGCTGTTTACAATATAATAGTACAACATTTTGATCGGGTACGGGTCATGGCAATTTGCCAATGCATTTAAGTGGTCATTTGTTTGGGCAAGATAGCTCTGTACGTATCGCCTTCTAATTGCAAGGAAACTCGGACACTCTAGGAGAAAATGTTGTAGGGTTTCAAGTGTATTTAGGTTGCAGTTGAATAAACTATAAGTCACAGATCATGGTGTGCAAGTGATGGTGTGTCTTATATACCTATTTATAAATTGTATTTACTTGTTATATCACTTATAGTGCTAACTGCAACTGACTGCAAGTGAATGGCATAACAAAAGAAATTAACTATGCGATTGTTTTTGTCTCTTCACATCCAGCACATCCAACTCTTAGTTAATGAATGTTTTGGATTCCAGCTAGCGCTGCTGGGTTAAGAAATATATTTTTCCGCTTTAGTTTATGAGCCGTGGGAATTATAAGCAATGGAATACTGTGAAATATCTCGGACACCTTTTATTCGCAACCATTTTAAATGTAAACAATTCAAACGTCAATGACAATATTGCTGTATCACTCGATAAATCGTGCTCTTTCAGATTTGTATAAAGAGTTTTCGTTTTTTAGACGCTTATCACGAATCAACACGATGCGACACAACACAAAACCGGCCCAAGCGCGCATAATTGGAAGTCGCCGGTACGGTAGCGAAAATTTATTTCCATTATATGTTATTTTGTTTTCATCGAATTCGTTTCCTGACAGCCTGGACCTTGCCACTAATTGCAGTGCTATCAGTCCGCGTGGTACTTTTCATTTAATTGACGTCGCCTAGCGCGCCAGCCGTGACACGCAATCGCACAGCGCACCCACACGTGCATCGGCCGGACAAAGCACATAACTTCACACAGAACATATTCTCAAACAGAGCAGTCTTTTGTTTCAGATATCCTTCTGAACCCGTTTCCGCGGCATGCAAGCAAAGGAGCTTTCTGAAGGGTCCGCACGAGGGATTTCGGAGTTGACAGCGCAGAGCACCAATCGGAAAGTCAGCTTTAGGCGATGCAATATGACTCACGCCAGCGTCCTCACAAAACATCTTTAAAATCGGTCCAGCCGCAATCGACGAAACTATAGTGCTTCAAATCATATGGATGCCGCGTCAGGGCAGCAGTGTCCGGGCAATAGAGTGCTTTGCAATTGAACGGAACTGCTTGGACACTTTTGTTAGCGATCGTAGGCAACGTCGACTGTCGACTACGCCACGCGACTCAATTCTCTGTTCTCTACAAATAATATTGACGATACACACCAATTTCAATACACCAACGTCTATGAAGCACGTTAAAAACACATTCGAGTGCAAAAGCACAGAACGGTCACGTCCACACTGCGCAAAAGTTCACGTCGAACTGAACGGGTCTAAGTTGCGGCGGCACACACCAAGTAGCGAGCGCCGAGCGTCAAGTGACCGCAGCCGAGTTCGCTTCCACACGAATGCGAGCATGTGCTTGGAGGCAGTTGGAGACTGCAGCTGGCCGCCGGTTCGTGAAAGAGCAAATGCATTGGAGCGCCACAACAACTTCCAAACGATGGTACCACGAGCATCAGCACGAGCAAGGGAAATGCGAAGCACGCGAGGCAAGCACTCACACAAACTGGGAGCGCGTTACCCAGAACCACGGCACGAGTGCAAGCAAGGTGGGGGTGGGCCGTCGTTCGCAGACGTTTGTATGTACTCGTCTAAGAGATGTACCCCTGAAAATAAAACGTATTTATTTACAATAATAGAATTTCGCAGTGTAGGTGTGCATTACCGCTGTGCATTGCTTTCCTGCCTTGCCGATTGGTTGTGTCGTGTGGTCAGTTTAAACTTTAAAGAAACTCGCATTTTATAACAAACTTGGGCCCACTTCACAGTAACTAAATTTCCACGCAACCTTATATTCTACTTGAACCATATTCTATTCGATAGCATTTCCCTCATTGATTTGTTGCCCAATTTGACTGGAAGTATGGAAAAGCTAATATTTCCACATTTTCGATAAAAAACAAGAACATTTATCTAATGTTTGTTTCAAACCTTTATGTTTTCGTTTTCTGGGTTTCGATACAATTGAAACAACCAAGCAAGACTCTTCATTCACCCAAAGCCGGTCCAATAAACTGGCTACTAAGCAGGTCTCACGTTCATAATCGCACTATTACTGTGACTTTTGCGGTAAGTTTTATTTAAGCACGCATGTCAAAATTAATTTTTAAAACTATTTAAGTAGTCGATAATCATTTAAAGGCTTTCATGACATGGGGATCCTGTAGAGAACCACCCTATGTTTATAAGTAATTCTGAACTAGATCTTTAGCGGCTGTTAGAGCGTTTAGCCACAAATCGAATGGTTGTCTCAGAAAGTAATGATAATCCTTTGGGTGTCTAGACTTATTTCTATCATTCCTTCTTCTAAACTTAAAATCGACCTTATTAACCTATACACCCAGCGAAATAATTGTAAAGGCACTATGATTTTTACAAATATGACATAGTTTATATATTTCGAAAGTTTTTATTTAAAAAATATACTTAAATGATGAATATATACTAAAAAAAAATATTTTAATTCCATATTTCATTCTTTTCATAAATTTGTTCTTGAGTACGCCCCTGGTTATCCTGCTAAAAAATGAAATTTGGGCCAGCAATCTCGTCTCCAAAGGTGACAAGTACATCATCCAATAGTTGTATATGTATAATATCCTGAATACATTTTGGTAGAGACAAAGCAGGTCGGTGTGGTTCCTCCATATGCATTATGGTGCCAAAAAGCATTATGGTGCCACCCGCGAAATTGCGTCGTAGTCGGGTTTGTTTGAGACTGCGATCGAGACACCATATTTCTCGGCGATTCCTAATCTTGCCTTGTTGTGTCTCTATGCTAGCGCAGGTTTGCCACATTTCTTGTCATATACTGGAGTTAGATCTGGTTTTAAAATTTGCTGTACACGTTTCACCCCACTTTCAAGTTTAAGTCAGCTGTAATTTCCTTTGCGGATAAGTTTTTTTTCACTGCATGTCGTTTTAGCACTCTTTTAATTCTAGGTTTTACTAGTACTTTATGCCCAGTTTTATAAAATTGTCAACGACACACCTTGATGTCTTTTGCAATTTCGCGATTAGATAATTCTTCATCGTGATAGGCCGTACATTTTCTTCTCCGCCTATTTATGACTTTCCGCGAGGCATTCTAATTTAATAAGTACAAATAAATATGTACATTGATCACATTTTTACAAAAAATGTTTCTTTTCTTTCAAATTTTTAAAATAAAACAATTTTCCCAAATTGAATAAATACATGTTTATCATATATTTCCATAAAAATGGACACAGTTTAATCACATTTGAGTTAATTTCAAGATTTTTTATCTTGAGTTTAATCACATTTTGTTTAACTTTAAAAATTTTCATTCAACATTTAACTTCAGCTTGATAACATTTCGTTTTATCCAAGAATAACACTTAAACATACTTATTGTTTTGTAACATATGCATATCATAAAGTGCATATATATGCATATTTGATTAAAAAAAAGAAAAAAATTAATTTGTTTGTACTTTTAGTTTTACTTCGACTTCGATACAAAAAATTTAAGCGTTTTCATTAAATGAAAACTGAGATCTTAAAAATACTTAGGCAGTATTTTGTCCTCTAATCTAGAACGAAATTTATTGCAGATAAATTCTATCCCCTCCATTGCAAAAAAAAGGTCAATTTTTTTATCAAAGTCTCAGATCAGGAATCGTTTTTTGTTTGGTGTTAAACTTATGAACCATGAATATATGAAAATTTCAAAATTTCTTTAATAAAGTATTACAAGTTAGCAATTTCATTTCTCATAGAGAGTTTGAATCCCGGGACTTTTGGGACTGGAAAATGTCCGGGATCTCGGGTGCGTCCGAAGTAAAAGTATGTTTTTGTCACTGGTACAAAAATTCGATGCTAATTTGCAAAGAGCAAATATTAACTTTTGCTTTAAAGTTGGTAAAACTTTAACCGAAACATTTCAATTGATAAACCAAGTTAATGGTGATGATTGTTTAACCCGTGGCAGAGTTCATGAGTGGTACTCGCGATTTAAACACGATTACCAGGACATAAATGATGACCAACGTGCTAGCCAACTGATATCCGCGATCACCGTAGATTCCATCAAAACTAGGCGGCAATTCATCATAGATCAGCCAAAACCAAAACCTACTACTACTACTTTACGAAAAATAAGCATGTTTTGCAACATTAAAGAAAACGCCATGAAATTCCATATTTTCCGACTTTGAGGTCCAATTGCCGCGGATTTTTAGAACTTATAAAAATAAATTACATTGGAAAAGACGCCGTAAGGTGTTGTAAATGCCACAAAGTAAAAATCATGTCAACCGGTTTATTGGTTTAGAAATTACAATCCAAAACGTGAAAAAAGTCAGGGAAAATCCGAAAAAGTGACACGCCCATTTTTTGCGAAAACGGATACTAAATTTTAAAAACGGTTTGCGGATTCGAAATCAGCTGTCCCTAATTACTGATGTCAAAACTAGAAAAGCCGACAAAAAGTCGAAATTTGTTGCCCTGTGTAATTTTCAATAACATAAACAAATCTTTTTTTTTGAAATTTTGGTCACGGTTTCTTTTAGTGCCCGACCGAAACGGCTGCACTAACTAGTTGTTCACACAATAAAATGTAAAAAATATTCTAGTAAGTTTCGGTTTCGACAGTTCGAGCATTTTTTGGCCAAAACTGAAACCGAAATCACTTATTTGGGCCGAAACCGAAACTGAATATTCGGTACCTCAGTATGTGTTCTATAAACCCTCTGGAAAGAAATCTTCAAATATTTTCCATATTCGTAAAATCAATCGTTAACGTTAGGCCTTTTTTTTCGAAAAACCCACTATCATCAGAGGAAGATACTAAATACTGAGGTATTGAGGAGAGGTTTATTCAAAATAGCGGCGGAAGCGCCTGGCGTCATCCGGGTGGGTATTGGTCAAGGACGAATACAATAATCTTTGGTAAGGCGAAGGTTAAGCATCTCAATAACATAAAATTATTGCATTTTAACTGAACATTTGGCTATCGAAAGACGGCATTTCATCGATAGACACTTGTGACTGATTTTTGATTTTTCGTTTTCACGTTCACCTTATAAAAATAATGCATTTCCGATCAAACAAAGGCGTTTTGAGGACGTAGAAGCCATCCAAAAGGCTTGAACCGACATCCTGAAGTACATTCCAGCCGACGATCTAAAACACTCATGAGATATGCTTTTAGATCATGCAAAAAGCTGTACTGAGCCTGAAGGGGTCTATTTAAAAAACCATATCGGTTTTATCAAAAAATTTTTTATTATTCTTTTAAATGTTTAAAGGTAAAAAGACCTTTTTGCTAATGGGGGGACGTACATACCATGCATAGTGATTGAAAATTTTAAATAATTATAGGCCATGGGGGTTCTGACACCCAAACCCCCTTGGCTACGCCACTGCCTCAATCAAAAAAATGTTTACATTTACTTAAGCTTCACAGCCAAATAAATAGATATGGTTTCTTTTTAGACGAATTCATTTAAAAGCTTAAAGTTTTTATTTGCATTTAGTATCAAATTGGCAACACTGAATGACTCGTGTGCTTTTACGAGGCTGTTTATGCGTAGTTTTGCTCGTGTATCTTTCCGATGGTCGCGTAAACTGAGCTCCATACAAATTTTGACGAGGCTCATAATTTTTCGAGGTTTACGAGGGTTTTACGCGTTTGAGGGAATACCCTCAATGTCTTAGACAGTAAGTTGCATTACAAAAAACTTAAAAGACAGAAACGGCACCTAATTTTGCCGTTTGAAAGGCATTGATTTAAAATAGAATAAAATATCAATTTGAGATTTTCTTACGTATTAGCTGGTTTGTTACAGTTCTATCACATAGTAATATAAAGGATTAATTTGTATTTTGAATGTAGTCCCGGAGGACATGTCACACTCATAATTTGTATAATACATTACATATTAGTTTATCTGACATCAATACAACAAAATCAATGGACATTTAACATGAGATTGACTTGACCTAAACATCTTAATTATATTTACATATACAGTAGAAGCGCGATAATTCGTACCCCGTTAATTCGAAAATCTCAATAATTTGTAATAAACTGTTGGTCCCTTGAAAAAAATCGCTTTAATTCGTAAAAATTTCACACATTCGCCAATTCGTTTTTTTTTTAATACAAGCTCTGTTTAACCTCTTATAAATCGTAATGGTTTTTTGACAACCTCTTATAATTCGTAAATCAAAGCAAAATTTTATGGAACTCTGGTTCGAAAAAAATCAATCATAGTAGGCAGTCACGGCTACGTTTACCATTTACTTTTCTTATTTTTTTGCATTTTTAAAACTTAGGTGTCCAGTTAGGTGTTAAATGGTGTCCAATATTTTTACACATGTATATGTACATATATTCATACCTATTTAAGCAAAATGAATAATTGTTGTTTTTTGTTTTCTTTTGTATTAAATCAATTGAAAAAAAACGATTAATTCGTATTTTTCTTATTTTAACCTCGTTAAATCGAAAACCCCTGTAATTCGTAAAAAATTTGTGGTCCCCTGCGATTACGAAGAATCGGGATTCTACTGTACTTTAAATAATTTGTTTACATTTTGAATTGTGAGAAAGTTCCAAACTCGCGATAAGCACCTATGCATATTAATGAATATTTCTTCTGCACAAAATCCACAATTAATATTTTTTAATCGATACGATTAGGTGCGGCTCACTAGCACACCCTACAACATACGCATCTGAAACTTCGCTACAAACATCCACTCCACGTCACGCTTCTGCTAAATCACAATATGCGACTCGCGATATACATATGTAGAAAATAGTTGGCAGGTAGTTTGCGAAAATTTCCATCGCGTGCTCAGGCATTAGGTCACCGGATGTAGACTAGCCAACCCTCAAACGCATTCACGCAAACAAAACCTCACGCCCCCGCACAAACACATTGCCGATGTGCTGGATGAAAACCTGTTTAATTTTTTCACTAAGCAAATATTTGTTTGCCGTTATTTTTATTTGTGGACAACTCTGCGTATCCCTTCATGGAACGAATGGATAGAGCGCAACAAAAAGCACTGGACTGACTGAACTCTGCATTGCTGGTGAGCAAATGAATTATGAGCTATACTTAATTAATACTTGGTCAAATTTAAAAAGTGGACAATTACCAGTTTTAAATTCGCCCGAAATCGGAATTATTTATTTGATTGCATAAAAATACTGAGAGTTTCAAATAGGAAATCAAATTCAAAATTCCGAAGAAATTCCGTCAAATTCTTAACAGATTGAACAACTTGTTAGTTAAATATAGTTAAACATCATACATCATAACATCATAAAACATGTAGCCTATAACACTGTGCTACAAAAAAAAAAATGAAATACACCTGACAAGTAACATACTGTAGGCTGTTTATGTGGTCGAATAATGCATAAAAATATTTTTGTTATATTTTTTGTACCCCCCAATTTTATTTATTTACAAAAAACCATTTTTACAAACTTTCCGCGGTAATCTATGAATATCTCAGTCATTTTTTTAACGATTTTCAATATGTAATATGTTTTGGAAAGAGCATTGTCAGACCTTTCGAATGATGTATGTCAATTCATTGTTTAAACAAATGAGTTGTAAGTTTTTATCGCATAAACCTTGAAAAAGTGATTTTTTTCTCAATTTTTTTAACTTTAACCAGTTTTTATTGCATAATGAAACAAAAAAATTAATAAAGTTAGGTAATATTCTGAAAGAAGATTTGTTTACGAACAAATTGGTGTATTGCTTTATTGAATTGGACCAAAACTGCGGAATCTACGCTATTTTTTCGTAACTAGAAAATATGGCCTATCATGTGTATTGCAGTGTGTACAATGAATTCGTCTTAAATTTTTCAAATCAATAGTATGGTTCTCAAATGAATACATAATCAAATCGATACACACCATCTCTTTATCGATTGCAAGGCAGCATTCGATAGCCCGATAAGGGATCGCCTATATGCTGTATTGTCTGAACTTGGTATCCCTGTAAAGCTCCGTGAGACTTTCCAGAGCGACGTTGAGCAATACACGCAGCTCCGTCAAGGTTGGAAGTGGCCCAATTGAGAGGCGAGTTCGGTGAACAGTTTATTTCAAGTTTACTTACTTACTTATTTAACTGGCCATAACATTATACAGCCTTATACAGCTCATACAGCTCGTTATTGGTTCGTATACGATAGTTGTCGCCAATACGAACAGGGCCGAAGATTTTACGTAGTACCTTCCTCTCGAACACTCTAAGGGCCGCTATGTCGTTTCGTGTCATTGTTCATGCTTCTGCGCCATAGAGGAGCACGGGCAAGATAAGCGTCTCTCTTCTCATTATTTCACGTTTGGGGCCGGTCAATTGGCTGCCTAGATCGTGCGATTTAACGCCTTTAGGGCCGTTTTCTCAACTTACCGTTAACTTTAAAGTTCACTTTATCGGGCCAATAAACGTATTTTCGTTTTCTCAACCGCTTGTTAAGCTATCGGCCCGATAAAACTTACCGGTCAGATTGAGTGCCTGTTAAACTTTAAAGTGAGCTATAAGTGAAAGTGTTGCCAACTACATCCATATGTTTGTTTACAAACAAAAAACAGCTGGTTATGAAATTATAATCGCTGCTGTGCCACCACCTGTGCGATACGTCTCGCTCTTCTCCGCTGCAAGTTCCAGCTTGGACTTGCGCTTCAAGCTGTCGAAGTTGTCCCTCAACGATTTCCAACGTCGCGACACGCCCTTTTTGGCAGTAAAAGCATCAGCAAGATTTTGCCAGGCAACAATTTTTTTTGTTCCCTTAAAAAATAATTATAATTTTTCAAAAACAGCTGATTGCGCCGCCAAGTGCTGCCCATCGTAGACCAGAGTCTACGAAAATAGTTACCGGGCACTTTAAAGTGAGGAATAACTTATCGGCCCGACAACTAAAGGTCACTTTATCGGTTAGTTGAGAAAACGGCCCTTCGACTATTTTTTGTGGGGCTATGTTAAGGCTCATGTCTATAGCGACAAGCACGCAACGGTTGACGCACTGGAAGCCAATATTGAAGAATTTATTCGTGAGATACCGGCCGATATGCTGGAGAGAGTATGCCAAAATTGGACCCAGCATATAAACCATTTGAGGCGCAGCCGCGGTCAACATTTACATGAAATCATCTTTAAACATTGAATTACTTACATAGATCGTTCTATCGGCTCAAATAAAGATTTCATACATTTCTCTAAATTGTATGTGTGTTTTTAAAATCAAATCCGAAGGCTCTTAAAAAATCACCCTTTATACATTTCGAATTTAATGAATCCAGTACTGCGATTAATGAAAATGGCGTTTATATTGTGACTTAAAAATAAAAGTCACTGAATGATTTTTATTGATGACTTAAAAAATAAAAGTCACTGACTGAATTTTATTGATGACTTATTCAAACAAAAAGTCACAAATAATTGTTATCATAGGACAGCTAAAAAAAATCGAAAAAACTGTTATTTGTGGACTCAAAAGAAAAAAAAAAGGATTTTTAAAATATAAATAAAAAATAGCTGTTATTTGTTGAGTCAATAAATAAAAGCAAAGAATATGAAGTAATATGGAGCGCGCATATGGGCACAAAAGTGTTTTCGGCTGTTATGATGCGAGGGGGAAGAGCGAAGCGTAAGCATTTGAGCATGTTACAGCCTATTTCCACCGGGCCTTAAATGCATTTAACGCTTAAATGCATTTAACATCGCATTTATATGCTCTAATTCCCATGCAATTGTTTTTGTATCAAAGTGAGTTAACTCACTTTCAAAACTAAGTTAACTCAGTTTTGCAGTTTACAGACGTCTAACAGAAAATTTTATGTTAAAAGCGGGAGCAATACTTACAAATGTACAAATTTTGATAGCATGTTTTACGGCGCTGTAAGAGCCGTACGTGGTTGCTGTGGCGTAGTGATCAGCGTTGCCGTTTTGGTTATTTTTAACCAAAAATGGTTCTTTTTATTTTTGAAAATGGGTTTTGGTTATTGGGTGATGTTTGATCCCATTTGGTTATTTTTTAGAATATTGCACACTGATACAAAATGCATCTTTTAGAATGTTGCACACTGATTCAAAATGTATCTTAAATGTCAACGAGCACAATATTATTGCGAGTGGCAATAATATTGATATTGATTGATAGTGGCAACTAATAGTAGTAATTAAGTAATAGCAAGTAGTGACAAAAAAGAATATCGCCTGTCTATTTTTGCAGCTCACTGAAACTTTTACTGTGCGTGAACGTGTTAATTTTTATTTTATGTTACACATATGTACATACATATGTGTCGAAGCCTTTTAAATGTTCATTAAATCTTGAAGTTTATGTATGAGTTATTTTTTTTTGTTTATGTGGAATAAACATTTTGGTTATTTTTGTTACATTTTGGTTATTTTTATTTTTGTTCCCGGTTATAAATTTTTTTTCTTGTGGCAACGCTGGTAGTGATCGCTCAATAATTTTTTGCATGTATGTTTATTGATCTTGATTGTCGAAGCGCAAGCGGAGAGCAAACAACGAACCAAAGCATCGTCATCGTCGTTTCAAAGAAGATGATTCGGGATTCGCTAATGTTTTTTGTTGTTGTCATTTATTGTGTGTATGCTTTTTTGTGTGGCTTTTTGCTGTCCGCTTTGATTGCTTTAAAAACTTGCAAATATTTATACGTGGTTGATCCCAATTTAAAATGTTTACAAATATTTTTACGTGGCGAGTTCCAAGTAAAATTATTTGTTTATATTGTGACATGGTTGATTACAATTTTGAAAAACACGGGAAGACGATTCAAAATTGACAAAAACACTTGAAATCAAAAATAATTATACTAGTGTTTTTCATTTTTTTAAATCTAAATCTAACGGGGAAATCAAGGGTTAAAAGTTTGTATGGAAAAACATACTTGAAAAGGTTTATTGACTTTAAATATGGTGAAAGCACTACAAATGAGAAATAATTAGACAAGTATTTTGTCATAAAAATCTTACGGGCTCAACAAAGGGGAAAAGAAACTTGATTTATTGGGTCCATTGATTTCAAACATGCGTGCAGAGCCGCCGGACTCTGCTGTTATTAAGGCATGCCTACGTTTAAGAATAGTGTAAATATTCTACACCTGTATACAGTGGCGTCCCCGGGGGGATTAGGGGGGGGTAGATCCCCCTTGGTGGATAAATTCATTTATCCAATTTGATGTAACAATATAGAATTGTGAAACATTTTTACTATTTGCTTTATCTCTTCTGTGAGCACCCACTTAAAACCTAATAGTTGAACCTCCCATGATCTGGCCAGACCATGGCGTAAACAAGAGGATAGTCGAGGATTGTTGATAAGGATATAAAAAACCAGCAAGTGTGAACACAATGATTTCTTTTGCTTGCCTACATTTTATTTACGTAAAACGTAAAAATATACTACAATAATTAAGTAAATAGCGAGTTTCAACTTCAATGAATTAATTTTGAAATTTAAAAAATAAAGGCTGTACACGAAAAAAAGTAGTCAACAAGAAATTGCTGTCAAATCCATATTTATTACAGGAAACAACAAAATTAGGTATTTCCTAAAAACTTATATCGTGAGTTTTAGGAAAATAAGCATTTTTGCTTATGTCGTTGGAGTGTAAGCGAAGGATCGCAGCTTTGATTTAACACCTTCCATCAAGCGCTGTACATGACTTTTGGTTACTTCAGATGACGCCTTAATCCATTTTGACTTGAGTTCTTTCTCATTTTTGGCAACTCCTTTCGTTTTTAGCAATTTCCTTTTCATTAAAGCCCAATATTTTTCAATTGGCCGAAGTTCAGAGAAGTTTAGAGGATTTGAATCTTTTGGCACAAACTTGACCGCATTCTCTTCGTACCATTTTAAAGCCAATTTGCCATAGTGACAAGTTGCTAGGTCTGGCCAAAACAAAACAGGGTTTTCGTGAAGACGTATCAAAGGTAAAAGTCGTCTCTGCAAGCATTCCTTCACATAAACTTCTTGGTTTATTGTACCAGTAGACACGAAAACGTTGCTTTTTTAACCGCATTTACAAATTGCTTGCCAGACTAAATATTTTTTCCAAACTTGTCAATTTTTTTTTTGTTAAATTTTTGGGCTACGTTACCTTTCTTCTTGGCAGTATAAAACAATTGACCAGGAAGCTGCTTGAAGTCGCCTTTGACGTACGTTTCGTCGTCCATAATTATGCATCCGAAATTGTGCAGAATTTTGTAAAGGTTCCGTGAACGATTTTTGGCTTTTGTATTTTGTTTGTCGTTTCTGTTCGGTGTTAGTGGAACTTTGAATGTTCGAACACCTTTCTCTTTGCGAACTTTCTGTACGTATCCATGCGACATACCCACTTTTTTAGCCACATCTCTAATCGAAAGTCCAGGATTTCGGTGAAATGCACGTACTACTTCCTCAGCTTTTTCCTCTGAGATAAATCCCTTTCTCCGTCCACTTCCAACCTTCCTTTCGGTAGTTAAACGTTCGTTGAACTGCTTAAGCACTTTTGTCACAGTAGAATTGGCAATATTCAAAGATTTTGCAATCCTTCTGTGAGACAAATTAGGATTTTCTTGTTTTTTGCGCACGATTAAATCACGGGTGGTTGATTTCGTTGAACTCATTTTGAAGAACAAACAAAATTTCTAATAAAAAATGACATAATACCGTAAAACAAATCCAACTCTATCGTTTTTCATACATGGCGTGCTAGTACTATTATTTTTTTATGAAATAGCAAGTGTTTCTTTGTGACCACGTTTTTCATATACAGCCTTTACGACAGTAAAGCAAAAAATTAAAAAAATTTATAAATGTAAAATACGTTGTTTATGGATTTGCTTCAACTGTTTGACCAATGCAATTATTGCAACGCTATAATGCAGCATAATGAATCAAACGCATTGAGATTTTACATTGGATACATACAAATTGCGTTTTGATATATCTATTATTATTTCTGGATTTCTTGCACTGTTAACAATTCTGAACTGCTTTGCCAAAGAAAAATATGCAGAACATGCTCAACATGTTATTGTTCATGCTGAACTGGCCGGATATCGTTTTCCTTGTCGCCTTCGTCTTCGCTATCTTCACATTGAACTAAACTAATGAATTAATCTAAACGACCACTTTTTCTATCAGTATCAGAAGCTTCGCTTTGTTCAGGGCCAAATGAAAGTGTGAAATTGGAAGCACCGTTATTATTACCTCTAGCAGCAAATTAATTAATATCTTAATTTTGTTGCTCTAAATAATTAGTTTCCGCTATTGCTTAGACAATTTTTTCAGAGAAATTGTCCTCTCTGATTTAACTCCAGCGTCGAAGTTCAAAAACAGTGTCCACCTAATCCTCAAAATAGCATTCCTTTCCTTCCATTTCTGTCACAGAAAACACCCAATCGAATTGATAAAAAACCAGACACGACAAGACCACAAATACTTTCTTCACTTCAGGAATGTAATTGAATTGACACCAAAACACGGACATAACTATGAATACAATGGATAAATATTAATTTTAAATATGTTCAGACATTATTTTCCAATAAACATTATAATTTACTAACCCAAAAGAAAATCAAACTCAAGACGTGTGAAAACCCCTTGGACCAGGTAGATTTTGCGCCAACTAACTTATGTCACGATTACATGGGATGGCACGAAAAAACGGTTTCAAATCGAGTCAAATGGAAAAGCCCAGTTGAAGCCCTATGCTCCGTAAAGGACTGAATAAGGAACAAACGAAAAAATATTTTTAAGCCATTCTGACAATAATTACGTGGGAAATAAAAAACAAATTTTAACTAACTGGCAAATTTGTATGAAAATACCCCATCGTCTGGCCAGGCCATGGTTTTGGTTTTTGTGCTTAGAAAGGATCAGTTGAAGATATCATGAAATATGAGCTCGATAGCTTAACTACAACATTACTAAAGTGGATCCAAAGTTCATTATGGTCTGGCCAGAACCGGATGCCCGCAGATGGGTTAAGAATATATGAATACAAAAATCAGTATTGCATTTGTTCTCGCAGAATAGTTTTATTTTCAGTGTTCCCAAAAGTATCGACTATTTACCAAAGTAGTAGTCAAACGCAGGCTTCATGCGAACCCTGCTTCAGCTGTTGAAATTTGAAAAAAATTCGGTTAAATTTTTTTGGTGAATTGTGTGTAAACATGGAAAACATGGAAACATGGTCACCTCTATCATAATTAAATTACAGAACGTCATACATTTTATAAATTTTGGATTTTTTACATAGCTGGTGTGTTATGCTTTTAAAAATAGGTCTTTTTAGTTTTTCCTAATTCTATTAGAAGGAGTTTTCGAAATGTCATAACATAAAACAAACTTGATTTTTTTTTAGTTGGGATTTTATGACTTAAAAATACATGTCACTTGAATTTTTCGTTTTTTCGAATTTTATGTTAGGATATGTATACATGTATTAAAAAAAAATACGCAAAGATGAAAGTATAAAAATGGCGTTAACCTGGATTTTTTTGCATATCTCCCTCCTTCCCGAAATCCTGGGGACGCCACTGCCTGAATGGTTCCATGGCGAATGCTGTGACCATAAAGTTACAGTATTCGATTTTCTTATTTTAGTTCTTTTAAGCAAGAATTATATGTGGCCCGTAAAAAAAAGTTCCAAACAACAGTACTTTAAAAATTATTGCGGGCTAATAAAAACGTCTTCCTTTTTTTCATTTCCCTTTTTGATTGTTTCTGTTTATTACATATTATTTTCTTTTTTTTGTGGCTTGTAGCGATCATATAAGTCGCCATGCCAACCATATTTTATTTTCTATGATTTTGCGCACACTACAGTCGGCAATGAGTTCAGGAGCAATATGCGACGACGTGCAGGCTTATAGAAGAAGAACAAAAGCCAGCCAGAAAATAGAAATTGTTTTACAATTTCAGCTTTTCGCCAGCGCAACAACAACAGAAAATCGTTTTCATCTCCCAATCATCCCACGCCGCAGCAGTGTGCTAACGCAGGCTCGCTGCGTTAGCACAACCAAAGAGCGCAACACATAAAACTACGTCCTCACTTGCAAAGCAAGCCTTCTGTATGGTTATTTTCTCTGCTTCTACTCACATGTTACGCTGAAGTTACAGAGAATTCTGCTGTTAGTAACAGAGGGTTCTGCTGTCAATAACAGAGGGTACTACCAGCAGTACCCGCCATAGAACGCGTTTGCTTGTATGAGATGCGCGTTCTATATTACTTCATGTTGATAAAAGTAAAAAAATAACTCTTAAGCATTGATTTTTATAATAAAACTTATAACTGTTACGGTCCCTGAAAATAATAGATTTATTTTTACTAATAGCGCTAATAACGTTTATTATATTATGATAATAATTTAATAGCATCGTATATGTGCATTATTATAAATTAGTGTTGTGCATATAAATAAGTATGTAGCATTTACAAACTAGATCATAAACTAGACACGTCATTCATTTCATAACTTTGTCTCTCGTAGAGTTCGTTGCCAAATTGCGCCAACTTGACCACTTTCGCCATTAACTATTTGGATGGCATTCAAATATTTATTACTCTTACTTTTTCAACGCAAATGGAAGCAATTCCGTTCTAATTATAATTATATGCGCCTACTTTGCACTCACAAATTTGTAAAGGGTAGAGGCCCCTAAAACAAAACTGTTGACGAAATGAAGGAACCGTCAATTAAATTGTAAAACCATTTTCTAACAATTTAAACATCAAAATAGAGTATAAGCACATTATTTTTATATTTTTAGTTTGTTTTTAAAGCAAAAGCCATGGTATTTAAAACGAATAAAAGCATATATAATTTTGATTGTTGTGCAGCACTAAAGAAGTCATACTGGTTGGCGTGGAAATGGACCCGATCAGTTGGTTGACAAATATCAGTTAATATAACCGCGACAATAATACATATAATAGTTTACAGATTACAGACCAAACAAATTGTAATTTTGCAGATCTATACTAAATATAGACCTGTCCTTTAATTTAGAGCCTCAAGAGTGTTGATTGACTCGCCATTCGGAATCAGCATAAAACCGTAGGACCCTTCCATCCGTGTACTACACCTTCACATGCACACCACGGATGCTCTGCATCAGGGGCGTAGCCAGAACTTGGTCATTTGTTTGCCAATTTAGTATTACATGCTTTTTAAAGTAAATTAAACTTTTCAAAGAGGACATTTTGTGTTGGTGCCACCCATATGTGACTTAGTGCATTGGAAATTTCATGAAATTTGGAAGGCTCTAAGATCCTACCAGGTGTCCTCGAAACTGGTTTTGGAGTGCCTTGAGAAGCTAAACGAACTTGGCCGTTACAATCAGGTCTGGCTACTTTGGGTTCCGGGCCACGCTGGCATTGAAGGAAACGAACGGGCCGACGAACTGGCAAGGAGGGGAGCTTCCACACCTTTTGTCGGCCCTGAACCTTTTTGTGGTTTGGGAAAAGGAGCTTCTTCTATCCTAACGAGAAAGGACGAGATAACCAGAAGGAATCAATACTGGGAAAATCGACCAGGTCTAGAGCATTCCAAGATGGTTATCGGGTCATACAATAGGAAAAGATTCGAGGATTGCATGACCCTATCAAAGAATAATCTAAGGATTATCACGGGAATGCTAACAGGGCACTGCAGATTGAATTATCATCTAGCCAAACTAGGAATCCGTGAAAACGGGTATTGCAGGTTCTGCTTGCAGGAAAACGAGACTGCATTACATATACTAGGAGAGTGCCCTGTACTCATGCATAAAAGAAAGAAACACCTGGGGGACCATCTTATACCAGGTACGGACTGGGTATCCAGAGGTGTAGGAAGCATACTAAAATTCCTCCTGGATACTGGACTCACTGACAGTCTGTGAAGTCCAAGAAGGGGGCACAATAGATCTACAGGTCGCAGTGCATCATCCCCTTCAATAATAATAAGAGAATTTATTGCGTCCGAAATAAAAGTACGTTTTTGTCACTGGTACAAAAATTCGATGCTAATTTGCAAAGAGCAAATATTAAGTTTTGCTTTAAAGTTGGTAAAACTTAAACCGAAACATTTCAGTTGATGAACCAAGTTTATGGTGACGATCGTTTATCCCGTGGCAGACTTCATGAGTGGTACTCGCGATTTAAAAACGATTGTCAGGACATAAATGATGAACAAAGTATTAGAAGTTAAAGTGTTAGATTCCATCAAAACTAGGCAGTATTTCAACATAGATCAGCCAAAATCTACTTGAGATTGGATTTAACCTCCGCTTCCCGGGTGATCTTTTTAATATTAATGTTTAATATATACCAGGGTGTTTATCCAATGTAGTTATGATTTCGACTCACTGAAGTAGTTTTCAATAACACAAACAAATATTTTTTGGAAATATTATTCATGTTTTATTTGTTATTTTTGTTATTTTGTTACTTTTTTAACGGACCTCAGTATGTGTTCAATAAACCATTTGGAAAGAAATCTCCTAATATTTTCCATAATCGCAAAATAAGTCGTTAAAGTTAGGCCTTTTTTCGAAAAACGGACTATCACCAAAGGAAGATACTAAATACTAGTGTCCGACCGAATATTCGGTTTCGGGTTTTCGGCCAAAAAATGCCCGAACGGCTGAAACCGAAACTTTCTAGAATATTTTTTACATTTTGTGAAAGGATGAGAAGAAGAATTTAGATGCCACCAATGTAAATGAACTTCTTTTTTAAAATATAATATTAATTTATTTAATTTTGAATATTAGCGAATAAGGTACGAAAGGGTGATTTTTATGTTTATGTTTTTAAAAAAATTAATGAATTGTTTTTTTTAATAAGTAAGTATTTATTTATTTATGTTATGTTTGTTTTGTTTGTTCTTTATTTACTTAAAGTAAAATTCGTTTGTTAAAAAAAAATGCTTGATATGGTGATTTTTATTTCAACTAGAAAGTTTCGGTTTCGGCCGAATATTAAAAAAAAAAACCGAAATTCGGTTCAGGTTTCGGTCCAAAAAAGTGGTTTCGGTCGGACACTAGTAAATACTGAGGTATGGAACAAATTATTTATTATTATTTATTTATTAAGAGTTTTATTCAAATAGCGGCGGAGCGCCTGGCGTCATCCGGGTGGGTGTTGGTCAAGGACGAATACAAGAATCGTTGGTAAGGCGAAGGTTACGCATTTCAATAACATAAAATTACCGCATTTTAACTGAACATATGGCTATCGAAAGACGGCATCTCATCGATAGACACTTGTGACTGATTTTTGAACTAAAAGTCGAATTTTAACCATCAACCACTCCTCGTTTTCACGTGATGCGGCATCGTGCGACTTTCACTCTATAAAAAATGCATTTCTGATCAAACAAAGGCGTTTTGAGGACGTAGAAGCCATCCAAAAGGTTTGGACCGGCGTCCTGAAGGACCTTCCAGCCGACGATCTAAACCACTCATTAGACATGCTTTTAGATCATGCAAAAAGCTGTACTGAGCCTGAAGGGGACTTTAAAAAAAACCATATTGGTTCTACCAGACAAATTTTTTGCTTTCTTTTAAATGCTTAAAGGTGAAAAAACCTTTTTGCTAATGTGGGAACGTACATACCATGCATAGTGTTTGAAAATTGTACATAATTATAGGCCATGGGGGAAGGGGGGTTCTGACACCCAAACCCCCTTGGCTACGCCACTGATCTGCATTATCTCGTATTTGGTCTACCATGCCAGTTATATCTCAAATTAGCAGTTTAGTTTACAGAACAAAGAAGAGGTAACCTATTCATAAAATAGATTAGCTTATCGTGCCGGAAGGTTGCGCCTATAAATTGATTGCGGTGCAGAGGCCCAACTAGCATTTTTTATTGCTAACTCAGCGACCATTTTATCCAATGAGTATAAGTATATTTTCACTACATCAGGGTTATGATTGATTTCACAGAAAATGCATAATCTAAGTTATTTTATGTTCACAATTTGTTCTTTTATATTAATTTACAAAACAGCGCAACTTTAGCAAAATATAAAAAATATCTAAGCCTACGGAACCACCTTTTGGTACATCGTTCCAAAATCCGATGTAAATAAATTAAGTAATAAAGGGCTAAGTATTTTAATTTGCAAACCACCCCGCAACCGCTATATGTAAACAATTTAACTTATTTGAAGATTCATACATTTACTGGTAGTTAGAAAAAATGTTTGAGGTTATTTTTCAGTCATTCTTGACCTTTTCCTGACAACGGCTGTATCTTGTGGTTCCCATTTACAAGTGTGAATATGCGTTTCTGTACTGATCAACGTTGCCAACATTAAACACTTTCTTAAAGGCAACAAGACGGGGCCTGAACGCACTCTCATACACCGACAACACATTTACAATGAGACTCGCACTTCTTGGCACACTTCTTATGCGAGGAATCTCTTTCACTCAGCCATTGTTCGAGTATAGTTGTGCGTAGTTCCTCACATAGAAACAATAACCTTTATAATGAAAATATTCACACATCCAAATGTTCTTATTTCATAGAAAACAACCTTCCTTTGTTCGTATTGAAATCGTTCTGTCAATGTACACATAGTTACATTAAGGTTGCCAACCATCCACATTTACCATTCACAGTCATAGACGCGATGTTCGACATAAACTAGCAGACGCGACTTTGCGCTAAATATGGATCTAAGTAATATACAGAAAGGTTCAGACAAACTCGGTGCGAGTGAAAACTATTATATCTTATAGAACACTGATTCATACAATAACAAAAGTCTATTTACCACAATGAAGTTTTTGTTTAGTTCATAAAGTTCGATAAATCGGACGCCAATACAATTGTTATTTTAGGAGTTATATATATTTTACTCAAGGTTTATCCTTTTAAAACAGTAGTTTAATATTTTAACTTTATGCACTAATGGGTTAATACCTTTTATATATTCCAATTACCAATTGCTCTAATTGTTCTAATATTGATTTCATATAACGGGTTGGCCACCAGCTGGTTCCTTTTCAAATTATATGTTGGCTCTACCAACTCTTAAACAAAAATTGAAGAATTGAACTTGAACGCTACGTAAAAAACAAGCCGTGCAACAATCGAATCTTTTCAACCACAAATTGCTGCTGAAAGTCTGATGTTCGTTCGCCTTCGCATGTGACACGCATGAACACCTTCATGCCTGAACTACAATCTACCTACATCTTTCAAGCACATCTTTAATGAATGCAACCAACTGCGTACAATTAGACAAAATACCTTCGGAAATGGGACACCTACAGAACTACTACAAACTTAAAAACTGTAAAAATTGAAACCATAAGTTAATTCGAAAAAACTGAATGTAACCTTATTTACAGCGACGCAAACAGGAGGGCTTTGGGGTTCAAACCCTCCAAATCCAAAAATTGCTGATACGAAATATGGCTTGCATGAAATGAAAGATTGTATGCGCTACTGCTCATTTATAATCCATAACCTACAAAATTAAAAAAATGTTCTCTCTCCTATGTACAAAATACGCAATACATATACTAGGAGAATGCGCTGTACTTATGCACAAACGAAAGAAACACCTGGGGGACTTTATTATACCAGGTACGAACTGGGTTTCCAGAGATTTAGGTAATATACTGCAATTCCTCTCGGATACTGGACTTACGGACGAACTGTAGGGCCATAAAAGGGGCACAATAGATCTTTTAGGTCGCAGTGCACTATTCCCCGTCAATAATAATAATATGTACAAAATATTGAATATAATTTATAATACCCGATTATTTGACCGAAGTATGTTGATTCTCGAGCCGTAAGTCCAGGCAGTGCTCTTCTAATAATTACAATAATTGATTATTGTAATTAGGCGTATAAGACCTAGCGTATTCTTAAAGGTTTAAATCATTCTAGCACTATCGGTATATAATAAACCGTTTTAACCTCATTAAATTGATTCAATTGTGCCTGATTGAACTCCATATCAATCGATTAGTTCTCAATGCTCGCTTGTAACGATTGAGTAGTGCACATACGTATTTGTAAGAACTTTTTAAAGTTGTTTGAAACTAAGTATTCATTTTTCGATTGATTTTTTATGGGCTGATCTTTGAACTTTCAAACCCATAAAAATCAAAACAGTAGAAATAAATCATGTTATCAAATAGGTTCTTAGTTCACAGCCACATAACAGAACTAAAACTCACACGAAGTATAATAAAAGAAAAACCTACTCGTATGCATATAAACTAGTGTCCGACCGAAACCACTTTTTTGGGCCGAAACCGAGTTTCGGTTTTTTTTAATATTCGGCCGAAACCGAAACTTTCTAGTTGAAATAAAAACCAACATCAAGCATCAAAATCACCATTTTTCAACAAACGAATTTCAAACAAACAAACATAACATAACACAAATAAATACTTACAGTCGTGTCTGGGTATAGTGAACACCCTATATAGTGAACACCTCGATATAGTGAACACCCAAATTTTGACATAGAGCATCTAAATATTATAAAAATATAATATAAAAATATAAATATAAAAAAATTTTGAAAGCAATTTCAAGCAAAAAACAAAAAGTGTATTATGAGCAAATAAAACGAGTTTTTGAACAAAAATGTTGACCTTGATATAGTGAACAACTCAATACTGTGAACAGGCCTTGCAATAATTAGTTCACTATATCCAGACACGACTGTATTAATAAAAACAATTAATTCATTTTTTAAAAACATAAACATAAAAAATCACCCTTTCGTGCCTTACTCACTAATATTCAAAATGAAATAATTTATTATTATACATATTCTAAAAAATAAGTTTATTTACACTCACTAACTAAGTAGCTGTTCACTCGCTACACAATAAAATGTAAAAAATATTCCAGAAAGTTTCGGTTTCGGCCATTTTTTGGCCGAAACTGAAACCGAAACCACTTATTTGGGCCGAAACCGAAACCGAATATTCGGTCGGACACTAATATAAAATCTAATCCTTCCTAATGTTACAGCAGTCATTAGATGGCGTATCGATTAACCAGCACAATGCTTCGCATTTTATAGCAGCTCCCATGCATTAGTTCATTATACCGGGTGGGCACCTAGTGGTTTCCTTTTAAAAATGCAATAAAATGCACAAAATTAAATTTGTTTCCATATAAAATGGCTTTATTGGAAAGAGCAAACATTCGAATTGATTATGGAACACAACGTCGTTCAAGTGTCACTCCAATTTTCCAAGACCTTGTTGATGGTTTCGGGCTGTAGCTCACGGATTGCTTGGATGATATTGGCCTTAAGTGCTTGAATCGTTTCTGGATTGTTGGCATAACATCGGTTCTTCACGGTTCCCCATAAAAAAAGTTCAAAGGGGTCAAACCGCAGCTCCGAGGCGGCCAATAGACATCGCCAAGACGGCTGATAACACAAAAAACCCACTGTTTGGGCTACACAGCACTCACTTTGGAAATAAATTTTCAGTATTTCCCAACGTTCTTCAAGCGTAAAGCGACTCATTTCGTTCCACGGAGGTGTGCTACTGACTTTCTGCCAAGATTTCGAGCGGGAAACAGCTGTCAGTGTCAAAATAACCTATGATTTAAACGGAAACCACTAGATGGCCTACCCTGTACTTGTAATAGAAAAGTATCAATTTCCATAATTAGAATATTTCAACAACTGAATCTACGATTAATTTCAAGGCAATGGTAACCCAACATATCGAAGATTTCGTTTCCTGAAATGACTGACCCAATTCCCAGGCACAGGGAGTTGATAACCCTAACATAAGCACACATATTAAGGCCTCTTTTCAGAAAACCACAAACTAAAGATAAACAAAACCTTTTATAGTCAGATTCTGGCACGGAGGAATGAGGAACTGTAGTAGTTTCCATATAACGCACCACGGCACATTTCTCTTTTACTCGAATTGAGCATACTTGAAATGTCATCCTTATTACCACCGACACATGTACACCATTCGTAAGTCGTGGAAAGTAATTCAGGCGGCTGCTTTGCAAATCATTTTCATAAAAAACAAACCTCCACCTTCTCTACACCATCATAACCGAGCAGTGCTTTGCAGCTCATAAAAGCAGACGTTATTCTTGCCTCTCTTCACATTCACCTACTACATATTATGACGAGGGATGAACGAGGGAGGTGTTAAGCGCACATAAACAAATAGCTCCATACAGTGCATTAGTGTTGCATTCGGATCTGTGTTTACGCACACACACACTGACATGTGTGCATCTTTACGTATGTATGCATGATTGTTTGTTTGGCTTTGTGCGCATGGGAGTAGCCTCACGTGTTGATTTGGATGTAAATCGTAAGAATAGACGGTGTTGCGCCGATTTACAGCAGACGATTATTGAAACACGCGAGTTTTGTTTGTTAGATCTTAAAGTGAGTTTAAGATCTAAAAAGCCGTCAAGGATAAAATTGCTTTTAATTTCGCGTGCATGATTGTCCTGCTTGCCTTTGTATATCCGTAACAACATGATGCAAATGATGTCAGTTCATACTACGAAGACCTGTTAAAGTTATACATGACCGACGTGGGTTTCCAGGGTATAGAAATAAATGTTTGTCCTGACTGACTGACTGATTCATCATCGCCAAGCCCACACCGCTGAAGTTGCAAACATGAAATTTTAACTGTATGTCCACTTTAGAAAATGAACCTCCGCCAAAACCTGATTTTTTTTTTAATTTGGGTTCTAAAAGGGCAAAACATGGGTTAAGGTGTTGTATGAAGAAACGTGATTTAATGGGCCTATGGATTTTAAACTTGGTGAAAACACTCCAAATTAATATATTGGTGGTTGCAAATGAAATGTCCGAGGAATGTGACGAGGAATTATAGACTCTAGTGGAATCAGACCCTCGGCAATCGATTCGAGACATCTCAGAAAAAGTTGGCGGCCCCTATGTACAGTCTCGCCCCATTTTCGGACACGGGTAGTTAAAAGAGTGCTTGCAAATCTCGATGTAAATAAGGCTTCAGGGCCGGACGGCATTCCAGCCCTTGTTTTGAAAAAGTGCGCTACCTCACTGGCTTGTCCATTACGCAAACTTTTCAACATGTCATACACCACAGGTGTATTTCCGACATGTTGGAAGGTAGCAAATGTTCAACCAGTTCCAAAAAAAGGCAAGACTACTGACCCTGCGAACTACCGACCTATAGCAATCTGTTCGGTGCTTTCCAAAGCAATGGAAAGCATTGTAAACTTCAACCTTGTGAAATATCTGGAGCACAATAGACTGCTTAGTGACCGCCAATACGGCTTTCGGAGACAGCGATCGACGGGAGACCTTATGGCGGTCCTCACCGAGAAATGGAACCACAGCATTCTTAACCTCGGTGAAAGCAAGGTTGTTGCATTGGATATTTCCAAGGCCTTCGACCGGGTGTGGCATAAAGCACTCGTGTCAAAACTTATTGCCTATGGCGTCGGTAGTATCTTCTCTCGTTGGATTACGAGCTTCCTCTATGATCGCTCTATTCGTGTTGTAATAGACGGCATAGCCTCGGAAAAACATTCCCTTAGCGCGGGAGTGCCGCAGGGTTCGGTCCTTTCTCCAACCCTTTTCCTTATCTTCATCAACGACCTATTGTCGTCGACGAAGAATCCCATCTACTCGTTTGCGGATGACAGCACCATTTGTCATTCATACTCCTTCACAAAGCGCCCCAGCTCTGTGGAGATTGAGAGAGAACGGCGCCGTATGAATGACACACTTAATAGCGACCTACAAACAATCTCCAAGTGGGGTCAAGCGAACAGGGTCGATTTTAATCCTCGCAAGACCCAATGTTGTCTGTTATCCCATAAGCGAGTCTCCTCACATCCCAACACATCCCTGGTTATGGGTGGTGTGGGTATTACGGAATCGGCAGCTCTTTATGTTCTGGGCATGTCCATTAAGAACGATCTTCGTTGGAATGATCATATTTTTGGCGTGTCGAAAGAAGCAGCCAAGTGCCTAGGCTTCCTAAAGCGGTGCAAAAAATATTTCACTCCGTCTGATCTCCGCATTATTTATACCACCTATATCCGACCTAAAATGGAGTTTAACTCGCACCTATGGGCGGGGGCTTCAAAAACCCATTTGGAGCTCCTGGACCGGGTGCAAAACCGTGCGATCAAGCTTATAGGGGACAGTAGGGCATCCAGCTCTATTGACTCCTTGGAGCATCGTCGAAACGTGGCATGTGTGGTGTTATTTTACAGATACTTTTTCGGTAATTGCTCAGTGGAGATGAGCAGCTTGCTGCCATCACTCCGGGTATTCCCCAGGGCAACCCGTTTGAACACTGGCGCCCATGCATTCCACGTTGAAACGATGTTCCAGCGCACTACGCACTACAGAGAAAGTTCGTTCCTGGCCCGTACAGCGCGATTGTGGAATGGTCTCCCTGCGGATATTTTCCCCAGCACTTATGATCTTGATGGGTTCAAGGCAAGAGTCCACAACTTCTTCACCCAACATCCTTTCTCCCAACCTATATATCCTTCCTGAACCAGCGCAATGCCTCGCATTTATAGGGGTATCCCCTGCGCGTTGGCTCGTATTTAAAAAAAAAAAAAAAAAAAAAACTTGCGAATTATCGACAAAGTCAAGTAAAATGGGTTCTGCACCGATTGACAGACATACACATGGCACGCCGGTATAAAGTGTGTTCTTCTTTACTGGTTCGCAAAACAAATGGATACTGTATGATAACCGACGTCGATCTGCGCAGTGGCACAGAACAAACAGTATACAGAATGCGCATCTGGTGTAAAGAAAATTTTCTTTGCGGGTTCCAGCGGTACGACCCGTTTATGGACGCGCGGGAAAGCCGTAAAGGGGACGAGAACGCACAGAGCGTGAGAGCGTAAAATGAGAAGCTGTGAGAGCGTAAAGTCAAATTTACGGAGAGCAAACAGCACTGTTGCCAACTTAGTGCGTTTCGCACTAAATTTAGTGCTCTTTGAAAATCAAGACGCAGAAAATATTGAGTTTGGTGCTTGGTGCGTTTTTAGTGCTTTTATTTTATTTAAACGACACCAAGACTAATTCTTGCTTGAAAAGATTTAGTTTTTTTTAAACTGCACTGTTATACAACACTATATTTAATTTAACAAATATATAACACTGGAATGTTGGGCTAAAAATATATTAAATCATGCAATTTACATGAAACCTGAAACCTTCCTTTGTTAAATTGCTATTTGGGTCACGGTTGCCACTGATCTGCAATAGTTTTTTTAGTATGTTATACGAAACATGGGGACAACTACCACCATTTGCTCTATTTTTGTTTTTTTCTTGCTCATCAGTGCTTTCTGAGTGGTAAAACGGGGGTTTTAGTGCTTTCTGAAAATGAAAAGTTGGCAACCGTGGATAAAAGTATTGACCGACATGCGGGTGTATGAAACAGTGATACACCACACACTGTGGTTGTTGTTGTTAGTCAACAAAGCGATGTGCCGCATGCATGTTGGTTAATATTCAACATTTTTCTCAACATCTCAAGCAGAGCTAGCAATTTATGAAAAAAGTATCAAATGAAGGTTTCGTGCTCAAGGATTTTTATTTTTTTGGGGGAAGTTTTGAGAAAGTTTTGTTGTTTGACAACCCCCCTAATGAGGAATATTTTCCAAAAAGACAGTATAGTATTTTTTGCAATATTTTACTCAATACAAGCTTTTTATGAAAAATTTTTCCGAAAAACATAAAAAAGAGGGGTAAGGAAAGGGGGTGGGGGGTTCATGTGCTTACAAAAAATAATCACATTTTCAATGCAAACAACAACAACAACAACAACAACAGACGTGCAAATTACAAAAAACAGACGTGCTGGACTATTACTTTGTTCGGCAAAAATGATATGTACGATGTCCTCTTTCAGAAATATATGGTCGTTCCTCTGTTGCAGAAATGCTGTGTAATTAGACACGTGTTCCAATTGTTTGAATATCGAAATTTTACGGTGTAAACCAAGGGTTAAAAGTTTGTATGAAGAAACATGAGTAAACCGGGTTTTCGACTTCAAAGTGCTCCAACTAACAAACAAACCAAGTGTTTTTAATTTTTTCGAAAATCGAAATCTGACGGGGACAACGATGGGTTAAGAGTTTGTATGAGGGAACATGATTTAATAGATTTATTAACTTCAAATATGGTAAAAGCACTCAAAATGAGAAAAAATTAGAAAAATCTGACGAGGTCAATAAAGAGTAAAGAGCAACTCGATTTATTGGTCCCATTGACTTCAAACTTGCGTGCAAAGCCGCCGGGTCCTGCTAGTATGATATATGGGGATATGAATATCAAATGGCTGTGTTTTATTGAGGAAAGTATAGACTGTCTGAAATTGGCCACGTCTACCTGACATGTACACAGTAGCAACTAAAATATGTAACTCAATTGTTTGATATTTTAATTATTATTAAATTTTCAGACATTTTAAAAAATTACTTACGCGGCTTCGCTTACATCGACATAGTAATGCTCCAATCGCATATTATGGAATACTGTAAAGACAATTTGCCCGCCGATAAATATTTATAAAAAGGTTTGGTGCACCTATTTCTCTAATACCGACTTTGTTAGAAAGGAGAAAAAAAGTAGGCTGGCAAAAGGAGCTTGGGCATATATAGTGCAACGTATAAGTCGGTCTTTTGTTGATGAGTACAACGTTATTATCGGTGGCTCAATAAAGTAGTAGAACAAAAACTAGCCGAAACTTTGTTGAAGAAACAATGGCAAAATAAACAGATAAAATTTTCCTCTCTCTAAATGTAAAAATTTCCTAAAAACCGGTATTAAACCGATTCAAATGTGAATCAAAACAAACTACACGACACAGCATTTCGTACTCAGCATCAACACAAATTGCGTGATTAACAGCACGGACATAGTTCCAAATGAAATCAAATAATGTGTAATTCAAACATTTTTGGAAATATGTATTTAGTTTGGCATAATAAACAACATCTATTAAAGTTTTCCTTTTCCACCGTAAGTTAACTCGGCAGGCAAAATAAACATTACGTCATCATCTGCATACACCCTCAGAGGCTTGCTCCCACTTTCATGCTTAGCCACAGCAAAGCACCACCTTTATTGACCACCCACACGTCAGTGAAATAACAATTTATCAAAACAAAGCCCGACACGAAGAAGCCGATGACGAAGTTAGCCGCACTCTGCCAAGGACTCGCAAACGATCGTTGCTCGCAGCAAATCTGAACAACGGCAATAACGCCAAGGCAAGCCCTTTTGTTGCGTCCGTGTCAAGATAACGCGGCTAAAGCGCTATCCGAGCTTCGCCCTTTCGCTTATTAACAAATATTACGACCGCGAGAGCTCGCGCTAAAAGCTCATACCGTCTGTTGAGGTCGATGTGTTACTTGTGCTAGCTCTGCTCCAGCCATTCCGACTTCATGCTAAATATGGAAATAGTCATGCATTATTTTGCGTCCCCGTACGTAAATACAATATGAATGGCTAGGTGACACCCGCACCTAGCCCTCATTCATATACGAGTAACAGCCTCAAACACGAAATCTGTCCCCAAACTTCACTAGTGATTGGCAACATACTCGACGAGTGCGAGCAACGTACATACTAATGCATATTCGTACATAAGTATTACGTAATATTCACGTATGTATTCGAATTATGGCGCACGCACACGCACAAACGATTTAAGAAATCCAAGATTTCCGAGTCGACCCAATGATGTATGAAAGCATACCGAAAGAAACAGAAAGCAACTTCCTCGCTCTGTAAATTGTAATTTAAATTCCGACAAATGGACACGCATTGAAATTGCAACAGAGTACAAATCGATTTAGTTTAAAACAGTCGGGGAGCAACACAGGCACAAAACGTTGCAAAGCGGCGCGGAGGCGAGCACGGATTTGTCGAAATTGCACTTTCCCACAATCAGCAACCGCGCACCAGCACTATGTGCGCGTGCTAGTGAAATTGAATTGAGTGCACAGCAAACGGGGTGTTTTACGCGGGGTTTAGTCCAAGAACCCACGTGTTAATATACACATCGAATGCCCTTTTGCGGAAGGGCAATCCCATTGGACCTGCAAGTTTAATTAAATGGAATTTCATAGAACCGAGGGCGACGCACAGTGTTGCGAGTAGTGACAAAAATGCCAAAATGGAATGTTATAACCACAAAAATCTGAGTATGAGGTTTTGTTGGAAATTCTTTAATTAAGAAAAATCTCAAGTTTTCAGCAAAAATTGTGAATGAATATTGTGCTGTCCTCTCAGCAGGAAATGGCAAACCTCTGAGAGTAAAATTGCGTATGAAAAAGCTTCCAACTTGCCGTTCGGAATCGGCATAAAACTGTAGGTCCCTTCCAACCTTGTAAAAATTCGCACGCACAACACGGATCGTTGCAGGTAGCTAAGCCTTAGTCTCGTAATCGGTCTGTCGTGCCAGTCAATTATTAATTATTATTGAGGTTCAATATTTCAATATAAGTTATGAGCAATGAAACTTGCTCATTCTTCTCACCTCTGACCAGTACCGTTATCAAGAAAATAAAACAAAGAAAACAAGTGAATGAAAACTGAGTTAAGACTTTAATACTGTATTTCCACCGAGCGCTTAAATGCATTTAAGGGCTCTGTTAAGTTTGACAATTGTCAAGCGTTTCCACCGAAACTGAGTTAACTCCAACAGCTTGTTTTTGTTTACATTTTCATTTGGACAAATCAAATTCTGCATTTATTTCTGGGCAGCCACAGCTTACCCATCGCCACCATCTCCTTGTATACGTATGTGTGGTTTCTTGTAGCCTCTCTACTGCATGAAAACCACTCCGCTTTCCTTCTCAGCAGTCTAGGAATGTCTGCGTTTTCAAATTTGTAAAAATTTATTTCATTTGTGAAAATTTATTTCATTTGTCAATGTTTATTTCGTTTGTGAAAGTCTTCAGCTGATTGATTTTAAATATCAAGAAGGTTAGTGAGAAGTTCCACGTTTTTTATTTTCTTTTTCAGCATTTATTATTGGCAAATAATAGAAGTTTTGACTTTGATTATGACGGACGCTATGTATTTTTGCGAAAAATTCAGTTAAAAGTAATTGTTTTAGCAAAACATCTACCACACCGCAACGCAGCGCAATTCAAATCCCCTCTTTCGTTTGTGTTCACACGGCTCTTGCAGCCCCGTAAAGCATGCTATCAAAATTTGTACATTTGTAAGTATTGCTCCCGCTTTTAACATAACATTTTCTGTTAGACGTCTGTAAATGGCAAAACTGAGTTAACGCAGTTTTGAAAGTGAGTTTACGCACTTTGATACAAAAACAATTGTATGGGAATTTGAGCATTTAAATGCGATGTTGAATACATTTAAGCGTTAAATGCATTTAAGGCCCGGTGGAAATAGGCTATAATAGCCTATTTCCACTAGGCTATAATAGCCTATTTCCACTGAGCGCTTAACTGCAGTTTAGGGCTCTGTTAAATTTGAGAACTATCAAGCGTTTCCACCGAAACTGAGTTAACTCCAACAGCTGGTTTTTGTTTACATTTTTATTTGGTCAAGCCAAATTCTGCATTTATTTCTGGGCAGCCACAGCTTACCCATCGCCGCCATCTTCTTGTATACGTATGTATGGTTTTTTGTGGCACCTCTACTGCATGAAAACCACTCCGCTTTCCTTCTCAGCAGTCTAGGAATGTCTGCGTTTTCAAATTTGTAAAAATTTATTTCATTTGTGAAAATTTATTTCATTTGTCAATGTTTATTTCGTTTGTGAAAGTCTTCAGCTGATTGATTTTAAATATCAAGAAGGTTAGTGAGAAGTTCCACGTTTTTTATTTTCTTTTTCAGCATTTATTATTGGCAAATAATAGAAGTTTTGACTTTGATTATGACGGACGCTATGTATTTTTGCGAAAAATTCAGTAAAAAGTAATTGTCTTAGCAAAAATCTACCACACCGAACGCAATTCAAATCCCCTCTTTCGTATGTGTTCGTACGGCTCTTGCAGCGCCTGAAAGCATGCTATCAAAATTTGTACATTTGTAAGTATTGCTCCCGCTTTTAACATAACATTTTCTGTTAGACGTCTGTAAATGGCAAAACTGAGTTAACTCAGTTTTGAAAGTGAGTTTACGCACTTTGATACAAAAACAATTATATGGGAATTTGCGCATTTAAATGCGATGTCAAACTGCAGTTAAGGCCCAGTGGAAATAGGCTATAATACTGTATTTCCACCGAGCGCTTAAATGCATTGAAGGGCTCTGTTAAGTTCGACAACTGTCAAGCGTTTCCATCAAACTGAGTTAACTCCAAAAGCTGGTTTTTGTTTACATTTTCATTTGGACAAATCAAATTCTGCATTTATTTCTGGGCAGCTACAGCTATACCCATCGCCGACATCTCTTTGTATACGTATGTGTGGTTTCTTGTAGTCTCTCTAGTTCATGAAAACCACTCCGCTTTCCTTCTCAACAGTCTAGGAATGTCTGCGTTTTCATATTTGTGAAAATTTTTCAATTTATTTATTTTTTTTATCAATTTATTTATCATTTGTCAATGTCTATTTCATTTGTGACAGTTGTCGGCTGTTTGATATCAGAGCTGTCTGAATTTTTAATGTCAAGAGGGTTCATGAGAAATTCCACGTTTTTTATTTTCTTTTTCAGCATTTATTATTGGCAAATAATAGAAGTTTTGACTTTGATTATGACAGACAATATGTAGTTTTGCGAAAAATGTAGTGAAAAGTAATTGTCTTGGCAAAAAATCGACCACACCGAACGCAATTCAAATCCCTTCTCTCGTTTGTGTTCGTACGGCTCTTGCAGCACCTGAAAGCATGCTATCAAAATTTGTACATTTGTGAATATTGCTCCCGCTTTTAACATAAAATTTTCTGTTAGACGTCTGTAAATGGCAAAATTGAGTTAACACAGTTTTGAAAGTGAGTTTACGCACTTTGATACAAAAACAATTGTATGGGAATTTGAGCATTAAAATGCTATGTTGAATACATTTAAGCGTTGAATGCATTTAAGGCCCGGTGGAAATAGGCTATAAAGGTGATTTAAAAATAAACACTTCCTATCACTTTCGAAATTTTTTGATATTTTGTTTTCAGCTGCGCATATTTGTGCGAATACAAGTTATCTGCATTTTTCCAGTGACATGTACGCGATATTTTTAATAACAATCGGTCAAATAATGCTTTGTTGTTTTTGGAAAAATTTGTTGAAGATAGCTTCGGAAAATCAATTACGATTACAATTATATTCGAAATAGGGGGATTAATGGGGTTTCGACAATACATTTTGATATTTGCTTCGTACAAACCCAAAAGATTACAACCTCGCAACTTCGTTTGTATGGGAGGCGCCCTCTGGTGGTGAATTATTTAATTTTATTACTTTTTGCACCCAAAAATGTTGACGATTGTTGAATAAGTCGTTTAAATCGGTTCCGTAGTTTCCGAAATACGATGTTTTCTTGCTTTTCTAATACATTTAAAAGTGGGGAGCTAATTCCATAGAAAATTACCAGTTTCGTATGGCAACCCCCTTAAGAGTTGGAGAAATCGGTTAGGTGTGTATAGAAAAAACATTCGGAAGGGAAAATAAATTAGGGTTAGTCTTACATTTGCTACGTCTAGGGAAAACCTGGGAGCCCATTACATAAAAACGATGATTTTGTATGGGATACTCTCCTCAGGTTTGAAGTAAGGGGAATGTTCGAAAGAAATATTTAGAAGGAAAAATTAGTGGGGGGTCAGTAATTTGTCGAATTTTTAATTTCGATTACTTTTGAAATAAGTGCATTATTAAAATACAAATATTATGAACATAGCATATCTGACCTAAGATAATTTTAATTTTTAATATAAAGTTTTTCAAATCCGATTGTATGGGAGGTGTTCGAAGTTTTGGTTCGATGTCATTAATTTTGTACAGTAAGTTCTTTACTCATAAACTAACTGAATACCATTGCATTTCATTTATTTACGACCACTCCTTCTATTTTTGTCACTCCGCTATATGAACTCGCAACACTGTGCGACGCGGTGTCATCCCTTCATCACGCCTCACTCATCAGCGTTTCTTATGTTACACCGAATGCGTTTCCTTTCCATATTGTTATCATATTGCTCGTTGTTGTTAAGGAATTTTCAAAGCTAGAAGTTTTTTAATATGATTCTCCGATTTCAACCACTTCAACGTGGTAAGAAACTGCTTTAATAATATTTGCAATATTTACTATGGATGCAAAAATTTCCAGCTTATATAATCAGAAAGACAAATCAACGCTTTTACAGGGTGGCCATAGCATGTTTTTTTAAATTGGCTTGAATGAAGCACCATTGAATCTTTTTATAAAGTTTGTAGCTTTATTGACGAGAGTAAACCATACGATTAGTTACAAAATGCAAGGTTTCTCAATATGGACGCTCGAAATTTGCTAGGTTATAGCAGCCATGTTGTCAAAGTGACATCTGTTCAATTTGCTTTAAATTGTTTAGTATTGTATGACAAATCACCATAGAAGGTAGCATGCACTAAAAATTAAAAATATGCGCATACAATATGGTCCTAAAATTTGAAAACATGCATCTAAACCTGGAAAAATAGGCAAACAAAAAATTGTTTTTTCATTTATTGTGAACACAAGGAATACAATACTAACAAATGAACAAACATTTTCAAATAGAACTCACATTAAACACATTTGAATTACTGCGTTTACGAAGTAAAAACTTAGTTTGACGTGTCAGCTGACACGATCTGCCATACCCGAAAGCTGTACGACTGGTTACCCAACACATAGAACGTAAACTTAGAACTTAACCGTAAACTTAGAGATCTGTTTCGCTTTGATTTTAAGTTTACGTTTACGGAAAACGCAATCAGCTGATGGTTTCGCATAGGGAAATGTTGCCCCTCTGAATGAATTGGAAAACGAAAAAAACTACCAGAAATTGTTAAACATACAAAATTGAATAAAATTCTTATTATTTTTGTAAATATATTAATATTTTAAGTCATTGGATTCTCATACATTCAAGAATATTGGGTGAAAATATGCCGGGAAAATATTTAATTTGCGTGTGCACAACATGGATAAAAACTGAGTGGCAATATCAGCTGATTTCTAGAAAACTACTTATGAAAACTAAGTTTTCGGAAATCGCTTAAATTTTTAAAATTTTTGGTTACGATCGTGATACAATTATAAAGGTAGTGTAGAAAAGTAGAAAAAAAGGCAGAATGACAATGCCTTATACAGGGTGTTGCTTGTAATGAGGGGGAAATTTTCACAAATAGGGGAAAACTTAGTACCTTAAAATGCCCTTCAAGCGATAAAACAAAATAAGTTATGGACTTTTAGATGGACATATTGTGATACAAAAAATAACAGTTTTAACGCCTAAATGGATATTTATTTAGTAATAATGTTTTGTTTAAATTTTTGATACGGAAATAAATCCAACTTTTTAAAAATAATCGTTTTACGGCATGTGCTAAATATACCGATTCACTTGAAAATTGTAATTTTTCGTATACCTTCTGGTCAAATTTGACCGGGAATTTTCAATTTAAATGAAGCGCGCACCAAATATTGTCAAATTTCTGATGGCATAAGGTTGGTAGCACTGTTATAGCATTCCATGTCAATTTTTAGCGCGATATGTGCATTAGTATGTTTTTGACAGCTGTGTAAACAAGTCTACCTAGAGTTTGTTCTGCGAATTTTACAATGTCTGAATCTGTTGATCAAAGAATTTGCATTAAATTTTGTCTTTCCAACGAAATTTCTTGTGCCGAAACGTTGAGAATGTTGCATAAAGCCTTTGGTCTTTGATAAAGCCGAGTCTGCTATGTCGAAAACACGGGCATATGAATGGTACAAATCGTTCAAAGAGGGTCGTACAGAGGTCGAAAGCCAAAGGCCAAAGGCGTTCGAAAATCAAGGTTTTATTGACTGTTTTCTTCGATTCTCAAGGTGTTGTTCACTCAGAATTTCTTCCGACGGGTCAAACAGTCAATTCACAATATTATTTGAGCGTTTTGCGGCGTTTGAGAGAGAATGTTCGTCAAAAAAGGCCTGAATTATGGAAAGACAACTCGTGGTTTTTGCATCATGATAACGCACCATCGCACACTTCACTCGTTGTACGCGATTATTTGGCCAAAAATAGCGTGAATGTCGTTCCGCAAGCACCGTATTCGCCAGATATGGCTCCGTGCGACTTTTTCCTGTTCCCTAGGCTCAAATTACCGCTACGTGGAAAGCGTTTTGATTCGATTGAAACCATCAAAGAGAATTCGCAGAGGGAGCTGAAAGCCATACCGAAAGCGGCCTATGAAAAGTGTATCGAAGAGTGGAAAAAACGTTGGCATATGTGTATTGCATCCGATGGTGATTATTTTGAAGGAGATAAAATAAATATTGAAGAATAAATGAATTTACTGTGTTTTTTTTACAATTTCCCGGTCAAATGTGACCAGAAGGTAAATTAGAGGCTGTAGAAATGTCAGCCCCATTGATGTTTTCAAAAATTGTTTCTAAAATTTTGATTTTCTTCAAAAATTGCGGGCTTTCTTCCTTTCGAGCATTGGTTGGACCATGTCCACGTAGAGCTGCTGTGTTCATCTCTTATATTGACCTTTTTTAAAATGTAGCCAGCCATGTATTCCAGCGCGCATATATTATTTTTCGCCCACGATTTCTGGCACAGCGTGCAGCTTGATTTCGGAATTTTTTGAATGATTTAATTGAAACATAAAATCTTTTTTCGTGTGCCTAAGCACGTAAGCAAACGAAAAAAAGCAACATTATTTTTCATTTCAAATTCAATAAGGCATCGAGTTGACAGCTTTTGGGAGAGCGCCTATCGGGAATACACTACGGTTAAGTTTAAGTTCTGCGTTTCGGGTAACTGGCCCATAAATACGGAGAGACCCAAAATTGGCTGTTTTCATACTTCCTATCTGATATTTATGTACAATTATATCGCAGCAGACATACTAAGGGTATTCATCTAAACGTGTAAAAGCCCTATAAAACTGATAAACCGTATAAGTTTATCACCTCATAAACTAATTGGCAAAATTTGTATGAAACCCATGAAACCCATAAAATTTAGAGAAATGTATGAAATCTTTATTTAAGTCGATAGAACGATCTATATAATTCAATGTTTAAAGATGATTTCATGTAAATGTTGACCGCGGCTGCGCCTCAAATGGTTCATACGCTGGGTCCAATTTTGGCATACTCTCTCCAACATATCGGCCGGTATCTCACGAATAAATTCTTCAATATTCTTCAACATAGCCCCACAAAAAATAGTCTAAAGGCGTTAAATCGCACGATCTAGGAGGCCAATTGACCGGCACCAAAAGTGAAATAAACTGTTCACCGAACTCGCCTCTCAATTGGGCCAACAACACTGGCGGATACAGCTGCTCTGTCCGCACTCTACGTATGCGTGTTGGTGGTTTAATGTCTAATAATGTAAATTTGGTGCGAAATTTAGTCACAAGATTCCGAATAGCTGCCTCAGAAGGTCGCCCAAACTGACCATAAAATGGAAGAAGTGCACAATGAACTTTCTTAACCGAGCATGAAGCGTTGTTCGTTTGTAAGTCGATTCACGGTTAAATCATAAACCAAACTGAACATGTTTAACAGTAACATGTTACACGAAAACAGCTGAGCTGCCAAAAACAGTGTTGCCAAAAAGAAAGTTGCTAAAAAATCACCCTTAACAACCGAGATAAGTTTCCACAATGATTTCGGTGAGTAAACTATGTGCGTAAACTTATACGGGGACGAATGAGTGACGTTCAATTTCAAAATTTAAAAAAATTCAAAACCATAAGCTGCAAAATGAAAGAGGTAATACAATTTAACGAAATTGGTATTTTAGCTATGTAACTTTTTAATTTCGGAAAATTCAAAAAAGAAAACGAAAGAGGATGAATCCCTCCCACCGCTTGACGAATTCACTAACTCTGCAAGCAATGTTCGATGCAGTCAAACAATATCCAGTTTGAGGTATTTGTTTTAGGAATTTCACTTTTTTGCTGACTCTCGGCATTTGAATTTTATGATTTTTACAAGTAAACACCTGATCGATAAAGAGCATTTCCATAAATACTTTTATACGTGCGTTCATATAACACAGAAATGTAAATGTATAAATGTATGCGGTAGGTAAACTTATCTGCTTAAACTAATACCCTTAATATATTGTAACGATGAGGCACCCTGCCGCTGTGCTATGAATGCTTTTACGGGCATACTTTTAGGCACGCGCTTTTAGAATACGGCCGGCTAGCTATAATTTCGATCTGGCAAGGATGGCTCGCGATAGTAATGGAAATTTTTAGTCCAATTAAAATGTGCGAGAACGATCTGCGCGACAATCAGACAAGTATAAAAGGCAGCCGGGTACAGCGCAGGGAGTCAGTTGTGTTTTAACGATATACCATACATAAAACACATGTTTACAAAGGTTTTTTCATTAAGCGCGTCTGAGTTTCAAAATATTGTGACGATACTGCACGATGTCGCTGTGCAAGGCACTGAAAAGCTTTTACTTGGTATGCTTTTAGGGGCATACTTTTAGAATACGACTTGCGTGGCATACTTCTAGGGAAATTATGAGTCCAATTAGGATCTGCGAGAAAGATCCGCGCGACAAGCAAACAAGTATAAAAGGCAGCCGGGTACAGCGCAAAGAGGAGAGTTTGGTACAAGCAAGCAAGTGTAGAGACAGTAAAGTTGGAAATTGTAAATAAAGTTATTGCTGGTTGTTAACTGCGCTTAAGAATTATAGTGGTTTTATTTTGAAGCACAATCCAGAGAGACGATTACGCCCGCAGAACTAATTCTCGTAACAATATACAATACATACAGTTTGCGGAATTCGTATTCGTACACATCCGTTTCTCCGTATAAATCAAGTTTTGCTAACAAAATAATTACATCAATCCAAATGCGATTATTCAATTTTAAACGTGTATATTTAAGTGTAAAATGTAACATTTCCACAAATTTTATATTTAATAAAATTAATACCTATGAAAAATCGTAACATATTTGTCAAAGTAAGAAAGCTACCGCTGATGTACCTTTAAGAAGAATGCTTGCGATCACGGAAGACTGACTGATCATGTTTCAATGTGTTTATATAATGTTAATAAAAAAATTATAAACGGAAAAATACTCAATTTTTTTATTTTGAATGGGACAAATGTCATTGTCAGATTCAAAATAATAACAAATGGTATTTAAAAAGCAGCCAGTCGCCTGAATTTGAGGTCTTGTTATAATAAAATCTGCGAGGATATATGGGGCTGCTAAAATAATAATTTTACTTTTAAAAACATTCAGTTTATTATGTTTATGATATTTTAATAGAATATGTATTACAAAGGGGATTCACTTTAGAATAGAGATAGAGCTTAGACAAGTGCCCAGAATTTGTTCCACCAAACCTTTACTACTAACCTTTAAATTGTTCTAGAGGCAACACAATGCTTTGCATTAAAATAAGTACACCCTATATGTTGATATGGGTTGATTCGAATTTCGAACCCACTCCGCTCTGGCTAGGAACGCAAGACAATTTCCAGAAAGCGTAAACATATTTAATATTTAATGCCCATCCAAATATAAATGGTCGTGAAATGTAACTACCCAGTCGGACCTGAGACAACTGGTTTTTTATAAATCAATTGGACAACTAGTTGTCCAAGTAGCTGTCAGTGATTGCAGAAGTCAGTCAGTTCGCGTGCTGTGTGCGCGTTCATAGGCGAGAAGAGCACAAGCAAATTAAAAAGACGAAACACAGGTGAAATAATCAAAAAATACTGTTAGGTCTGATCTTACGATATTTTTGTTACAGCGACCGCATAGAAATATTTGCATTTTTTTAACACGTTTGTTTCTATGACTCGAAGCTTGCTCGATTTGCACATTTTGCCTTGAATGATGTCAGTTAGAATTTTGCGCGGTTGTGTGAAGTAACGAATTGAAGCAGCAGTTGAAAGGTATTTATTAATTAGTTAATTTTTTTGTTTTTAATTGTTTATTAATTAAGTAATTTATTTATTAATTACAGGCGTAGTCAAAAATAATGAAGATATTGTATTGCGTCAAGCCCCAAAAATTTTTGGCAGAAGTGTGTCAACAAGTCCAACTTCATCGTTTGTTTTTTTTTTACTGAAATTGTTTGGTACACGTAATTTTTGTTTTTCATTCGCGACAGATTTTTGTTGGTTTTTGAAAATATTTTTTAAATAAAATAATTGTTGAAAAATTTCATTATTTTATTTTCTTTTATAAAATTCAACTGATTTTTCTAACCCAGAATAAACTAGTTCTCAAACTAATCGCTTCGCAGCTGCTTTAGAAACTGTTTTACTTAAGACTAACTTTGGACTAGTTGCAGAATGGTTGCCGACGGGGACAATTGACTGTCGCCTAGGACATTGCCATGTTAAAAGAGTTCGCTCCAGGGAAATGAACCGGTTCTACGGTCAGCTATGGTTGACAAGCAACCAGTTGAAAAAATACATTCGGACCAGTCCGAATTCCTACAGGGTATCAACTAAAACCAGCACACAACAATCACCAATATCTCAGCAATACAATGCAGTATGAATGTACAATTGCATAGAAGCCGACAATTCCCTATTTAAGTTCGCACAGGGACTACACTAACATAAGAATCGAAAAGCAATTACACATACTTAAACACATAAACGTGTGAAATCATGTCCAGCCAAATTAATATTCATTAAAATACACTTCGAATGCCTTGAAGACGAGTGACAAGTAACGAAATTAACTTGAAACGTTGAAAATGTCTCTCATACTTGTAAATCGAAGTTTATACTCCGCCGTTCAACAGGCAAGGTGAGAACAAACACATAAAAGACATCTTAAAGCCACAGGAAACGGGAAAATAGGAAAAATGAAAAACCCATAACGCTGACAAATGAGAATAACACCAAGTCAGTTAGCAGTCGCCCTCGATAGTCCAGCGGTAACGCACTAACTTGCTATGCCAGAGGCTCTGCGTTCGACATAAGTGTGGGAACAAATGCAGTATAGCGAACCCTCATGAAAAAAATACGGAAAATGGATTGGACCTATAGAGCTTATTGTGAGATCTAACCAAACTAAAAATTTTGCATGGGAAACGCCCACAAAAGGCGTGGCTCCGGGGTCAAAGTTCAAAATTTTTATTTAAAAAAACTCAATTAATCGCCAACTGATTTACACG